>CM059224.1:3028793-3628793 GCA_030347435.1 Clarias fuscus
GATATTTCATGCAATTACATCAATTAAATAAATTTTTGAGCAAAACTTTTAATTTGGAAGAATTAAAATTACATACTATACAGTGTTATCATTTAGTCTAACTTAAGTATATAACATGAGTTACATATATAATACGAGTTTTATAGCCCAATTATTTTGGCAACAGTTCTTTAAACATATATTTAAAGCCTTTTTTTCTTACTTTTGTGACATTTTCAAAACATTTCATAGTTGTCATTGTACTCAGAGGTCATTGTAATATATATATATATTTTATAATCATTTAATATGATCATGAACTTTTGATAAATTGTTAAGATGCCACATTTACATCTGATGCAATAAAATAATCTTTCTTTGTGCTTAGTAAAGTTGGATTGTATTTTCTCTTTCTAGTTAGTTAACACTGCTCGTTACTACTCAGCAGGTATCTCATGCCGCAAAGGTCATGTTTAGAAGTGTTGTTTTGTAAGTTTGGTTATAGATTGGAGAGGGTTTTCAGTTATTGTATCTTTGACAGGTCAACACATTGGTGTAAGAACTAATGCAAATGGAAAAAAGAAAATCAATCACCTTTTGAGGTAGAAGTAGTTGCACCAATCCTTTGTATAGGTAACTTACTCAGTGTCAGTCACAGGATGATTTTTTTTACATAATGTCAGAGGGTTTTTCAGTGCAGTAAATGACGGGAAGTTGGACACAGTAGCGTCCAGTATAAAGGCTGAGATGTCTTGTGGATTCTGGAGGTTAGTCATGGGAAGCCTGGGGTCTTTGTACATTAAAATACAGTAGAGTCGGTTAAAGGAATCAATGCACAGAGAAGATGTTCAGTAGTTGGAATATTCAATGTGACACAGCTGGGATAAGTGTAAGAAGAAGCTACTATTACTTGCTGTTTATTTTCTAATTGTACATTTAAAATATCCAGTTGACCACTAGAATTAATTTTACACAAGTGATTAAAATATTATATTTCCTGCTGTTACAGGTTACAACTTTCTTCATATTTTGTACAGTATGTGGATGTTGTTGAGTGTACATAGAAATATCTGATATAAGAGATGAGAGAACAAATCTGTAATGAAATGCTAACTTTTTTTTTTGCTCCCGAATGCTAATTAATGCTCGTATAGTGCCTGGGATGTCACTGAAAATGAACACATGTCAAGCAGACAATATGCTCTGAACAGATTTAAATACAGTAATAAAAGGCTTTATACTGCATTTTTTGCCCAGATAGATCAAACATTAAGCACAGTGGAGTACATCATTGCATGTGGTCTCCTATCTATCTATCTATCTATCTATCTATCTATCTATCTATACATTGTCATTTTCTGAAATCTAACAGCAAATAATAATGTAGTACAATATGTGTTCTAGCAATTCATGCTTAATGTATGTGAATTTAATTGCAAATTAAGTTAAAAAAATAACACTTGATCACTTTACAATTATTTAAATGCAACTTACTGTATACTTAAGTATGCATTTTATGAAGGTATACTTAAAATTCATTTACAACTATTTATTTATTTGAGGATGCTGATGGAGAAGTACAGAGAAGGTAATAGAGAGTTGCATTGTATCTTTGTGGATTTAGAGAAAGCATAAGACAGGGTGCCGAGAGAGGAGCTGTGGTGTTGTATGATGAAGTCTGGAGTGGCAGAGAAGTATGTTAGAGTGGTGCGGGACAAGGATGAGAGCTGTAAGACAGTGGTGAGATCTGCTGTGGGTGTGACAGAAGTGTTCAAAGTGGAGGTGGGTCTGCATCAAGGATCGGCTCTAAGCCCCTTTTTGTTTGCTCTGGTGATGGACAGGATGACAGATGAGGTTAGACAGGAGTCTCCATGGACTATGATGTTTGCAGATAACATTGTGCTTTGTAGCGAGAGCAGGGAACAGGTGGAGGAAGATTTGGAGAGGTGGAGGTATGTTTTGGAAATCCGAGGAATGAAGGTTAGCCACAGCAAGCAGGGCAGCTACAGGGAGCAGAGGTAAAGAAGGTGCAGGACTTTAAGTACTTAGGGTCAATGGTACAGAGTAATGGTGAGTGTGGAAAGGAGGTGAAGAGGCGGGTACAGGCAGGTTGGAACGGGTGGAGAAAAGTGTCAGGTGTGCTGTGCGATAAAAGGGTATCAGCGAGAATGAAAGGAAAGGTGTACAAGACAGTGGTGAGACCAGCGATGCTCTACGGCTTAGAGACCGTGGCACTGAAGAAAAGACAGGAGGCAGAGCTGAAGATGTTGAGGTTCTCTTTGGGTGTGACAAGGATGGATAGGATTGAGAATAAGTTCATCAGAGGGACAACCCATGTTAGATGTTTTGGAGATAAAGTCAGAGAGGCCAGATTGAGGTGATTTGGACATGTTCAGAGGAGAGATTGTGAATATACTGTATCGGTAGAAGGATGCTGAGGTTGGAACTGCCAGTCTAGAGGAAGACCAAAGAGGAGATTTATGGATGTAGTGAGAGAGGACATGAAGATAGTTGGTGTGAGAGAAGAGGATACAAAGGATAGGGTTAGATGGAGGCTGATGATTTGCTGAAAGGGAACAGTCGAAAGACAAAGAAGAATTTATTTAATGCATAAAGATATATTTGGCGGCACGGTGACTTAGTGGTTAGCACTGTCGCCTTGCATTTCCAGGTCCCGGGTTCAATTCCCACTTTGGGTCTATGTGCATTGAGTTTATGTGCTCCTGGTGCTTGGTGGGTTTCCTTTGGGTACTCTGATTTTCTCCCACAGTCCAAAGACCTGCTGATTAGGGCTAACGGGCGTTCCCAAATTGCCCGTAATGTGAATATGTGTGTGAATGTTGACCGGAGGTCCTACCACAGTTGTACCAGGACTCACCACTGGCCTCCAGGACTACAGAGGTTCCTATATGGATGGATGGATTAAGTTCTATTTAGTGGTATTGAAATATCATTTTAAGTGCATTAGTGTATTTTTGTTGCAATATTAGTTCATTAAAGTAGTATTGACACATTTCCCAGCAGAATTGAATACATTTTCAATATGTGCAACAGTAAATTCAGTACTACATTCATAATACATTTATCTGCAATCCATTTATTTCTGAAAAGTGCATACTTAAGTGTAGTTGAGTTCAAATTCAGTTGTATGAAAGAGTGCAAAAAAGGCGACATATTTAGATTTTTCAATATTGTCTCTCAGTGAAAACTTGGAAGAATCGTTAATCAATCCAAATACATCTTTATCAATACTATCAATATTAGTAGTATTGTCACAGCGGTAGATTCCTTATATATATATATATACATACAGGGTGGGCCAATTATATGGATACACCTTAATAAAATGGGAATGGTTGGTGATATTAACGTCCTGTTTGTGGCACATTAGTATATGTGAGGGGGCAAACTTTTCAAGATGGGTGGTGACCATGGTGGCCATTTTGAAGTCGGCCATCTTGGATCCAACTTTTGTTTTTTCAATAGGAAGAGGTTCATGTGACACATCAAACTTATTGGGAATCTCACAAGAAAACAATGGTGTGCTTGGTTTTAACGTAACTTGTATGTGTTTGAGGGCGGGGCCTTGTATGTAGATTACCCTGACTGTTTCCCTATGAATAGCGTGTGAGCGTGTCCTGTCGCAGGTCATTATCAGTGAATGAAGTGTGGCAGAAAGACTGTATCTCTCCTTAGATTCATATGGATTACATAAACTGAGAACATTTCTTTTTGATTAAGCTTGCTACATTTAAAAATAGACACTTTAAGCTTTCTATAGATTACACACGTGGACAAAATTGTTGGTACCCTTCGATCAATGAAAGAAAACCTCACAATGGTCACAGAAATAACTTTAATCTGACAAAAGTAATAATAAATAAGAATTCTATGAATGTTAACCAATGAAAGTCAGACATTGCTTTTCAACCATGCTTCTCCAACAATATTTTTATTGATTTTAAACAGGGATATAACAGGGTAAACATGCAACGTTCCAATACACATTTTATAGCCCCCTTATAAAATAAACCACCCACCCCCACCCCTTCCTGACTCCAAGCCAGCTATACATGTATGGGAAAGGTTAGACGCCAGGCATATTTAAAAAAGGAGAAAAATTGAAAAAAAAATAATAAATGAGCTGGAAGTTTTTGGTTCTGCGTGCAAAAAAGATTAAATAAATAAATATTAAATAGGAAAGGAATCAAACTATAAATGTATATGAAAAAAGCGAAGGAAGGGCCCTCACACCTATTGAAATTTCAAGTCCGAATGGCGAATTGAGTAGTGAATCTTCTCCAGGGATAAACAGGACATAATATCTCTGAGCCACTGAGCGTGAGTGGGTGAGGTGGCATCCTTCCACTTGAATAAAAGAGAACGTCTGGCCAGGAGTGTCGCAAAAGACAACAAACGCTGTTTAGCTGGAGTTAGACGCTTATCTTCCTCTCCAGTGATACCAAAAAGAGCAATCAGAGGGTCTGGTTCAAGATTGCATTTCAATATGTACGACAAGGTTTTAAAGACATCCCTCCAGAATTTTTCCAAATTCGGGCATGTCCAGTACATATGAATAAGAGACGCCTCTCCCCTTTTATCACAACAAGGATCGACGTCTGGGTAGAAACGGGAAAGCTTGAGTTTGGAGAAATGAGCCCTGTGTACAACCTTAAACTGTAATAAAGAGTGCCGGGCGCATAAAGAGGTTGAGTTGACAAGCTTGAGAATTGAATTCCAAGTGTCGTCTGACAGTGTCAAATTTAGGTCTTTCTCCCAAGCAGTTTTGATTTTACTCAAAGAGGTGTGACTCAAACCCATCAGTCCACCATAAATAGTGGATACTAGGCCTTTACGCAGTGGGGACAAACAGAGGAGATTATCTATAATATTTGCATTAGGAGCCTCAGGGAAATTTGGTATTGATGAGCTAATGAAGTGTCTTACTTGCAGATATCTGAAAAAATGAGAATTAGGTAAGTTAAACCTCTCAGAAAGCTGTTCGAATGACGCAAACCTATGATCGACAAACAAATCTTTGCAAAACTTAATGCCCTTACTGTACCATTCCTGAAACACTGAATCATGTAAAGAAGGTTGGAAGAGATGGTTAAAGACGATAGGACTGGAGAGAGAAAAGCCAAGAAGACCGCTGTGCTTTCTGAACTGAGCCCATATTCTCAAGGTATGCCTAATAACTGAATTATTGATTAATTTAATTGAGGGGATGGGGAGTGCAGATCCAAGGAGTGCAGAGACAGAGAGGTCTTTGACAGAGTTTAGTTCCATTTCCACCCAGACAGGGCGATTAGGTTGATTATGAAAATATGCCCAAAAGATGACACATCGAATGTTTGCTGCCCAGTAGTAAAAACGAAAATTAGGTAAAGCCATGCCACCGTCTCTTTTAGATCTTTGAAGGAGGGACTTGTTCAATCGAGGATGTTTACTTTTCCAAATGTAAGATGATATAATTGAATCTAAAGCAACAAAGTAAGATTTGGGAATAAAAACGGGTACAGACTGAAACAGATATAAAAATTTTGGAAGAATACTCATTTTAATGGCATTAATGCGGCCCACCAGAGACATGGACAGTGGTGTCCATTGCCCCAAGTCCTTTTTTGTTTGGTTCAACAACCTAATAAAATTTTCTTTAAAAAGGTGTTTATGTTTCCTTGTAATTGTAATACCAAGATAGGTAAACTGATTTTTCACTATCTTGAAAGGGAGGTGTTGCATTCCTGTTGTTAGTGCTGTATTATTTAGCAGAAAAAGTTCACTTTTGTGCAAATTTAATTTATATCCCGAAAAATAGCTAAATTCACTTAGCAATGACAGCAAAGGTTGCAGGGAAGAAATTTGATTTGATATAAAAAGTAAAAGATCATCTGCATAAAGGGACACTTTATGTTCCTTTCCCTGCCTCCAAATCCCAGATATCTCCCTACAACTACGGAATGCGATTGCCAGTGGTTCGATGGCAAGGTTAAAGAGTAATGGGCTAAGAGGACACCCCTGACGAGTTCCCCGCCGAAGGCTGAATGGTTGAGATTGCTGAGCATTTGTCCGAACTGAGGCAATCGGGCTTAAATACAATAATTTAACCCAAGTGATAAAACTTGGACCAAAGTTAAATTTATCTAAAGCCCTAAATAAATACTCCCATTCCACACGGTCAAAAGCCTTTTCAGCATCCAGAGAAAGGACACACTCGGGGATCCCCTCTGATGGTGTGTAAGAGTGACGATTTTTGATAAAAACCGGTCTGGTCCTCAGATATAATTGAGGGTAGAACATTCTCTAATCTGCGAGCTAGGACTTTAGCAAGGATTTTAACATCCACATTAAGAAGAGAGATTGGTCTATATGAAGAGCACTCTGTTGGGTCTTTATCTTTCTTTGCTATAAGGGTGATACAAGCCTCATTAAATGAAGCAGGCAGCTTACCTTGCTTAAAAGATTCAGATAGAACTAAAGCTAGTTGTGGTGCAAGGTATGAGGAGAATGATTTAAAAAACTCTGCAGGGATCCCATCAGGACCCGGGGACTTACCAGATTGCAATGATGACATAGCTGAAACTATTTCCTCTTGTGATATGGGCTCTTCCAATCTTAATCTAGACTCAGGGGACAGTGTTGGAATATCTAGTTGAGACAGGAATTTCTCAACTGAACTATGGTCCTTTGGGAACTCAGAAGTATATAATCGAGAGTAAAAATTCCTGAAAGCATCGTTGATATTAGAATGATCGGTAGTAATGGTACCATCCTCCATCCGAATTTTTGTAATGTATTGCTGTGCTCTAAATCCTCTTAACTGATTGGCTAAAAGTTTTCCAGCTTTGTCACCGTGAATGTAAAATTGGCTCCGACTCTTTAATAACTGACCTTCAATTACATGTGTTGAAATAAGTTCAAACTTAGTTTGCAATTCTACCCGTTTTTCATACAGATCCGGGTTTTTAAGCAGGGCATACTGCTGATCTATTTCTTTAATTTGGTTGGACAGATCTTTTAGTTCTTTAAATGCCTTCCTTTTCATGTTTGCAGTGTATGAAATTATCTGTCCCCTGAGGTAGACCTTCAGAGCATCCCAAACAGTTAAACATGACACTTCAGGTGTTTCATTTGTGTTTAAGAAAAAAACTATCTGGTCTTCCATAAATTTAATGAAGTCATCATCTATCAGTAATGATGAATTAAAGCGCCAATGTTTTCTAATTTGTGGGAGATCAGGGAGTTGTATAGACATAACAACTGGAGCATGATCCGATATCACAATGCTCTGATAAGAACAAGAATTAACCATTGGGATAAGTTGATTGTCTACAAAGAAACAATCAATTCTGGAGAAAGTGTGATGAACATGTGAAAAAAAGGAGTATTCTTTCTTTTTTGGATTGAGGAAGCGCCATATGTCAGAGATACCAAAGCTGCTGAGATAGGACTGAAGTAGCGTGGCAGATTTACTCAGTGGTATAGGATTGGGCGATGACCTGTCAAGTGATGGATCCAAACAGCAGTTAAAATCTCCCCCTAATATGAGAGAGTATGAGCCCAGATCTGGTAGAGCAGAAAAGAAATGTTCAAAGAAGGAAACATCATCATAATTAGGGGCATATAAATTAGCTAACACTACATTAGTATTAAATAATTTCCCTGAAACAATGATATAGCAACCATGTATATCAGTAACAACATTATGGTGCTCAAAAGAAATGTTTGGATTAATAAGAATTGAGACACCCCTAGCTTTGGCCTGAAAGGTTGAGTGGTAGTGCTGCCCTCCCCAACGCGACATTAGGCAAGAATTATCAGAACCGCGAATGTGAGTTTCTTGTAAGAAGGCAATTTCAGTGTTAAGTTGTTTAAGGTGTGAGAGCACCTTCCTTCTCTTGACCGGATGGTTTAAACCCTTAACATTCCAGCTCACAAAATTTAAAGAACTATTCATTCTCCTTGACAGAAGATGTGGGTATGTAAACATAACTAATACTGAAATGCCTAGCGTCAGCCTTAAAACATAAGTGTAAAACACAGAGCAACATACACTGTATACACAGAAGTAACATAGTACTGGCTTTGAAGATCCCGCACCCCTCCCCCACGCACCCCACTGCCCCCGAACACAACAAGATAGCTGCTAAAAAACAAAGCAGCAAGCTCTTCCATCCTTCCATAGTTTCACCCGACAAATCTTCCTGCCGCTAACCACCCCATCTTCAGCTCCGACGTAATTTACATAAACTAAGAATTAAATATATAAATAAAACATTTCTACACTCCAATACTGAAATCTCTTAATGAGAGAAAAACACAGAACACCCCCCCCCCACGTTACATTGTAACTCTAGAAAACAAACATATAAGTCACACGTCATTAAAAATAGAAAGAATAATAACAAAATAATAATGATAACCACCACACCAAGTTTTTTATTTTTTATTTTTTTTTATTGGTTTTTCAACAATAGAGCAAGTCAAAATATAATTACAAGCATTCAGAAATAATAATAATAATAATAATAATAATAATAATAATAATATTTTTTTAAAAAGACATTAAATTGTATTCTTCATAATTAAAAGTAACTTGTGCTCCCTTCCCTGTTTTCCCTAAAAAAAATAAAATAAAAAAAATAAAAAAATAAAATAAAAAAAATTTAATTAAATACATTTTTTTAATAAATAAATAAAATCAATAAATAAAATCAAAAAGAAAATTGTGTGTGTGTGTGTTGGGGGGGGGGGGGGGGGGGTTTATTGATCTATACCAGATGGAAATAACACTTTATTACTTTCAAAGAAATCTATAAAACATTTCCAGATCTTCTAAAATTTATACCCTTTGTTTTTCATTGCCAGTCTTATTTTCTCTAATTGCAAGTATTGCATGACTCCTCTTAACCAAGCAAAGTGAGTTGGGGGTTTTTTCTGTTTCCAATTCAGCAGAATCAATCGTCTTGCCAAAAGTAGAACAAATACGATCATAGAGTGTTGACTTGTTGTTATCATCAAACCTTCCTCTTTAATCCCAAAAAGCGCCAATAATGGATCCGGCGTGACGGGTCTTTCCATGATGTCTGACAAGATTGAGCACCAGTATTCGTATATCTTCGGACAATTCCAAAACATGTGTCCCACTGAGGCTTCCAGTTGACCGCATCTGTCACATGAAGAATCTACAGTAGGGAACATCTTAGAAAGTCTTTCTTTAGAAAGGTGGAGTCTATGTAAAATTTTAAACTGAATAAGTCCATGTCTGGCACAGATTGAAGAGGAATGCACCAAATTTTGCGCTTGATCCCATTGTTCTGCTGAAATGGTTAAACCGAGGTCTTTCTGCCAAGCTTCTCGAATGTATTCCAGTGAGACATCACTTTCTAACTGGGAAAGTTTCATCACAATCGTAGATATTCCGCCTTTTATAGATGGGTTGTTCAAAAACAGTAAGTCCATTGGTAAATCTGGTGGTTCCTCAGGGAATGATGGAAGGTTTTTTGGATAAAGTTGCGTATTTGCAAATATCTGAAAAACTGAGATTTTGGTAAGTCTGACTTCTGTTGTAGTTGTTGAAATGAAGAAAAGACCCTTTCCACAAACAGATCTTTAAATGTACCTTTTTCATACCAAGTAGCAAAAGACGCGTCTAGAACAGAGGGAGGAAAAGAATGATTAGCAGTTAGAGGGGCTTTGATTGAGCCTGCATGCCATTTATAGTGTTTTCTTACTTGTAACCAAATTTTTAAGGAATGTTTTACTACAGGATTGGAAATCTTAAATTTAGAAGAGGATAGTAAAGATGAATAAATTAGTCCAGGCCATGAAGAGGGGGAGCATGAATGATTTTCTATTTCTGACCAGTCGGTTAGCGAGCTATGTAGTGTAAATGAAAGGGCTCTTATATTACAAGACCAATAATATAACTGAAAATTTGGTAGGCCCATGCCTCCCATGGGTTTAGGCCTTTGTAAATAACCCTTTTTAATTCGTGGGGTCTTCTTGTTCCAAACAAACTGAAGTATCATTTTATCAAGCTTTTTGAAAAATGCCTTATTAATAAAGAAAGGAATACACTGAAACAAAAATAAAAACTTTGGTAAAATGTTCATTTTTATGATATTAATACGACCTGCTAGTGTAATGGGTAATGTCTCCCATTTTTTTTTACATTTTCTTGGGTCTGATCATAGATTTTTAAAAAGTTTTCTTTAAATAAGGCTGAAAATTCTTTTGTTATATTGATCCCTAAATATTTAAATGTACTCAACACTTTAAAAGGGTGATCATAAGGCGCACAGGAGGCATTTCCTTGATTGATTTTAAACAATACACTTTTGTTAAGATTCATTTTGTATCCAGAAAATGCACTAAACTTCTCCAGAACTTCCATAATAATAGGTATCGATTTTGAAGGATCAGTTATATATAGTAAGAGATCATCCGCATAAAGTGACACTTTATGTTCTTTCTGTCCCCTTGTTATTCCTTTATAACTATTATGAGCACGAAGAGCAATGGCCAAGGGTTCTATGGCAATGGCGAATAACGGGGGAAAGAGGACATCCCTGCCTCGTGGAACGGTTGAGTGGAAAGTATTCAGAATTTATTCCATTCGTTTGTACTGAGTTTGTAATAGCCGAATCATTGAGATAAATTTAGGGCCGAATCCAAATCTTGATAGGGTGGAGAAGAGATACTTCCACTCCACCCTATCAAAAGCCTTTTCTGCATCAAGTGAGAGAAGTATTTCGGAACACTTAGGATCTGGTGGTGGGGAATAAATGATATTGAATAATCTTCTAATGTTGAAAAAAATAAGTCTATCTTTAATAAAACCTGTCTGATCAGTAGAAATGACTGAGGGGAGAATATTTTCGAGTCGTGTAGCTAATATCTTTGCAAATATTTTGTTATCTACATCTAAAAGGCTGATAGGTCTATAAGAATTTGGGTCCAGTGGATCCTTGTTTGGTTTTAATATTAAAGAGATGTGTGCTTTATAAAATGTCGGTGGCAAATATCCAGTGTCAAGGGATTCATTAAACACTCCAAGTAGCAAAGGGGCTATATGTTCTGAAATTTTTTTTATAAAATTCTGTCGTAAACCCATCAGGGCCCGGAGCTTTAGAGCTCTGCATACTATGAATCGCTTGTATAACTTCTTCTCGAGTTATAGGTTGTTCCAAAAAATCTTTATTTTCTGTAGAAACAATTGGCATTTCCAAATCTTCAAAAAAATTTCCAATCAAGGATTCATTGTCTGTAGTCTCTGAGGTATATAATTTTTTGTAAAAGTCTCTAAAAGTGTCATTTATTTTTTGAGAGTCGTGTGTAAGATCTCCTGACTCCATCCTGATCTCTGTAATCAATCGTGATGCAGCTTCTTTTCTGATTTGCCGAGCTAGAATTTGGCCAGTTTTTTCTCCATGCTCATAAAAGGTAGCTTTAGTTCTCTTTAAGTTATTAATTGTTTCTCCTGTGGAGAGAGTTTGAAACTCCGTTTGGAGAGATATTCGTTTCTTATATAATTCTGCCGAGGCGGAAATTGCATATTCACGATCAACTGAGGCTATTTCATCTGTTAGTTTCTTTCTTTGTTCTCTATTTTGTCTATTAGCGAAAGCCCCGTATGAAATAATACATCCCCTTATAAACGCTTTAAATGCTTCCCAGAGAGTGGATTTTGACACTTCAGCTGTAATATTTGTAGATAAATACATTTGTATGCTATCATTAATTCGCTCAATGAAGGTTTTATCCGTCAATGAATTATTATTGAGTCTCCATGTTCGTGCACTTGATTTATTCTCGAAAGATAGATGAAGAACCACTGGGCTATGGTCTGATAGAACTATAGGCTCGTAATCACAATACTTTATTTTTGATACTAGTTTAAAGTCTATCATAAAAAAATCAATCCTAGAGTAAGAGTGATGTACTGCTGAAAAAAATGAATATTTACGTTGATTTGGGAATTTAAACCTCCACGGGTCTACAACTCCGTAAGTTTTGGAAAAAGAATTAAGTTTCTTAGCTGATTTAGATAATGGTATTTGCCTTTTTGATGACCTGTCTAGAGATGTGTTACAAACAAAGTTAAAATCTCCTCCCATTATTAATTTGTGTGTGTTTAAATTGGGCAATTTGTTCAGAACCGCAGAAATAAATTGTTCGTCATCCACATTAGGTGCGTATATACTGGCTAAAGTAACTGATGAATTACATAATTTCCCCTGCACTATCACATATCGTCCTTTGACATCTGAAATGACTTTATCAGAAATAAAGGAGAGATTTTTTCTAACTAATATAGCCGCTCCTCTCGATTTGAGATTAAAGTTAGAATGAAATACATGCTCCACCCATCTTCCTCGAAGTCTAAGTCTATCCTCGTTTTTCAAATGAGTCTCCTGTAGGAATACAATATCGGCATTCAATTTTTTAAGGTAGGATAAAATATTACCCCGTTTAACCGGCTCATTAAGACCTTTACAGTTCCATGAGACAAATTTAACAGAATCATGAATACTCTGCATATTATTTAAGTTTCTCGTCATAGTTAAAGTTTAAACATCTGATATCAATTAAAAAAAAATAATAATAAAATAAAAAAGAGGAAAAAAGAAAAGAACCCCCCCCACGGAGAAACAAAACAGAACAAACAAACAAAAGAAAAAACCCTGTGTGAAAAAACAACCCTCCCATTCTTTTCCCAACTGTAGAACAACAACAACAACAAAAAAAAAAAAGCACACAGCCCAGTACACTTTCAACGAACAAGGGCACTTGACTTACCACTAAGCTCCTACTAAACAGGATGCTGTTCCTTAGTCTATCATGTTATACTATTTTAATTATTTACATTATTTATGTGTTAACCATACACCAGTGCAAACAGAAAGATATATATATATATATATATAGAGAGAGAGAGAGAGAGAGAGAGAGAGAAAATGACAAATAGATCAATTGTAAGTTCAGTAGATTAATTAAACCTTTTCTTTGTCGACATTGGGAAGTATCTTTTCTTTCACAAATTTTTCAGCCTCTTGCAGATTATCAAATGTGCCGTTTATGGTGATCGCTAACTTGGCTGGGTAGAACAAACTATAACTCACTCCGGCGTCTCGCAGTTTAGCCTTCACGGGGTTGTATGCTGCACGTAGTTTGCTGACCTCTGGGCTCATGTCAGGGAAGATGTGCAGTGGTGTTCCCTTATAGCTCAGTCGGCCTTTGCTTCTAGACAAGTTAAGCACCTTTTTCCTTATCCGAGCAGTAATGGAAGCGGGCTATTATTGCTCGCGGTCTGTCTCCCGGTTTAGGCTTTGGCGCTAGAGATCTATGCGCTCAGTCAATGATCACAGGAGACCCTCCCAGGCTTTTGGTTCCAAATAACTCCGTTAAGAGCTCCGTGATGAACCGAGAGGGGTTACCTGCTTCAGCCCCTTCATTGATTCCAATAAACCTCAAATTTTGCCGTCGGCTGCGATTCTCCAAATCGGCGCATTTCTCGTGCAGCTTTTTGAATTCTTTTTTCAGCATCTCTTGCGAATTCTCTAATACAGCTACCCGATCCATCGTATCGCTTAATGATTTCTCAATCTCTGTACAGTTGTGTTTAAAGTTCACGTGTTCTTTATGCAGATTCGATATTTCCGCGAAAAGTTCTTCCCGAAGTCGTTTGATATCTGCTTTCGTTTCTTCCCGATCTTTCTTAATTTCTTCTTGTAGGTTTTCAATTTGAGTCTGAATATCCCCTGTAACTGCTTTTCGGTGTGCTTGAAGTTCTGTTCGCAAAGTTTTAAGAGAGATAGTTGAACTTAACTCTTGCGCCTGATCCGCCATTTCCCCTCCGCCACCCTCCATAGATGTGGCTCGTGGCGTTTTCTGCACTAGTTTTTTGATCGAACTTTGTTTCATCTCGGACAAGTATTTCAAAGTAGTCTAACGGTTAACCTTACTTTAAGTCTTTGTAGAGATATGTCCTGTCTAAGTATATATCAATATTAAATAATCAGAGGAGCTCCCTTTCTGCTGTCTACTCCATGCGGGCGGAAGCGGAAGTCCCCACACCAAGTTTTAACACAGTACTCTTACCAGGAAAAACGTAAACATGACTGGATTTTAAGTTTTTTTTTTTTTTTTTTTTAAAGGATACTTTCCTGAGAACTGTAGTTGTATGTTGAAACTGAATTTTAAATCTAGTGTACTACGGTGTTTTCGGCAAGCTGTCTATATATTTTTGCGCCTCTTCTACCGAGCGTAGCCACTTCTTCTGTCCGGTAGAGAGAGTGACCCGGAGCCGCGCTGGATACAGGAGAGAAGGCCGGAGTCCACGCTGGTATAACTCCGTCATGACGTCTCTATACTCGGCTCGCTGGCTTAAAACTTCGGGAGCGTAGTCTTCCACGATGCGAACCTGCTGACCGCGGTACTCCAGCTTGCCTCTCCGCCGTGCCTCTCGAATCAGAAGCTCTTTGACCTGGTACCGGTGCACACGGAGAATGACGGGCTGAGGTCTCTGTCCTGAAGCGGGTTTGGATGCAGGTACACGGTGGGCTCTGTCAATCTCAGGCGGGGATGGCAGCGTTTCGCTACCAAACACCTCGCACAGAAATTTTGAGAAAAACTCGGTAGGGAGTCCACCTTCCGTAGCTTCTGGAAGACCCAGGACACGCAGATTTTGTCTCCTGCTCCGGCCCTCTAGGTCTACGACTTTGGCCGTTAACTTCGAGTTATTTTCCCGAAGACCGGAGCAGATATTCTCCAGCTCGCTCACACGCTGGCTCAGGTCGTCCGTAGCGAGCTCTAAGGAAGGCAAGCGCTGACCATGGTCCTCTACTTGGGCCTGAATTTTGTCTAGTTTACTTTCCAGTAAACTAAACGAGGATTTAAAGTCAGCCGCTAGCGCTTCTCGGTGTTTATCTAACAGCGCAGAAATAGCCTCGACTGTTAGAACGGCCGCAGTGTCATCTTTTTTCCCTGTTTTAACACTCCTGGTAGCCATTATAAGTGGAAAATAAATGATCGTGGGGTAAGGTACAAAGTTATTGTTTCCTAAAGATTTTATTTAACATTTAGAAACGAAAAAGGGAGTGAAGAAATTCGAAATTATCGGAGCAGCTCTCTAACACGTCTACTCCATGTGGCTGCTAACCGGAAGTCCCTTCAACCATGCTTCAACGGAATTCTAAAAAAAATGAACTCATGGAACAGGCCTGGACAAAAATGATGGTACCCCTAACTTAATAGTTTGTTGCACAACCTTTTGAGGCAATCACTGCAATCAAACGATTCCTGTAACTGTCAATGAGACTTCTGCACCTCTCTGCAGGTATTTTGGCCCACTCCTCATGAGCAAGCTGCTCCAGTTGTTTCCGGTTTGAAGGGCGCCTTTTCCAGACAGCATGTTTCAGCTCCTTCCAAAGATGCTCAATAGGATTGAGGTCAGGGCTCATAGAAGGCCATTTTAGAATAGTCCGATGTTTTCCTCTTAGCCATTCTTGGGTGTTTTTAGCTGTGTGTTTTGGGTCATTGTCCTGTTGCAAGACCCATGACCTGCGACTGAGACCCAGCTTTCTGACACTGGCCAGCACATTTCTCTCTAGAATCCCTTGATAGTCTTGAGATTTCATTGTACCCTGCACAGATTCAAGACACCCTGTGCCAGATGCAGCAAAGCAGCCCTAGAACATAACAGAGCCTCCTCCATGTTTCACAGTAGGGACAGTGTTCTTTTCCTGATATGCTTCATTTTTCCGTCTGTGAACATAGAGCTGATGTGCCTTGGCAAAAAGTTCCATTTTTGTCTCATCTGTCCATAGGACATTCTCCCAGAAGCTTAGTGGCTAGTTTGGCATATTTCAGTCTGGCTTTTTTATGATTTGTTTTCAACAGTGGTGTCCTCCTTGGTCGTCTCCCATGTAGTCCACTTTGGCTCAAACAACGATGGATGGTGCGATCTGACACTGATGTTCCTTGAGCATGAAGTTCACCTTGGATCTCTTTAGAAGTCTTTCTGGGCTCTTTTGTTACCATTTGGATTATCCGTCTGTTTGATTTGTCATCAATTTTCCTCCTGCGGCCACGTCCAGGGAGGTTGGCTACAGTCCCATGGATCTTCCATTTCTGAATAATATGTGCAACTGTAGTCACAGGAACATCTAGCTGCTTGGAAATGGTCTTATAGCCTTTACCTTTAACATGCTTGTCTATAATTTTCTTTCGAATCTCCTGAGACAACTCTTTCCTTCGCTTCCTCTGGTCCATGTTGAGTGTGGTACATACCATGTCACCAAACAACACCGTGACTACCTGGAGTCCTATATATAGGCCCACTGACTGATTACAAGATTGCAGATACCTGTGATGCTAATTAGTGGACACACCTTGAATTAACATGTCCCTTTGGTCACATTATTTTCAGTATTTTCTAGGGGTACCATCATTTTTGTCCAGGCCTGTTCCATGAGTTTATTTTTGTAAATAATTCTGTTGAAGCATGGTTGAAAAGCAATGTCTGACTTTCATTGGTTAACATTCATAGGATTTTTAAAAAATTATTACTTTTGTCAGATTAAAGTTATTTATGTGACCATTGTGAGTTTTTCTTTCATTGACCGAAGGGTACCAACAATTTTGTCCATGTGTGTATATGTATAGATATATAGATATGTGTGTGTTCATTTTAGTTCAGTTTAGTGACACTTTTCAAAAAGATTTTCTGAGAGACTGAGAGGGCAGAAAGTGCACCCTGTTTATTTTCTTTATTTTACAAATGCACAATGTTTTATTGATATGTGAGTGTACATTAACAAATAAAGATATAAATTCGATACATTACATGATGCCTATGGTTAAAAATGATGGAACATTTTAAGTTATTTTGATATATTATAAGTTATTTATATAAATCATGCTGGTCTATGCTGTTTTTTTCAGCAAGGTGGGCCCATATTCACAAAGCTTCTTAGGCCTAAAAGTTACTCCTAGTGATGAAATTCTAAGAAAATTCTTAGAATTATGACATTTTCTTAGAATTTTCCCTTAAATTTAGGACTAAATCTTAGTAAAGATAAAAATGATTCACAAAACATCTTATCCCTAACAGCTCCTAAAGTAAAAATTGTTAAGAGTAGAGAGGAGAACTTTGAAGAGGCTTAAGAGTTTCTATAGCAGAGGACAAAATGGTGGAAAGAAGAAATATTCTCCCAACACTAAAAGTAAACACTGCTCTTCTGTCCAATTTGGTTCTCTTGTTGTTTTACTTCCTTCCATCTCTCTTGGATTGTTGACTACATACCATGCAAAGGTGCAACTTAAATAGACTGTCCTGCAATCATGTAAATTGGTAAAAGGTGAGCCATTTTGCTCCCATCAATTTGAAATAGAATACACGTAATAAAATCGGTATGGTAAATAAATGTAAGAACTTTAATATAGTAACTACTGTGTGGAAATTGGTTGCTTCAAAAGTAGACCCATTTTCAACATTTGGCTGTTTGATTATCTTTAAGATATTTAGCCTATAACAGACACTTTGCATAAAGTAGCCTGTAGTCATGATTATACAATTTCATTATATACAAACATTTTTTCATGATTTCACTGTTTATTCTATTATCATGTAGTCCATTTTCACAAACAGCGCATTTCATGACCTTTGCAGAGATCAGAGGTTAATTTTTTCATCAACCACAGTCCTTGAATTGCTGAGTCATCCCTAGCAACAGGGTCTACCACACCTCCTCACTAAGATAAAGGTTTTTGTACTTTCCTTACTCAGAGTTGCTCTAAGAGGTTTTCGAAAGGATTAAAATGATTGACAAAACATCTTAGCCCTAAAAACAGCTCCTAAGGTAAAAATTGTCAAGAGTAGAGATGATGACTTTTATGAGGCTTAAGAGTTTCTATAGCAGAGAACAAAATGGTGGAAAGAAGAAATATTCTCCCAACACTGAACAAAGCTAAAAGTAAACACTGCTCTTCTGTCCAATTTGGATTTCTTGTTGTTTTAGTTCCTTTATTAATTCTATTTACACAAAGAGTGCATTTTAAAACCTTTACAGATTTTTTTTAATCAACCAGTCAAGTCAAATCAATTTTATTTATATCGCGCTTTTAACAATTGACATTGTCGCAAAGCAGCTTTACACAATAAAAAGAAGTAAGTTTGTATGCAATGTGTATGAATCAAAATGATAAGATTGTCCCTGATGAGCAAGCCGAGGGCGACGGTGGCAAGGAAAAACTTCCTGAGATGGTAATAGGAAGAAACCCTGAGAGGAACCAGACTCAACAGGGAACCCATCCTCATCTGGGTGATAACGGAGAGCAGGGATTGATTAGCATAATAATGTGTAAGACTGGACGTTCAGTATAACAGACTGCACCAATCACAGACCTTGAATTGCTGCACCATCCCTAGCAACGGGGTCAACCACACCCCTTCACTAAGGTAAAGGTTTTTGTACTTTACTTACTTAGAGTTGCTATGAGAAGTTTGCTAAATCACTTTTATTCTAAGACTCCCAGCTAGGAGTTTTTAGGCTAAGATAGGAGTTCTCTTAGAGAATTCTAAGAAACTTTGTGAATATGTGCCCTGAAGCCTATCTCATGGGCACAAGTTGGGTATACACAGAAGCATAAGCAGACAAACTTACACCAGTCATATTCATTTACTCATCGTCTATACCACTCTATCCTGTATACAGGGTCATATGGGGGTCTGCAGTCTATCACAGGAGACTTGGGGCACAAGGTGGTTGCATCTTGGATGATGGGCCAATCCATCGCAGGGCACACACGCATTCACACACTACAGGCAATCTGGAAAAACCAATTAGTCTAATCTGCCTGTCTGAACTGTGGGAGGAAACCAAAGTACCCGTAGGAAACCCATCGAGCACGGAGAGAACATGCGGCTTTGAGGCAGGAATCAAACCCAGACACTGGAGGTGCAAAGTGATCGTGCTAACTGCTAAGCCACTGTGCTGCCCACCCAGGCATACAATACATGCAATTTGGAAATACCAACAGGAATGCACTAAATGTTTTGGAGTGTTGGAGAAAACTGGAGTACCTGGAAGAAACCTACCAAGCACAGTGAGGACATGAAAATTGAGTGTGAGATGAATGGAGTTGTATTTGGACCAGGGCTGGAACGATTCCTCGAGTAACTCGATTACAAAAAATGATCGAGGCAAAATCTTCTGCCTCAAAGCTTCTTTTAAGTACAGTGGAACCTTGGATTACGAGCATAATTCGTTCCGGAAGTGGGCTCGTACTCCAAAACACTCTTAAACCAAATCATCATTTCCCATAAGAAATAATGAAAACTCAAATTATTCCTTCCACAACTCCCAAAAATAAATACATAAAAATAATTAATACAATCTATAAAATGAAAATAAAACAAATTAATCTGCACTTTACCTTTAAAAAAAGTACAAATAAATCCTGACAGATAAGTGTTTCCATTGGTGCGCGCACGCGCCATGTGTGTGTGTGTGTGTGTGTGTGGAATTAGCCCCTTCCTTCGCCTCGTTTCACACAGTAACATTCCTCCTCCCTCTCCCCACCTCGCTTTTTCACAACAGTTTCACAACAAACACACGCACACACGCAGCGGAAACACCGTTTTAACAGGAAAAAAAGAAATCTCTGAGACTGACATGAGCGTATATTAACAGACTCACTTTTTAAGTTTTACAACAAGCGCATAAACACAGCGGAAACACCGGTTTAACGGAAAAAAAGCGAGACTGGCATGAGCGCATACTAAAGGAATCACCTACTTGGTAAGGTGAGCGAGTGACGCTCGGTGTCAAAATAAGAGTCGCATGTGTGAAGCATGATACTCGGTGCTCGTAAACTAATACTTGCTCGGTTTCCGAATAAAAAATTATTTAAAATATTTGCTCGGTTTGCGGAACACTCGTAAACCACGTTACTCGCAATCCGAGGTTCCACTGTACTTTTAAAAGCTTGCGTTATGTTTTTGCGCAATTATTTGTTTGGCGTGACACAGCGCGCTTCCAGATGCAAGCCGCCAGTAAACACCGCCGAAGAAGAAGCGCTTGCGTCACCCACAAAGCGGAAGGAGACGCAAACAGTTAGCTTAATTCATCTCTGTCAACTTTAAGCTATTCCTTGTATTGTGAATAATGACAATGTTTATTTTTGATAAAACGCTGTATGCATTTAAATTTTTTTTTTTTTTTTCTAAAAAGAAAATCAATTAATCTTTGTTTCTCTTATATATTTTACATTGCTGTTTAATTAAGCAAAAATAAATTTTATTCGATTAATCGATTACATTTTTGATAGAATTCTCGATTACTAAAATATTCGATAGCTACAGCCCTGATTTGGACTGACCAGCTGTGCAGAATGAGGCAGAAGTGCAGAGCCCTGGTGAGGATACTCGCTCAGGTAAATGGAGTCGTCTGTGAGCACGGCGTGCATAAACACCTTGTCGAGTTCCTCTGAAACGACGACACACACCTCGTAGTAGTGAATCCGTTTGTGCACGTCCCGGTAAGCGTGAGCGTAAGTTTGCTGCTGCTCCGACAGAGAGAAGTGTCCGAGATGGGACTGGCCATGGAGTCCACCTGAGTCTGTCTGCTCCACACTGCCTTCCATCATCTGCTCTCACACACATCAGCTCATTTACTATGTGTTTCTCACACACTCCACACACAGCTCTGATCTGAAAGCCTATACACTGTAGTGCAGAGAGATACACACTGAAAACAGTCCCTCAGGGAAGTGCTTCTCATAACTCAGGGGAAAAGCGCACACACACTCACAAAAGACATATTATTTGAAATAAGCAAACACATCAAAAACACTTTACAGTGTACAAAGTATTAACATTATTGTCTCGTTACAAATGAGTTATTTTTTCCATTACAGAACAGGGACTGCATCGGGACTGCAGAAACATCAGCGCCCTCTTGTGGATGTAACAGGTCCGACATTGTCTGCAAAATCAAGCATCTGATTAAAATGTATTAATATGTGGAAAATGTGCACATAAAGCCAAGACTTCTTATTTAGAATGACAATGCTAAAGATTTGTAAAGAAACCTTGTGAATTATCCTGGTTGCAAAAACTAAATAAACACCCGTAGTTTTATGATCAAACTCATGCACCAAATTTAGTTTTAGCTATAATACCTTAATGCTTTATTGACTTTACAATTCACAGCTCACCTAGGTATGTTTCAATCCAGTTTGCGCTTTTAACAATAGATAACGTCACAGCTGTCACAGATAATGCAGCTTTACAAATATTTGAATTTGAAATGTAAAGTTAAACTGTGAAAGAATGCTATATATACTGCTCAAAAAAATAAAGGGAACACTTAGTCCCAGTTTGACTTGAACGCCTCTCATATGTGTATGCAAGTTCAAGTCAAACTGGGAAGTGTTCCCTTTATTTTTTTTTTTGAGCAGTATATTTAAAGATGTACAAGTTGATTCCTAATTTGGGCACAAAAACTTCCACGAGAAAGAAACACTGTGATGAACCAGACTGGATACCAGATAGTGAGATTGTAAATAAATCCCTTCTATAACTGTGTGGTCAAAATGACAATTGTATAGCAAAGAAATTAATTTTAGTTATCATGAATTCCACTTTGTTGAGGTGATCAAAATGTTTATGAAGATGGAGAATTATTGGGTATAAAACTGTTCAAGCGCTCCTCGAACTGCATGAACAAGTGTTTCAGGAGGCCCAGCTCAACCAGGTCATAAATGTTTTACAAATACGTCCTTTTTCTCAAATCGCATTTTATATTGCAACAGAAACACCGACAGAAACAGAAGAGTAGAAACACCTGCAGTACCTGCTTTTCAGAAACTTATGATGAAGGGTAAAAGAAAATGTCAATAACAAATGCCTGGAAAAAGGGAGAGGGGTCCAACTGTGTGTCTACAACATCAACTAAAATAGTAAGCATATAGGACATACTCATAAGATAAGGAGTTTTGCAGACACATGAACTACAGTTAGGAAAAGTACACTTAAGAAATGATATTAATCAAATGCAGACAGAACAGGGAGAACAAGAATGGAGCGTCTGTTCGGCCAAAACTGAATGTCAGTATAACCACAGGCGCGGTGTTGTGGTGATACTTTTGTGGAAGCTGGGAGGTTCAGGCTGACCAAGTAGATTGTATGCAGGTAAGCTGGAGCTGTTTGGCAAACCAGGAGCCGTCTAACTGGTCAACTCTCTCCAGAGGATACAACTAATGTTCTTTTTATTCTCTGCCTTAAAGGAATCATTCATCAGTCTCTCCTGACTACTAACACACACACACACACACACACACACACACACACACACACACACACACACACACACACTATCTTTTCTACTTTTGTGGCTATGTGTACCTGCTTATGATGTCCTTCCCCTTGCCTCTCTCCTGAGGGTAGCAAATAACAGCACAGTGACATAACCAGGATGACAATTTTCAGGATAGTTTTGGCATGAACACGAACATGAAACAGAACTAGTCTAGAAGTTTCTTTACTTTAATTTATTAAAGTGCCTGGCATAATCTGTATCCAAAAATCCACTGATTCCAATTTCCGAAGGACCCATTTAAAATAAAAATTGGTTTTACCTGCACAGGTCATAAACTGTTAAATATGAGCATTGTTTCTTCCTTTGAGATTCACCAGTTAGGCATGAAATGGGATGAAATATACAAAACCTTTAAAAGTATGGATCTTGTATAACTGAATCAAATGATGTCTACTATTAATGGAACAAGAGAGTTTTCTGGTTAAACGTTCAGGCCGGTCAATGCTCAACTCATTACTCCAGGTATTTATTTTTTTTAATTATCAGTAGTTAATTTAACATGATAGATGAAAATAGATACAAAAATTTAGACCAATTGTCTGGAGTCAGTGGTGTATTGGTATGTTTTAAACAATTCTACTTACGGTAATTTCAAACGTAATGTCCGGCCTATAAATCATGAAAAAAATTGTGAATTTTGAAATTGGAATTTGTCCTTAATATGATCAAAGTAAGCAAATTTACCATTCATGTAAGAATCTTGGATGGTAGTTAACGCTCTCCTGCTCGTCCCGTCTCCAGGACTAGAGACGGGACGAGACAGGACAAGACAGGACTCAGGACACTGAGAGACTAGAGACTGACCGGGTTAGTGGTTAGGTAGGTTAGTAGCTAAACTGTTTATTGTTACGTTGGTTGATGACCTAACCGGGTTAATATCTAAAGGTGTTAGTGGCTAACCGGGTTAGTTACTGACCTACCAGGGGAACCAAGACACAGGCTAAGCACACATGAGGCTAATCCACACTAGCGGCTATCAGAGACCACAACCACTAGCGGTCAATCCAGCTAGAGGCTAAACCTACTGGAGGCTAAACCTACTAGCGGCTACCCCTACTAGCGGCTAGAGCCTACTAGAGGCTAAACCTACTAGAGGCTTAACTGCCCCGTAAAGGTTTGCTGAGCCTTTAAATGGTCTCTCAGTCTGGTTCAGTGGGCCACAAAAGGTCATGCTAAAGAATCTGACTGTTTACAGAGTGCTGTATCCAATGGAAAGTTGAATTATGTGGAATAATTATTTTCTAATGTGGGAGAAAAAGGTGCACAAGAAACAGGGATAACGCAGCCTTAAAGGGATTGTGAAACCAAGCTCTTTCAAGAATTCAGAGGAGATTCAACAGTAGTGGATTGCAGCAGGAGTCAGTGCTTCAAAAGCCACCACACACAGACGTATCCAGGACATGGGCTACAACTGTCACATTCCTTGTGTCAAGCCACTCTTGAACCAGAGACAACGCCAGAGGTGTCTTAGCTGGGCGACGGACAAGGACTGGACTGTTGCTCAGTAGGCCAAAGTCCTCTTTTCAGATGAAAGTAAATCATCCATTTCATTTGAAAATAAAGGTCCCTGTGTCTGGGGGAAGAGACTAGAGGCACAGAATCCCAGTTGCTTGAAGTCCAGTGTAAAGTTTGCAGTCGGTGGTGGTTGGGGGAGCCATGTCATCTGCTGGTGTTGGTCCACTGTGTTTTATTAGGTCCAAGGATGGCGCAGCTGTTTACCAAGTTTTAGAGCACTTCATGCTTCCCTCTGCTGATCAGCTGCTGATTTAATTTTCCAGCAGGACTTGGCACCTGCTCAATGCTGCCAAAAGTATTAATACCTGGTTTAAGTACCATGGTATCCCTCTGATCCCTTGATTGGCCAGCAAATTCACCCGACCTAAACCCCATAAAGAATCTATGGGGTATCGTGATAAGGAAGATGAGAGACACCAGACCCAACAACGCAGAAGAGCTGAAGGCCGATAGCAGAACAACCTAGGCTTCCATAACATGTCAGCATTGCCACAGACTGATCGCCTCCATGCCACGCCGCTTTGCAGCAGTAATTCATGCAAAGTGAGTTCTGACCAAGTATTGGGTGATGTATATATTCCTACTTTTCAATAGTCCAAAATTTCTGTGTTAAAAATCTCTTTTTTATTATTATTGTTTTTTTATTATTATTATTAAATAATTATTATTATTTATGAAATATTGAATTTTGGGTTTTCGTTAGCTGTAAGCCATAATCATCAAAATTAAAAGAAATAAACACTTAAATATATCAGGCTGTGTGTAATGAACCTGTATAATGTGAGTTTCACTTTTTGAAGTGAATGACTTAAATAGATCAACTTTTCCTTGATAGTCTAATTGAGATGCATCTGTAAGGTTTAACTGAACAGTTAAAAATTCCTTCAGTTGGGTAGATGTGGTGTGGCCTGTGTGGCATGTGTGTGAGTACTGTATCTCCATGCGTTATTGAACATTGTGTAAGTATAGTTTGTTGTATGGACTTTTGCTGGGCTCCAGACTAAAATTATTTTAGAAGCATTAAAAAAAAAAAAAAAAAAAAAAATCATCACAGAGGCTCTTAAGAGACTTGAGTGGGAGGAGAGCAAAATACAAAAGGAACATAGGAGGAGAAAAAGTAGAAGAAAACCGGTCCTTTTTAAAATGGGTGAGAGTATACTATATCTGGGTCGTTTTTGTTGCGTTTGTAAAACAAGAGGACACAAGTGCAGGTAAAAGCCGCTTTTTTATGAAAGACAATTTCTCAGCAGAAAACTCAATCACGGGTCCCAAAAAAAAAAAACGGTTTCAGGTCACAGGTAAAAGTCAGGAGATCGGCAAACAGGGTAGCAAAGGAAAAGTTAGGAAAAACCATGATCAAAAGTTTTAGCCAAAGTTCGTACACAAGGTAAGCAGAAAGTTTAAGACAGCTTGGGACAGTCTGGAACAAACGCAGAAGAGCGTATACTTCACAGGGATCTGCAGACATATCTTGCACATAATTTATACTTCTGCAGAGATTGGCGTGCATGCTGGGAATTGCAGTTCTTTTTGCTTGTGTCTCTTGCCCTTGATTCTGCTACAGATAGAGTTACATGTTTCGTTTTTTTAATAAATGTAATTAAAAGATTTAAAAAATTAAGAGTCTTATTGGGAATTGGTTAGTAATTTTTTTTGAGGTTAACAAATCCCGCCTTTTTGATTAGTTACCAGAACTCGTCAGTGATTGATAAGAATCTTATAGAATGAAGGCAGGATATTGTGTTTTAGTGCAATTTAGCACAGCATTATTTAGTTTTCTTAGTTTTTACTCAGTTCTCAATATTTTTTAATTCATATTGATTTTATGGGTGATTAGTTTGCTGATGTAACTGAGGTGAGGTTTGTTATTTATTTCCAACCTTCATAACACCTTCTGGACTGTGAGACCTAGAGCGGGACTTTATTCATTGTGTTTTCCTTCATTCATTCATTGTGTCAGTTTAGTAGAGTTTAACTTAGATTGTACAACAAATCCTTATTAATTACTGTGAAAATGGGTATAGCTGTAAAACATGTTTATATATCAGTTTTAGTTATTCTTAAATAAGAATGTTGTTTATGATGAGGATTATTTTGCTACTTATCCAGCAACTGAGGAACGACCTAAAACTTAATGAGTTACTTGGGTTTTGGAAGATCTCTCATTATAAGGATATGTTTTTTTTTTCTTCTGTTTTTCTTTTCCTTTCATGTCCATGGCTCCTGATTTCCTGTGATCCTGATTTAGAAAAAGCACTCAAGAAAATGAATCAGTGGTATTAAAAAATTTCAAAGGTCAATCCTAGTGTCCAGGCCAATTACTCAATTCCGTAACAGAGAATTTTTTTAATCAAAGAATGGCCATTGTTCATAAGGGCAAAGATGTACAAATTATTGTGTGGAAATTTAACTACACATTTATTTTTGCGTTTTCCAGGAATGTAATCCACAGAGATCAGATTCTTCAGGACTCAATTGTGAGTTTTTGGATACTTTACTAATACTCAAAGATGGAGACCCCTGATCTGGACACTGATCATTAAAAAAAATGAAAATTAAAAAAAATAAATAAAACGGTCACCTGAACCGAGGTAGCTCATTAGACATTCTATAAATAGCTGTTTGTTCTAGGAAACTGGGTCGAGCATTTGTTATGTTAAGTGGGCTTTTGTTTGGTTATGTTCTGTTTTAGTTTGTTTTAAGTTGGCATATGTTTTGTGGAGCTGTCTTTGTTAAATGTATTAGTTTGTATCTTAGTCTGTTTGGTTTTCCCTTGTGTAAGTACCACTGTTGAATGTTTAGTTCTTAGTCTGTCTTGCTTCTAACATGATACTAACCTGGCCTAGCTCTTAGTCTGTTTAGTCTCCTAGTTTGTCTAGTTTCCACGTCTGCTTAGATCTTAGTCTGTTTAGTTACTAACCTGCTAGTTCTTAGTCCGTCCCCTACCTAGTCTGCTGTGTCTCCCAGTCTGTTCATCCCTTAGACCTTTGGCTACTAGTCTGTTAGCAACTAGTCTGATTAGCTATCATCCAGCCTAGCAGCTAGTGTGCGTAACAGCTAGTTAGTCCTCTTGTCTGTAATGTATATTAGTCTGTCCAAGTTATTTGGTTAATGTTGTGTGTGTCATGCTCCAATGAGTTAGCCAACACCCTTTGTTTAGTTTTTGTTTTGGTTTGTTTAAATAAAAGGACTCTTTGTTTAACCACCCCTCTGCATTTATGCCCACCCTTCAGTCCACGGCTATCACCATGAGCCATCACCAGCAGTTCCTGACACATAGCTAGACATTTCAGTCATTAAATATTTATAGGCAAATTATCAATTAAGTACATATAAAAGTAGTAATTAAAAAAGTTAAATAGTAAAGCTTTTACTATTATTGAAACAGTCACCATAAAATAAATTCTTTTATACACCATCTAAAAAAAAAAAATCACCACCTGGATTCAACTAAGCAAATAGTTATGAGCCTTCCATTGAATAATTACTGCAGTGATTTAATACGATTCAGCTGGCAACAAGTTATTTAACCATAACTGATGCAGTAAGTAGCTTTAGAACGGTGGTCAGAAAAAAATTTGAATGATGTTGATGGGAGATCACTTAAACGTTTGGTGAAATCAAATCGTAAGAACAGTAGAATTCACTACTATGTTTACTAGCGCAAGTAAGAGCATAATTTCTCAAGAGATTAGGTCTAAACAGCTGTGTAGCCTTCAGAAAACCATTTTTTTAAAAAAGCTTCAGTTTGCTAGAAAGTATAATGAATGAACTATGGAAAAAGGTCATGTGGTCTGATGAGTACAGATTTACATTGTTCCAGAGTGATGGGTGCATGAGTGTAAGAAGAGAGGCAGATGAAGTGATACACCCATCATGCATAGTGCCTACTGTACAAGCCTGTGGGGGGGGGGGGGGGGGGGGGAGTGTTATGATCTGGGGTTGCTTCTGTAGGTCTAGGTTCAGTCATGTTACTGTATGTGCCTAAAAAAAAGCCATGTTATGTGCCCCATGAATGTCCTGAATGGCCAGGCTTTTACATCATTGTACTTTTTCCTTCTTTCCCGATGGCATGGTTATATCCTAAGATGATGTCAGGACACGTTGGGCTCAAATTGTGAAAGAGTGGTTCATTTTCACAAATGGATTGGCCAGACCTTATCGCCATTAAGAATGTTTGGCATGTGCTGGAGAAGGCTTTATGCAGCAGTCCAACTCTCCCATCATCAATATAAGATTTTGGCGAAAAAATTCATGTGACCAGGATGGAAATAAATGTCGTCATTGCATAAACGTATGCCATTATTTAGGATGACCATGCTATACGTCCTCTTTTTCCCGGACTAAAAAAAAATGCGCCTGGCCAGGATTTCTAAATCTCCTAAAATGACTGATTCGGCTTTTGCTTTCAACAGTTGTCATTAATTGTACAAGTTTTTGCATTACTTTTTACCTCTCTCTTTAGGCCACGCCTCGTTACACACCACCATTGATTGGATCGATTGTACATACGCAAACATTGGCCAGTGTGTCTCAATCCCTCAGCACCACGAAAACAGCCAAGAGATCGAGAGCAGCTTACCTGTCAGTGGGTGGCACATGGCTCCTGAATAGAGTAAAAGATGCCCAACGCAAATGTAAACTCACACATGATTGACTAAAGAAAATTCCCGTGTTTTCGTCTCAGTTGGGATCCGTTTGAAGCAGAATGCATGACCTGCAAAGCTTGCACGTAGGTGTCGGTGTCAAAGGTTCTCGCGACACATAAGCCCTCATAAGCTCCGCAAAACATCAAATAGCAGCTGAAGTAGAGAGCTCTTCAAGCAAATTGACTGAATAGTGAAAATTTATCTTGTGAGACCAGGTAAAACAGATGATGCTGTTAATGCTGCAGAGGGCGTTTTTGCATTCGACTCCGCTAAGCATCCCAATAGCTATAGATCAGTGGCCTGCACGTCTCCCTTGTGTCACGGGTCGACACGGGGCGGGTTGGATCCAAACGCGGAAGAGAAACCGCAGGCTTGGAAGGGGGCGTGGTCGAGGAGCGAAAGCGAGGGTCGGAAACCAGGTGGTCAGTCGGCGAAGCATCAGAGCCAAAACGGAAGGCGAGAGGCGAAATCAAAAAGACGAGCGGAGTTTCAGTAACCGTAAGATCAACTAGCGAGGCGAAATATCCGAAGACGTGAAGCCGAAAAACCAGAAGAGGACGCGCGGAGATCAAAGAGCGGGGCAAACAAAATGCGAGACGAGACGCAAAGCAAACTTGGCAACGTGAAGGCAATCAAAGAAAACCGCGAGAAAAATTGAGGTAAGCACGCGCAATAATCCAGCGATTTATAATGCTGGAGAAATCAGCTGGTGGTTCGAGACAGGTGTGCAGACGAGGCGGAAGCGGGGGCGGGGAAGGACACAGAAGGGGGGGTGTAAACATGAGCACATGGAGGGAAAGTGACGGCGTGAGAAAAACGGAGCAGATAGAGCGTACATCATGACACCTTGTCAAAAAGGCTTTCACTGATTCCGAGACAGCGCGAACATTTTCAAGCGCTCGAATGAAGAATTGTTAACGCTGTGATAGCGCCACGTTCAGTCGACATAGCTCTGAAAGCATTTGTTCTTCAGGAAAGTATACCAGAGAACATTGGGATGACTGAAATGATTTTTGAACTGAAATAAAAATTTATTAATTTATTTATTTTATTTCATTTTTTATTTCCATCTGCCTCCTGCCCTCATTGTCCTCTTATTTGAAAACTGAAATATGGTCACCCTGTATAATTATGCCTTATTAATATACAGTATATACAGTATATATATATAGTATATATAGGTTGGACAATGAAACTGACATGTCTGGTTTTAGACCACAATAATACATTAGTATGGTGTAGGGCCTCCTTTTGCGGACAATACAGCATCAATTCACAGGGGCCAGAGGGATTTTTGATCCATTCTTCTTGCAGAATAGTGGCCAGGTCACTACGTGATGCTGGTGGAGGAAAGCGGTTTCCTGACTCGCTCCTCCAAAACATCCCAAAGGGGCTCAATAATATTTAAATCTGGTGACTATGCCGGCCATGTGAGATGTTCAACTTCACTTTCATGTTCATCAAACCACTTTGTCACCAGTCTTGCTGAGTGTATTGGTGCATTATCATCCTTATACACGGCACCGCCTTGCACACATATAGCACAAGTATTGGTCCACCTTCATGCTTCACTCCATGCATACTTCAGCAACAGTCTGGGTGGTACGCTTCTTTGAGGCTTCTTCACACCGTAACTCTCGTAAAAATCTTGGGATTGTGGGAAAGACAGTGAAGGTGGACTCATCAGAGAACAATACATGTTTCACATTGTCCACAGCCCAAGATTTTCGCATCGGCACCATTGAAACTGACGTTTGGCTTTGGCACGAGTGACCAAAGGTTTGGCTATAGCAGCCCAGCCATGTACACTGACCCTGTGGAGCTCCTGACGAACAGTTTTGGTGGAAACAGGAGAGATGAGGTGCACATTTAATTCTGCAGTGAGTTGGGTAGCTGTGGTTTTTTGGATACAATCCGGGTTAGCGCCCGGGCATCCCTTTCAGACAGCTTCCTCTTGCGTCCACAGTTACTCCTGTTGGATGTGGTTTGTCCTTCTTGGTGGTACGCTGACATTACCCTGGATATTGTGGATCTTGATACATCACAAAGACTATGCAGAAACAATTTGTCCACTTTTGAACTCTGATATGTCACCCATAATGTTGTGTGCATTGCAATATTTTAAGCAAAACTGTGCTATTACTCTGCTAATTAAACCTCCACACCTTGCTTTTACAGGTGGAATGTGCAGTCAATGAAGATTGTCCACCAGGCTGGTCAAATTTAACCATGAAACCTCCAACACTAAATTGGCCAGTGTTTCAGTTTCATTGTCCAACCCATGTACATGCATCATATTTACTGCAGTTAGTACACACACAACGCATTACTTAAACTGCTTTACACAACTGCTTAAAAAGGTTACTGTTTATTGTGGTTGTTGAGGCATGATATTGACTTCAATTGTTGAAGTCAACAAGGGAAATTTTAATTAGAAAATATAAGGAAAACAGTAGCTGACAGTGACAATGCATATACTTTGATCTGGAAACACATCAGCAGTAACACTGGAGAGATTTTGTCTGATATTTCTTCTCAAACATGTCTTTTCAGTAAAGTGGAGAAAACCCCATGTGCCATAATAGAGACTCGTCAGATGCAGTCTCAAGCCATTAATAATAATAATAATAATAATAATAATAATGCATTTGCATCTAATGTGTGTGATCGGGGCGCAACTGCACATTTGCTGAGGGGTATGCAAGATCATGGGTTGCGCGCCCCCCCTCCCCCCATTTAATGTCATTTACATATAAAATAGCATCAGTCAATGTCAAAATCCTTAGAATGGCAAGCTGCAAAAATAACTTAAATTTTCAAATAACCTGCAGTACTCTGACAAGGAAAAGTGCGTACAGTATGTATGCTTAGACCCTGACGTGGTGCAAAGCACTTTTCCACATCAAAGGCCATTTTTAAAAATGTGACCGTTGCCGTGGATTTTGGCGTACACACAATCTAAGGTTAAATTTGTGCATACACACACTTTATGAATGAGGCCAAGGATATTGTGAATTACATTACAGATTGGGGCAAAGTTATTGGTTTGTCTTGCAGAAAGTGCAGGGAAAGATGGAGAGCCACATCTTCAGGATGATATCAGAAGAGAAGCGTTAGATGGAGAATGCAGAGATGCAACAGAGGAGGAAGCAGAGGAAAAACCTTACCCAGAGGACCCATCAAACTGGCCTGCACCCCATCAAATTACTGACACTTCTAGGCAAAACATGACTGAGAGCGGTGTTATTGTTATCGCAAATGGGGAGAGAATTGAGCGAGACTGGTTTGTTATATTCCAAGAAAGCTTCATGAAAATAAGTAACCATTACACAGATACTTACCTTTCATGGAAAACCATGTGTAAACCATTACACAGATACTTACCTTTCATGGAAAGATTTGGCAACTCACTTGCAGTTATGGAAGATAATTGAAGTAAATTGCGAGAGAGAGAAGCATCTTCCAAACAGGAGCAGGCCTCTGTTATAATAAGATATGTCCACACAGATGAAAGGGGAAAAAAACAAGTGTACAGGGATCATTTGTTTGCTTCACTACTGTGAAGGACACACTGGTCAAGGCCTGGCAAAGAGTAAGATTGAAGTGATGGAGGAGAATTTAAGATTGGAGGAGGATGCACAATGTGGTCCAAGCTTTAATCCTGGAGAAAAACCCAGAGGCCATATTCATTCCTTGCTGCAGCCACAGCCTCAATCTCCTTTTGTGTGATGAAGCATCTTTTAACAGAGAATGTTTAATTTTCTTCAGGCACTCTTCAGAGACTCTATCCAATCTTCTCCTCATCTGTCAAGAGATGGGACGTTCTGAAAAAAATTGTGGAAATTGGACACTGAAGCCACTGAGTGACACCAGGTGGGAGGCAAAACTAGATTCTGTTAAAGCCTTGTGCTTTCAGCTTGGAGGAGCTCTTGATGCTCTGGAAAAGCTTGAAAAAGTGGCCAAAGATGGAAAAATGGCTTCCGAGGCTAAATCACTCTCTGAATTATTATTATTGCATAATTTTTAGAAACTTTGTGGTTTTTCAAGCTGTTTTGAGAATCCTGTTTACAAAAAGCTTACAATACGGTCTCGAATACTGTATGAATGAACGTGTAGAGGGATCCATACGCTAGTCTCGTTCTGTTTACACAGCAGAGCTTTCCGGGAAAAAAAGAAAAAAAAAACATTGCTGTCCTCATTTTAAGACACTGTTTTTCATTTTCTTTTTTTTCTTTTTCTGTTCTGCGCGCCAGAAAATTTCCCTCTACTGTCCATTTTGCATACGTGACTGTCTGGCAACTATAGGGGGGTGGGGCTCAATTGATATATATATATATATATATATATATATATATATATATATATATATATATACTCGTTTAAAATGCTAAAAAAATAGTCTCTTAACAAATATAATTTTTCAAACATTTTAAAAGCTTTATTAAAGACAATTTTAAAATGTTTTTTTTCACAATGGCGCCCCCCTCCGTGTGGCGCCCCCATGCACTGCATATACTGCATACCCCATTTTTGCACCAAAGAAAATTATTCCATTTGTAAAAAAAAAAAAAAAAAAAGCATACATAAACCATGGGTTGTTTATACAGTGATAAACAAAAACAATACAACGCATGTTATGATAAATTGTTTTTTCTAGTCGCGTGAAATTCTCCGTCTCCTCGATTCCATGGATTAAAAACAATGTCAATTTCGGCCTTTACCGCGCTACGTAGAAACTCAGTGGTACGTGCATAACAGGGGCGTTTAAGGGGCGTGCCTTGCACGCTCCCTGCACCGTTTTCACAGGGGTGGGGCTAAGAAAACTCATCTCGATGGGGGAACCAACGTCGACACAACACCGGGGTCTTCAGGTTACTGTGATTGGCTGCGTCAGCGTGCGTCATCACCAGGGCATTATGGGAAAATTTGTCTCGAGGGCTTTTGGGTCGTTATGCGCGGTTTTCTCTCCCTGAGCATGCGCATCGCTGATGAATCAGGAAAAAAACATTTTGTTTATAACAAGAGGGGTGCATATGTTCTTGTTTGTGTATTTTCTGCATTCAAATGGTGTATATTTGTGTATTGTTAAAGGATAATTTTGTGGAAAATGCTGTTAAACTCTGAGATGTGATTAGCAGTGTCTTAGAATTGGACCTTAGTAAAAAAGTGTGAAAAATTATTTATCCTAAGTTTGGCGGTGGCACAATCTAACATATATACATCTTACATATAAGGCTGATGCCAGGGAGAGTACTGATGGGAAGTTTGAATCATTTTTAGTGACTCTGTTCTTTGAATCTCGTTCATCAAAATGAACAATTCTTTTTTTGAGTCATTTAGCTAGTTTCGTTCTTTTGATCAGAAATAAAATAAAATGTTACACTTCAATAAACAGACCCCAACACGTCTACATGCACAATTTTTGGCTATAGTTCTAGTAATGAAAAATTGTTTGTTCTTTTGACACATGACTCTCATAGACGCTATGCAGTGCATTACATAGGAAACAGAATTGAACATTTGAGTCTTTCAGTCCAAATCGTTCGTTCTTGTGAATCTATTGCACTGCATAGATTCTATGGGAGTCACGTGACAAACGAACGAACGACTCGGACTAGGAGATGCATCAGAAGAACTGTATTGCACCGCACAGTGTCTATGGGCATCACATGACAAAAGAAACAACGATTTGGACTAGAACACTCAAGCGTAACTACTCATTTCTGTTTCCTGTGCATTACCTACGGAGGTTTTGCTATGTTTTGCGCAGGCGCACCCAAAAATGAATGAGTCACTCTCTGAGACTACTCGTTCTTCTGAGTCATGTTAAAGATTCGTTCAAAAAGAATGAACCGTTTATGAACGACCCATCACTAGTGCGGTGTGTGATTAGAGCTGAGAGGTAAGGGGGTTCTGGGCCATTTTTAGCTTTGTAGGCAAGCATCAGTGTTTTGAATTTGATGTGGACAGCTACAGGGAGCAAGTTCAGGGAGCAGAGAGGTGGGGTGGTGTGGGAGGACTTAGGAAGGTTGAAAGCTGCTGCATGCAGCTGCATTCTGGATCAGCTGCAAAGGGCTAATGGTGGACAAAAGCAGGAATGTGGGGAAAATGACAGTTAATTGTCCAGAGTGACCCCAAGGTTGTGGGCAGTGTCTGAAGGAGTGATTTAATTGTTGGCCAGGTAGTTCATAATATCCTGACAGGGGGATACATCTCCTGGGATGAACAGCAGTTCGGTTTTACTGAGATTAAGTTTTAACTTTCCCTAATCCACCAGACTTGGATGCTGATTACCATCAACTGTCTCGTTGTCAGCGCACAGTCCGGTGAATTGGTTCTTTCAGGACATAAACTCACATCTGTCTCCAATATCGGCAGACTCTGAAAAGAACTTCTTCTTTCAAAGTGCCTTCTGCTCATCTCAGCTTTGCTCGCCTCGTCGCCTCGCTTGGCGATGACCACTAGGACTTGATATATAAAGTGCTACGTCTGCTGGACCTGTGCACCTGCCCTTGGCAGCCCTGTAGTGTCTGATAATTAGTTACATGGAGAAGACACTGCTGTAAATAAACTGTAAATAAAAAGCTCTGTGTCAATTCTGGACTGAACCAACCTGGGTTGTTTTATCTCAGAAAAGCCTGGTTATGAGGTTGACCCAGCATGCTGGGGTAATTTAATGTTTAATTATGGCAGTATTTTTACTCTAATGTTTGTTTAACAGTTTAGTGTGCCCATATATTTTGTTGTTACAGATGAATATATTTTAAAGAACTGTTACAAAACTAATTTTTAAATTCAAATTCAAATTTTATTTGTCACATACACAGTCATACACAGTACGATATGCAGTGAAATGCTTATACGATCGCCCCGTGACCTTAAATTTTTTACAAATGGAAATATAGGAGTTAAACTATAAAACAAGATTCCAGCAAAAGTTTCAAAAATATATAGAAAATCTGAAATATAATATATTACAACTTATAAAACTTAAGTCTGTACAAATATTGAGGTAGTATTTAACGAAAATGAGATGAGGGGAAATGTGAAAAGAAGTCCTTGAAGTGTGCAAATGTGCATATATGTGCAAATGTGCGTTTGACATAATTGTCCGTTCTGTGTGTGCAAAAAATGCAGAAGGTGTTTTAGTCCAGTGTATTGGTTTGATTGAGAGACCGTATCGCCTGCGGGAAGAAGCTCCTCCTCAGTCTCTCTGTATTGGCCTTGAGGGAGCGGAAGCGCTTTCCAGACCGCAACAGAAAGAACAGCCCATTGCTGGGGTGTCTGAGGTCCTTCATGATCTTCCTGGCCTTGGTCCAGCACCGCTTGCTGTAGATAGAGTGCAGGTCAGGGAGCTCAGTTCGGATGATGCGCTCAGCTGATCGCACCACCCTCTGTAGGGCTCGTCTGTCCTTCATGGTGCTGTTCCCGAACCAAGTTGCGATGTTTCCCGTCAGGATGCTCTCTATGGTGCAGGAGTAAAAGTTCCTGAGCACCTTAGAGGGCAGTCTAAAGTCTCTCAGGCGTCTGAGGTGGTAGAGACGCTGTCGGGCCTTTTTCACCACGGTGTTGATGTGATGACAGGTCCTGCGTGATGTGAACACCGAGGTACTTGAAGCTGTCCACTCTCTCCACTGGGCTCTCGTTGATGACGGGGGTCTGGTAGTTTCTCTCCTGCTTAGTGCTGAAGTCCACTATCAGCTCCTTTGTCTTACTGACATTTAGAAGAAGGTTGTTCCTCTGGCACCAGTTCTCCAGATTTCCAATCTCCTTCAGGTAGGCCGTCTCATCGTTGTCAGAGATCAGGCCCACCACGACGGTGTCGTCAGCAAACTTAATGATGGTGGTGGAGTTGGTAGTGGCCACACAGTCGTGCGTGTACAGAGAGTACAGCAGGGGGCTCAGAACACAACCCTGTGGGGCTCCAGTGCTGAGAGTGAGAGAGGCTGAGACGTGTCCACCCATCCTTACTGCCTGTGGTCTCCCAGTTAGGAAATTAGAGATCCACTGACACAGAGATGAGCTGAGTCCCAGGTGCTCCAGCTTGGTGGTGAGTGTAGAGGGAATTATGGTATTAAATGCTGAGCTGTAGTCGATGAAAAGCATTTTAACATAATTCCCCCTTCTAGTGTCCAGGTGAGTGAGTGTTGTGTGGAGGAGATGAGAGATGGCATCATCTGTAGAGCAGTTCGGGCGGTATGCAAACTGTAGTGGGTCCAGAGTGTTGGGTAGTGAAGAGATGATGAAGTCTCTGACCAGCCGTTCAAAGCACTTCATCACCACTGATGTGAGGGCTACAGGCTACAAAACTCAAAATACTTGTTACTTTTAAACAACAAAATAAAAACATTGTATTTGTTGTATGTATTTTATTTCTTAAAAATTTGTTTGATTTAATGTATCTGCAAGACGGTGTACTGTAAGCAGTTACAAGACAGGTAATTACAATATACAGTGGTGGCTTTAATGTCATTTTAATGATGTTCAATTTCTTTAAAAAAAATTACAGTCAAGATAACAGAATAATTTATTATTATACGCAATAAAATTGACATAAAACAAATCATGTTAAGTATGAAGTCCTTTAATTTTCAAATTCTCCTGGATCCCGCTGGGCATATTGTCAAGCTTGATCGCTTGATCATGTACAGAAATGTGCAATTCACTTGAGACTTCCCTAGTTTTAGGTCACTCCAGCTTTAGAATGTAAAAGTCCTGCCACATATTTGTTACATCTATTAATTAAACCAGCTGATTCTGATTCGCAGAACTTTTTAGACAACTAATTAGTGACATCATCGGTTTTGTGCATGGGGGGACCATGGAATATGTTGTGTTAATACTTGGTCACCACTGTAATTTTTTGTGTGCATTAAGCAAAACAGCAACACTGTTACAGTAAAATATTAATCACATAACCACAGAACATTACACCATCAGATCTATATTACCCAGCTGTAGGTTTTTGTAAATTATTTAGATTTTGGCATTGGAATATTAATTAAGCACTTGAATTATTAATCTGGCACTAGTATACTCCACTATATATATCACTCCACTGTGTTCATTATAAAATAATTGAAATGCTTGTGAAAGTTTGTTATACTGAAGCCATTACTACACTTGTTTACTCAGCCTGCATGTTACCACAGCAAGAAGCAATGCTCTGTCTACCTGATCCATACCACCACTGAGGTTCAGGGAATTTTATCCAGTAATATCTTATACTGTTATACACTTAGTATAAGACTGTGTGCAGCCTGATTCCCCCATGCATAATGAACACACTTCTCACACCTCTCAGTCTCTTGAATATGATGCAAAACAAAACATGTATATTAATAAAGTCAGAGATAGCAGGGTGTCACAAGGAGACGAGGTGTTCATGTACAATCACTCTCATGCACACATTAGGAACTTAGGAACTTCTACTCCTGCACCATAGAGAGCATCCTGACGGGAAACATCACGACCTGGTTCGGGAACAGCACCATGCAGGACAGACGAACTCTTCAGAGGGTGGTGCGATCAGCTGAGCGCATCATCCACACCGAGCTCCCTGACCTGCACTCGATCTACAGCAAGCGGTGCTGGACCAAGGCCAGGAAGATCATGAAGGACCTCAGTCACCCCAGCAATGGACTGTTCTCTCTGTTGAGGTCAGGAAAGCGATTCCGCTCCCTGAAGGCCAACACAGAGAGACTGAGGAGGAGCTTCTTCCCGCAGGCGATACGGTCTCTTAATCAGTACAACACACAGTACTGATCCATCTTGCACATCCACACATGCTTCTGCACTCACTCTGGACACTCTGGACATTCAGGACATTTGCTCACTTGTCCTCACTGCACACCTGCTCACTCATGGGTAGTATGCACACAAGTCACTTTAAATATGCACACAAGCCACTTTAACATTTAACATGTCACTTTACTGCATATTTGCATATTAAAATAAAAATTTCAATATTTCAAAATTGGAATTTTTGAAATATTTCCACTTGTCCATTTGTACAATTACAATTTTTTACTTACTTACATTTTATATTTTATATTCTTACATTTTACATTTTATATTCTATATTTTATATTTTATTTAATTTTATTCTCTTAGGTCAGGGCAGTTGCCTAAGCATTTCACTGCATATCGTACTGTGTAGGATTGTGTATGTGACAAATAAAATTTGAATTTGAATTTGAATTCGTGACATTTTAAACTCAGTCTGACTCTTGTTGGAAACTTTTTCCTTGTCGAAGCAGAGACCAGGAGACGTTGGGATATCTTTCCGGCAGATGTCACTCTTTATTGAGAACTCGCTATGCGAGAAGTCTGACTATAGCTCAGCACTGTAGAGTTGATACTTTTCAAGGGGAGGGATACAAAGAGGTGGAGACAATCTAAACAAATCACGCAAATGCAGTACAGGAATCAGCCCAGTAACGGAATGTTCCCAGCCCTGATCTCATCAGCATAACAATGTCTTTAACATGCATAGGTGCCAATTCAATCAGCCTGACAGTATCACCCAGACCTTCACATTATCACAAAGACAAAGGCACAGCCTGGCCTTGAGATTAGCATTCACATTTAACTCGAGTTTTAGCTTGTTGTGTCCGCTGCACCTTGATACACTTACCGGTCCGGGCCCGACTGGGAGAGACACACACACACACACACACACACACACACACACACACACACACACACACACACACACACACACACACACACACACACACACACACACACACACACGCAGGCATGATGTCTGAAGATCTCTGTTTATTCTCAGCAAAGAGAGCACATTTAAATGGTGCTATGTCCCAAACATCAACAGAACCAGTCATTAACATAGAGTCATAGAGAGAGAGACAGGAGAGAGGAAATACATTTGCATTCTCCTGATTAAACAAAAGGGTTCTAGCAGACACGAGCCATTTGGATACAGGATATAGAAGGTGTTACCACAGAAGGCGTAAGGAAGCACAGTGAGGGGTCTGTTCTCAGGGCACAGGTTCCTCTTACTAGATTACAATGTCTTACAATATTATAAAACCTCACAATGCCCCCTTAAATTCTAACAGAATTTACTACAATTTATCAATAGAAATGACAATAAATGAACAGTCAGGCATTGGCATAGAAGAGATTTACAAAATCAAATTCAAAAAGTGTAACTAATCAAAACCCTGTGCCTGTGTAAAAAATTTGAAGGTTTTCCCCCTTTTTTGGTGTCTTCATGACGCATGTGGTTCTATTTAAGCTACAGGAACTGATAATGAACTTTCTCTCTGTGAGTGCAATATTTAACTCTAGAGACCGAGCCCTGAACTCCAAACCTCCGTTTAAGAATTCAGCAGGCCATCTCCAGTCCTTCTGGTCTTTTATCAATAGATTCCATTCAAAACCAGTTCCCCAGACCATGAAGCCAAACATCTCTCTCCACAATTGACTAGGAAAGAGTAAAAGACTTCAAGTCTGACTAATCTACCTGCACATCAGATATAACATGTCAATGTGCCAATCATAACTTAATACAATCTATAATGTGTGTACCATTCTGCCATGTGTGTTTTCCTACTAATACAGTAGTGTTTACTATATGTGTATGGGGTAAGGTGAGGAAAAATCAGTGTCCTTAACATCCAAGGCATCTTCCAAGCTGATCTCTTCTTCGACCCAGATACTTTACGTTTAGTAGAGTCAGTTGGAGCCCAAAAAAGAGGTTACTAGCACCTCATTATGGCCCCGTGCCTTCAATCCTTCAATACAGAAGATACGCATCAGCGTATGAATCAATGAGATATCAGATTAGAGTTACATATGGGTGATTTAGGGATATCTCTGATGAATGATGCTAAAAAATTCCTCCTTTTCTGTTGCTGCTATGAGAAAGCCTTTGGTTAGTAATAAACAACATTCATAAATTTTATTGGACACAGTAAAGTCAACCATCAGCTGCTCCAATGGAATTTCTGTATCTGAAATAAAAGAGAAGGTTGTTTAATGGCATCACACATTGTCACGGTTTGTCATGCAGCTGCTTCCTTCCAGTGTACTTTTTGCTGTTGATGAAATTAGGATTCAATCTTGCTGTTGCTGTTTTGTCTGTAAAAGCAATATAGTTATGTGTTTGTCATGTCAGGTGTGTTAGTTTGATTAATTGAAGTCAGTCAGTCAGTTCTTTGTCTGTGTCAGGAGTGCATGTCACTCTGTCATGAGCTCCCAAGCCAAGGCTTGTGCTTAATTTGGAACAGCTCAGTTGGCACAAGTTGGATACCAAATTATGCCAATAGTTGGTTATTTCTCAATCATGATTTAATCTATTTGCTTTGTATTTTTTGTTACTGCAGTTGTTATAATATGTGCACAAATGTAATAATTTCATAAGCATGCTTTGATTGTTGGTGAATTGTAGTGTATCAAAGTTAGGCGGACACCTCAAGATGGTCAGTTTAATTATGGACACTTTAAGCTCGTTTAATTGAATTATTCCAGAATATATAGCATTTTCTTTAGTATTATTATTATTATTATTATTATTATTATTATTATTATTATTATTATTATTTAAGTACTGTAATTTCCACACCATACCTTGTTCCTGAGAGATGCTCAGGAAATGGATCTCAGCCTCATGCAAGTCCATGTCCTCCAACCAAGGTGGGAATTTATGCAAAACAATGTTTGCAATTTAAAACTAACCGAAAATGTGGTCGTGAATACACGTGATTTTTCAATAGGAAGAGGGTCATGTGACACATCAAACTTATTGGGAATTTCACAAGAGACCTTGGGGGCCATTCAACTGGCCCATGACGACCAATCCACTTTTCAGGAAACTCTTCATCTAGGAATGCTCGGACCTGACACCCATAATGTGGTGGTGCACCATCTTGCTGGAAAAACTCAGGGAACGTGCCAGCTTCAGTGCATAAAGAGGGAAACACATCATCATGTAGCAATTTCAAATATTCAGTGCCCTTGAGGTTTCCATTGATGAAGAATGGCCCCACTATCTCTGTACCCCATATACCACAACATACCATCACTTTTTTTGTTCCAGCAGTCTTGGAGGGATCTATCCAATGTGGGTTAGTGTTAGACCAGTTGAAGATACGAGATGTGCAGCACCTGAAACTACGGATACTGGAAGCCTGTGCTGGCATTTCTCCTGCGGTGTTGCTATCAGTGTGTGAAGAGTGGGAGAAGAGTTCAATTTAAAGCTGGAGACTCCTCACCTCTACAGGTAACGTCTCCTCACTGTTAGTGTCACTGCTGAAGTCACAGTTAAAGGGAAATGCATCTAGATGAACAAGATGGCAAACTAAATACAGTGGAACCTCGGATTGCGAGTAACCCGGTTTATAAATTTAATAAATTTCGACATGAAAAACGAGCAAGTCTTGGTTTAGAGTACTGAGTATCACGTATCACGCATGCGCTTCTTGTTTTGACGCCGAACGTCACGTGATCACAATTGCGCCAATGGTTTTTCTCTTTCTTGCGCTGGGGAATTGTGGGTAATCGTCTCCCCTGCTGGGTCTTAGTGCTCATCCACCTGTGTGTGTTATGTGTGTGTGCGAGCGTAATTTGACACCGTGCCCCTTCACACACACACACACACTCTCTTTCTCTCTCTCGCGCCTTTATGCGTGCAGGCGCTGTGTGTGTCAAGTCAAGTCAATTTTATTTATATAGCGCTTTTAACAATTGACATTGTTGCAAAGCAGCTTTACACAATCAAAAGAAGTAAGTTTGTATGCAATGTGTATGAATCCAAATGATAAGATTGTCCCTGATGAGCACAGTGTGTGTGTGAGAGAGAGAGTGTGTGTGTGTGAAGGGGCCGGGTGTCAAATTATGCGCGCACACACACATAACAACAGGCTGATATAGAGAATGAGCAAATGCTGGGCTTCACACCCACACACACACAGAACCTGCGCGCATAAACGGAAACACTTATCTGTCTGGATTTATTGTTTACTATTTTATAAGGTAAAGTGCAGGTTAATTTGTTTTATTTTTACTTTATATATTGTATTATTATTTTTATGTATTTATTTTTTGGGGGCTGTAGAGCAAATAATTTGAGTTTCCATTATTTCTTATGGGAAAATTAGCTTTGGTTTACAAGTATTTTGGAATACGAGCGCTCTTCCGGAACAAATTATGCATGTAATCCAAGGTTCCACTGTACTAAAACACCATATCTGTTATCTTTAATGAAGTCACTATTAACAGTCCATATACAGTACAGACCAAACGTTTGGACACACCTTCTCATTCAAAGAGTTTGAATTTGTATTATGGCAAGAAAAAAAGTAAAGAAAAACGAGTGGGCCATCATTACTTTAAGAAATGAAGGTCAGTCAGTCCGAAAAATTGGGAAAACTTTGAAAGTCTCCCCAAGTGCAGTCACAAAAACCATCAAGCGCTACAAAGAAACTGGCTCACATGCGGACCGCCCCAGGAAAGGAAGACCAAGAGTCACCTCTGCTACGGAGGATAAGTTCATCCGAGTCACCAGCCTCAGAAATCGCAGGTTAACAGCAGCTCAGATCAGAGAGCAGGTCAATGCCACACAGACAATTTGTATTTGATAGCAAAAAATAGGATAAATTGTTAATTTTGTTAATATGGTAAATTAAATAATGTTTAACACAATTTTCCTCCCTCTTTAAATGTGTCAAAGTTGACAAGTGTTGGTAAAGAAAAACTAAAAAAAAAATAGAATATGTTGTATATTGTGTAAAGTATATCTTTTGTATTGTTGGACTATAATATTCTCAATTTCTCGATTTCTGTGCTGCATTTCAAACAGTGCCAATTGTTATTAAAATACTTGTGACAGTAATCTTGTTGTGAATAAAGACCCTTACAAATTTTAGTTGAGTTTAACTGTGGAAAATGTTGACAAGAAAAAATTTATTAAACCCAACATTTCATTTTTTTAGTTTGTGAATTAGATTGTTAGTGTTTTATGAAAATATGGTACCCGTTATAAGTTGTTCCCTAATAAAAAAGGATGAATTACATATTTGCTGCCTCTGGAGTTGTCTTTTAGAGTCACTAAAGCATGGGAAAATAGGGCTGGTATAAATTATGGTATAAGATCTAGTTGTAGTAACATAAGTAGCACAAAAAACATGTTAGACTTGTCAATAATAATGGACTATCATTGACATAATTAAATTACATCACAATTACACAATCGATTGCTATTACAGTAAATTATAAAGATTATGTTAAGTAAGCATGATTCTTTCACACAAGTTTAACATGAATGAAAAATTTTGGTTTAGCAGGCAAAAATTGTGTAATTTGGCCACATTTTGATGATGTGGGACCGATGTACACATTAAGATCAAGTAAATTCAAAGGATTATTTTTTTCAGTGTACCCTGTTATTTACAACAACTCTTTACTTAGTGAAATAGAAGCATAACAACGCTTCTGTCGCTAACTAACTACAGGGCCGTTTATATGGATACACTTTTTTTTTCCAACAGTCTTGGAGGGATCTATCCAATGTGGGTTAGTGTCAGACCAGTTGAATGGCCCCCAAGGTCTCCCGATCTGACCCCCTTAGACTTTTATCTTTGGGGTCATCTGAAGTCAATTGTCTATGGTGTGAAGATACGAGATGTGCAGCACCTGAAACTACGGATACTGGAAGCCTGTGCTGGCATTTCTCCTGCGGTGTTGCTATCAGTGTGTGAAGAGTGGGAGAAGAGGGTTGCATTGACAATCCATCACAATGGGCAGCACATTGAACACATTTTATAAGTGGTCAGAAACTTGTAAATAACTCATGAAAGAATAAAGTTACGTTAAAACCACACATCATTGTTTTTCTTGTGAAATTCCCAATAAGTTTGATGTGTCACATGACCCTCTTCCTATTGAAAAAACAAAATTTGGATCCAAGATGGCCGACTTCCAAATGGCCACCATGGTCACCAACCATCTTGAAAAGTTTGCCCCCTCACATATACTAATGTGCCACAAACAGGACGTTAATATCACCAACCATTCCCATTTTATTAAGGTGTATCCATATAAATGGCCCACCCTGTGTATATATATATATATATATACAGTATGTAAAATTAAATTAAAATCAGTGACGACATATTGTGGGATATTCAATATACTTGGTGGGGATGACAAGTAGATTATTGTGGTACTAGATTGGGGTCAAATGGTCACATGACCTAGAATGTATTGAAAAATAGCAATTGTTTTTAATTAAAAAATGAAATAAAAATCAAGACATATTTTGGGCTACCAAGATGTGTACCTTATGGGGGTAACAAATGAGATTATTTTGGTACTAGTCTGGGGTCACATGACCTGGACCTGGAAATATTAAAGAAATAGTGATTTATTAAAATATAAAAAATTAAATAAAAATCGATGAAAACATATTTTGTAATACCAAGAGGTATTCCTTGTGGGGGTGATCAAGTAGGTTATTTTTGGTACTATAGTTTCTGGCCACAGGGCCACATGCCCTGGAATGTATTAAAGAAAATGTGATTTTTTTTTTAGAATTACAAATGAATGAATTAATAATTACAAATTTGTATTAATCAAATTACTATTAATACATTAACAAAAGCTGTGTGTAATGATGCATGGAATATGTATATGTAATAAGAAATTAGAATAATTCTGGCAGCACAGTGGTGTAGTGGTTAGCACTGTCGCCTTGCACCTCTAGGTTCCGGGTTTAATCCCCGGCCAGGCTTGATTCTGGTCTCTGTGCGCATGGAGTTTGCGTGTTCTCCCTGTGCGTTGTGGGTTCTCTCAGGATACTCTGGTTTCCTCCCACAGTCCAAAGGCATACAGATTAGGAGAATTGGCGTTCCCAAATTGCCCGTAGTGTGCGACTGAGTGTTTGAGTGAGTGTATGTGTGTGCCCAGCGATGGATTGGCACAGGTTGTACCCTGCCTCGTGCACTCAAGTCTCCTGGGATAGGCTCCAGCCACCCCCTCTGAACCACCTCGCCCGCTACCCTGAATACAGGATAAGGCGGTATGGACGATGAGTGAGTGAGTGAGTAAATAATTGGGGCACGTAGCCTGGTAGTAATAAGTACACACTTTACTGTGTACAGAAAGTTGTTAACGTTCCCTAAAACATCGCTTCCGTCTAATGTCTGTCTAATGTTCGAATATCACACTAACTTCACCGCGGTTGGATTTGTGCTATCGGGCTGATTTATGCTGACTGTAGATTTTTCCTGCACTTGGCAACCTTGCTTTCGAAACCGAAAGTTCATACGCCTCGGCTCCATTGAGTGCAGCGTTTGGAGAAGCTAAACTTTATCGGTAGAAACGGTGATATTAACGTGACACAACAAAAATGTCGACTAAAGGTGAGTTATTTCATCATTATAAACGACTTTATATAAGATTCACGTGGATATAGTTTAAATTAAACTCGTGTAAACCCCGAAGTGGAAATCTTTAGGCCTGTGTTTATGGCGTATGTTCTTCATAGGCCTCTCAACTTCCTAATTTTTGTTTTTACCATTTAAAACCATAAAAAAATGTATATATATAATATACATTATATACATTTTATCAGCGCAAACCTATTGGTCTTTCATTCCCGGAATAAATTTATTCCTATTTCTGTTTCGTTGTTAAGCGCCAAATATTTATAGCATATGTTCTTTATAGGCCTCTTTATTGGGCCTTTTTTTTCATTTTCACGATTTAAAACCTTGTGGAAATGTACTTTTTATTATAGCGAAAAAATGTGGAAATATACTTTTTATCATAGCGAATCTATTGGTATTTCATTCCCGGAATAAATGTAGTCTTTTTGTTCCGTTGTTAAGTGCCAAATGTAAAAATAAAACTTATTAGGTTGCGGCTTTAGAATCCAGGAAGAAACCACGAACATTTCGTCGTAGGGAATTACAGATACATTGTTCAAAACTAATATGTGTTTCGTTTTTTTTCTTTTAAAATCAAAATATCAAATAGCAAACGAGATAAAATGTTAACGCGTCTTTATTCTTCCAAAAGTGCGAAAACGGTTTTTGCGCATGCGCAGAAGGCATTTCGCCCGAAGAGTATTGTAACATTCTTATTTTCATGGCATTTTGTATTTTTTTAACGGGTAAGTATTTGCATGTACACACTAGCTGAAATTGTGTGCTGAGGAATATTATTATAATCGCACTTTTTTTTTTAAATACACGTTGTATTTTAACAAAACAGCGCAGCTCATTAACCTGAACACACCGGAAGCACGAGGAACACACTGAGGACAGTCGCGCGCACAGCATGACTTGTAAACACGGTCTTTATTCTTTTATAACAACACGTGCAGTGCTTTAAACAAAACCCAGCGCTCACACTGAATGGAGACATTCAGCGCTATAGACTGTTTAAACACTCAGTCTAACAGAGCTCACACTGACAACAAGAGTCACATATCGGTTATATTATAATATTATTGATCACCCGAAAATAGTTCTGGTTTAATTAAATTTTCCATGTTATAAATTGTTTGTACAACTAGATGTTATTATCAGGAGATGGAATCTGAAATTCTGATCTATGGCCTCATGTTCATCTGTCTCACAAAGTCTCACAAATGCCTCAAGTGTAAACCAAAAGCAAATTAATTAGCGCAGCTGTTCCAATACTTTTGGAGGGGTCTGTGTATTATATTGTTTTCCCTAGAGAGTGGTTCTAGTTTCCTTATCATGTCATTCAAACATATTGTAATCATTTATTATTTTGAGACAAAATAATGACCTAATATAAACATACAGTTTAAAGTAAATTTGCATGTGACATGCTAGTTAAAAGTGAAATTGACCGGGCATAGTCCATCATCTCCACTCAAGTAATGGGAGACTTTTTTAAATGTTACGTGTTAAATATATTTGGATTTTTAATACAGTATTAATTTAAAACACAAGTTTTTTTTATCAAAGAAGAACTGTTTATGGAAAACATGGTGATTTGAGTGTTTAGTGCAATACACATTCTGTTTTGTGTTTTCTAGGAGTGTAATTCATCACAGCAGAGGAGATCAGACTCTTCAGGACTCAGCTCTGTGTTTGTGTCTTTACTAATAGTCCAGACCTGGACAAAGATATTCGTAACCGGCTCTCAAAAGAACGGTAATGTATCATGTAGTGCTGGGTGATTTACCTAATCAATCGGATTAATTTATTTTAATGTATTAAGTGTATTAGTTTTCAAATCAGTGTCAAATATCACACAACACACACACACACACACACACACACACACTACTCTGCCCAGAAAAAGTCACCACCTGCATTTAACTAAGGAAATAATTAAGAGCTTCCATTGGATAATTACTACAGTGATCAGTGATTAATATGGATCAGCTACAACAGGTTATGTAACCATAACTGATGCACTGAGTAGCTTCTCATTTCTTAAACAACCACATCAGAAGACATATCCTGTGGGTGTGGCAAAGATGATACTTATACATGATAAATTTTTAAATAAATATTTAACTCACCTGTTAAATGTAATAGTAAAAATAAAAGCAATAAATGTAACCAACAGGTTTTACTATCAGTGAAAGTTAATAGTCACCACTAAACATGAAAATATTATTATTTTCACTGTACGTTTGACTAAATCAGTAAAAAACAAACTTCAGAAGTTTTCAGGTCTGCATCTGGCATATTAAGTAATAATTCAAAATGTAAACAGGAAAGTGCAGTATAAGTCACTCTTTTTGTTAAGAACCTCTGCATAAGCTAATTATTATAGTCAGATGTTTTAATTAGGGAGATGAGTGTGGGTTGTACATGTGCTTTCACTTTTAATACAAACACGCAAAGTCTAGTTATTCACAAATCTGTTCTTCTTACGAACTGGTGATTAATGTGGACTGTGCCTTGTTGATCATCATAGATATGCACAAAGCTGGAAAAGGGATATTAAAGCATGTCTTAAGACCTGGGTGTTAATCAAGTCACGATACCCAAAGAGCGCAGAATTAGGCTGTTGAAGTTATTTTGGCTGACAGGGGTGATGTCATCTTATGTACTTCTGGCTGCTGTGCGAGAACTTTAAGAGAAGGGTTGTGCCTGTTGTCTGTGGATGCATAGCAGTGGTAATATAGAAGTACAATTATCATTATAACATTAAAGCAAAGACATGGACCAGGGTGCAACTGAACTCATCAGGGTCTCTTACTTGCCCTGACTTAACCAAGGGTTTTAGTATTAATAAAAAGCCAATTAAATAATAATAATAATAATAATAATAATAAAAAAACAAATAGTTAAATCATGCTTTAAGAGTGTAAACATATCTCTGAAGGACTGTACTGTATGTAATGTTGTGCAGTGAACTCCTGTGGAAGAGATCAGAAGATCAGCAGCAGCACCCAGCTGTGTCTCCATAAAGAGTGCTGAGTCTATGGGGGTCCTACTGTATGAATTTTAGCAGCAAGGTCAATTTTAGACCTTGACACAGGTAACATCTCCTCACTGTTAATGTCACTGCTAAAGTCACATTTACAGGGGAATTCTGGGATAAAACTAGAAATTAACATTTTGTTATCATGATATGTATTGCTCTGTTCAAGAGAACTTTACAGCACACAGCTGTGTCTCCATGAAGAGTGCTGAGTCTATGGAGCCTGCTATTTATTTTAAAGATGGAGACCTCATTCGTCCACACAGGTAACATCTCACTGTTAATGTCACTGCTAAAGTCACAGTCAAAGGGAAATTACAGTATAAAACTAGAAGTTATTATTTTATCATCATCACATGTAGTGTTCTGTTATACAGAACTACCCCTTACTGTCTGTTCCAGCAGAATTTATGATTTTATGTAATTTTGCTTCACCCCAGTTTCACCCGAACTCTTTGAAACCCTGGATTCAGAATGTAGTCTTGAATTCTGTAATTTTCTGGTATCAGTAAATTAAAATATTCCTGGTAATTTGGACCCGAGTGATGCTATTAAAACCACACCACAGTGTCATATCAAGATGTGTTACATTTCAGAGGAGTGATGGAGATCAACAAGACCTACTAGACCTCTTAAATCTCCCTCATGCTCTCCCAGTGCTCCCATGCCCATCAATATTAAATAGACACACCGAGAAAATAATCCCCAGTGTTTTTGATATCAATGATAAGACCAAATTGACCAAAGTGAATCAACAACTGATAAACTTCACTTTAAACTCCTTTTAAAGGCTCATCCATGTGCGATGCTTTGTGAGTGTGAACCTAAAATCCACTTTCCTGGTGAACTCCTCCCCTTTCTCTATGACATCATGTTGACCTGGTTGTTGATATGTTGTCAGAGACGTGACTAGATGCACTGTGTCTCTCACATTAAGCTTTACTGACTGTAGAATTACACTGGCACTTAGTTGTGCTTAGAAGTGTGTTTACTACAGAATAGAAAATCTCTACTATGTTATCAAAGCGTGTCATTTCAGAGAATTTCTGCATCAGATGAAACCTATCAGGCATGCATCATGTTTTTTTTTTTTTTTACTTATTATTACAGCATATCATTACAGCAGTTTGTGTGTGGAGTTTCACATGTTCTCCTCTTGTCTGTGTAGGTTTACTCAGCCGTGGATGGTTGACCTCCCCCCTGCAGGGGTATACAGGTAGGTGGATTGGCTAATATAACGTGTCTCTATGTGTGATGTCACTGGTGTCACATCCTGACTGTAGTATTATCCAGGCTGCTGTTAGGGGTTTTAGTTAGGGATTTGTTTCTCTTCAGAACACATCAACTGTTTTTATTTTCAGACAGATGGGTTTAGTAAAAACCCTGGAATTAAACCTCTTAAATCTTCCTCATGCTCTCCCAGTGCTCCCATGCACATCAATATTAAATAGACACACCGAGAAAATAATCTCCAGTGTTTTTGATATCAGTCATAAGACAAAGTGACCAAAGTGAGTCAACAACTGAAAAACTTCACTTTAAACTTTAAACTCCTTTTAAAGGCTCCTCCATGTGGAATAACTTATTCAGATTTGCCATCAATAAAACTGCTAGCAGTCACAACTAAGCAACTTAGAACTTCAGTTCATAATAAGCAAAATAAAGTCGTTGTTGAAATAAGAATTATGTTAAAATCTGTAGAGAGTGAATATAAATCTCTAAAGGACTGTGTGTAATGTTGTACAGTGAACTCCATGGAAACAGACCAGAATCCCCATCACCCAGCTGTGTCTCCATGAAGAGTGCTGAGTCTATGGATCCTCCTGCGAATTTTAATGGTGGAGTTTCATCACCTCTACACAGGTAACGTCTCCTCACTGTTAATGTCACTGTTACAGGAGAATTCTGCAATAAACCTAGAAATTAATATTTTATTATTATGGTATGTAGTGCTCTGTTCTACAGAACTTTACCCCATACTGTCTGTTTTAACAGAATTTATTTTTTTTTATATCATTTTGCTTTTTTCACCCAAACACTATGAAACCCTAGATGCAGTATATTAATACAGAGACTTGAATTCTGTTATTTTCTGTTATCAAAAATGAAAAATGTTCCTATAATATTTGGTCCAGAATGTTTGGACCTGAATGTATACTATTAAAACCACACCACAATGCCATATCATGAAGGCACACTAGATGGCGCTGTATTACATTTCAGAGGAGTGATGGAGATCAAATAGACATACAGGACCTCTTGTATCATTATCACAATACTAAAGTGCTGATTCGATTTATATCCATAATTTTCATGATCTCAAAAATATGTAATATTTTAAAATACTAATTTAATAAATATTTTAATATGAATATTTAAAAAAAGATTTTCAATATTCTTTTCATTTGCAAGTTTTGTTACAATTGTTCGACAGCTTCACAACTGACATGGACAAGTAATTAAATGTAGCCTGTTTCCTGTGGATCCTGTATCCTGACTTTAGTATTATCCAGGCTGCTGTTAGGGATTTGTTTCTGTTTAGAACACATTAACTGTTTTTTTTTTTTTTCCAGACTGACGGGTTTAGTAAAACCCTGGAATTATTTTTTTTTTACATTCATATATAATTTTAGTACAAAGTAATGTAAATAACATTTCTTATTAGTCACATTGTATTTATTACTCAAAACCAACAATATCCAACAGTGTCTAGGTATTTTAGTCATTAAGTTTACACATATCTTTCTACTAAAATGATTATAAAGATAAAGGAATAACTTGTTCAGAGGTTTTGCCATTAATAAAACTGCTAGCAGTCACAACTAAGCAACTTTTCTTAAGTTAAGAAATTATTTAAATTCTGTAAAAAGTGAATATAAATCTCTAAAGGACTGTGTGTAATGTTGTACAGTGTATTCCATGGAAACAGACCAGAATCCCCATCACCCAGCTGTGTCTCAGTAAAGAGTGCCGAGTCTATGGATCCTCCTGCGAATTTTAATGGTGGAGTTTCATCACCTCTACACAGGTAACGTCTCCTCACTGCTAATGTCACTGTTAAAGTCACTGTTACAGGGGAATTCTGCAATAAACCTAGAAATTAATATTGTATTATTATGGTATGTAGTTCTTTGTTCTACAGAACTTTACCTCTTATTGTCTGTTTTAACAGAATTCATTATTTTATATCATTTTGCTGTTTTCACCCAAACACTATGAAACCCTGGATGCAGTACAGTAATATGGAGACTTGAATTCTGTTATGTTTTTAAAAAAATAATATTTCTGTAATATTAGTGTAATTATTCAATAGTAATTTAAAAAATAAGATAAAATTAACAGGCATGAGAATCACTGGTGATGTATCAGATACACTATTATCACGACACCCAGGTGACTGTTCGGTAAATGAGAAAAGAATACACACCTAAATAGTGTGTATGCATTTGTGCGTGTGTGTGTGCGTGCATGCATGCTGCTGTGAGCAGAAAAAAGTGTGTAAGAGAGAGGATGTGTATGTATTGAGTCAGTTTTCACCTGAATGCTATGAATCCCTGGTAATAAGGTAATACAAAGGGTTTTATTACAATTTTAAGACCTTGAACCTTGTCATAACTCAAAAGTTTTATAACTTGGCTTTATTGGCTTTTACCGAAAAACGTATGCAGTACGGATGCAGTACTGTAATGCGGAGGCTTGAGTTCTGTCCATTTCTGTTATCAAAAATTTAAATATTGAAAACCCTTATATAGTTTCACTTAAAAAACTAGTGTAAACATTCAACAGTAATTGTTAATTTTAGTACAAATTAAGCATAAATGTAATACATTTTCCTGTCTCATGTCAAAGAAAATACACATTATTATTATTATTTTTCTTCTTCTTATTGTTATTATCCTTGACATGAGACAGGAAAATGAAACCCTTGTTGAAATATTTGGAAGTCATACAGACAGATAATAAGTGATATCTGCAGACTGACAGCTCCAGAGCTCCCAGTCACTGTATGTGTGGAGTTTCACATGTTCTCCTCTTGTCTGTGTAGGTATACTCTGAGGCGTCAGGTTGGCACCCGCAATTCACCATTAGGAATGCGCGCATTTTTCAGCAAAATTCGTTTAAATAAATGTGTTGTGCTTCACTGAATATGCGCCAGATTGCGCATGGAAGGACTTTATCTAAAAGCCAGACCAAGTACAACGAAGAATTGTGTATAATTAGTTAGCCTAAAACAATATTGTTTCCACTGCTGAAGCAAACATGAATTTTATTTTACAATGGATCTTTCATGATGAATGTGTGTATATGTGCTTCATATTATGTTCAAGTTGCCCAAAATCATTATTTAAAATTCATAATAAAAAGGTCCTTATATAGTTTTTGTAATGTCTTAACAGGGACAAAACAATGAAAGACATGACAATGCCTCAGTTTAAATGGTCTTAAAATGAATTTAATTTCATAGTAGCATGCGTTTTTCTTTTGATCAAAACACTGCCTTTTGTAAAGTGAAAGTGCGAGCTACTGGTTTACACACGCCAAATTTAAATTAATTTTAGATACAGTGGAACCTCAGATTGCAAGTAATGCGGTTTGCGAGTGTTCCACAAAACGAGCAAAGATTTGTAATAAATTTTGACTTGAAAAACGAGCTAGTCTTGGTTTACAAGTAACGAGTATCATGTATCACACATGCGCTTCTTGTTTTGACGTCGAGGTCATGTGATCACAACTGAGCCAATGGCTTTTATCTCTCTCGCGCTGCGGAATTGTGGGGAATTGTCTCCCCTGCTGGGTCTTTCTCGTTCTTTCTCGTCTCTCACTGGTATAATCAACATCCGTGCCCACGTTTACTGTTTACTATAACACTGTGACCATGTGTGTGTGCGTAAAACATCTTTTATTTTGTGTTTGTATGTGTGTGTGCGTGTACAGCGCGCATGTATTGTTTATTATAACACGTGTGTGCATGCATGTAAAGCAAAAGAAAGTCACACACACACATGTACACAGCACGTGCGCGCACTAACGGAAACACTTATCTGTCAAGATTGATTTTTATTCTATTTTAAAGGTAAAGTGCAGGTTCATTTGTTTTATTTTTACTTTATATATATATAATTATATATTTTATGTTAATTATTCTTATGTATTAATTTTTTTGGGCTGAGAAAAAAAATATTTAGCTTATAAAAAATAATTCGGTGTCTATTTCAGGTGTGCCAGCTGGCACTGTTCGTATATTTCTCTTCGTCAGGGTAAATTTCCATGTACTGTAAAACAGGTACATTTGTATGAATAAACTGAGATTTCTTAGCCCCGCCCCCGTGAAAATGGCGAATTAAGAGAAAGGCTCCCCCGCGAGAGGTTGAGTGCGGACCACTGAGCTTCTACAGATTCTAAAATTGACATTATTACTGTATTTTAATCCCGGCAATGGAAGAGTCTGAGAATTTATTTACCATAACCTGTGTTGTATTGTTTTTATTCTCTCTATACACAACCTATGATTTCTTTATGCTATTTTTCAAATGGAATATCTTTCATGTTACACTCTAAAAACTGCTGGGTTAAATGTTAAAGTGCTGGGTTTATTTTATCTATTTATTATTATTGAGTAGATTGCGTGTTAGAAATACCCCAAATAAAATTAATCCACTGTTTTAACCGCTGCAGAAATCGTTAGCCTGCGGTAGTTTTCAGAAATCCTTTCCGCAGTGTGGCTGCGTTGGGCAGGTACATGAGCTCAGAGCACCTGGGGATTGTCTGGAGCTCAAATCTTCGAAAACGTATATAAATAAAAATGAATATTTAGGCCTACGCAAAATATATTTCACTTAAATATTACAGATTCAAACAAGGAAAGAAGACGCGCTGAACTTCAGTTCATTGTGATGCAGACAAAAGGTCTAGGGATGAAACGGAGACATTTCTTTTTCCGTTTTTTTTGCATTGAGTTTAATCATGTAGCACTTTTAGTATTCATAGCAAAAGTAACCCAACAGTGTGATTAAAGTACCCAAAATAACCCAGAATTTTGACCAAGCATAAACAACCCAACGATGTGTTTACAGAAACCCAGCATGTTTTAGAGTTGACTACTACTACTAATAATAATAATGAATGGAGAAAACGCAGTCAAAGCCCAGGGAATCTGTGTGCTGTCGCGTTACGTTCAGCGAGTAGCATATATTTTTGTGTTTGTTGCATTTCTGGTGTAGTATGTCTGCAGTTTTATCGATAAATCTGCTCATATCTGCGCGCGCGTTTATCAGCCTTTTATCAAAAAGTGCGTTACAATAATAATAATAATAATAATAATAATAAATTCACAGCACTACTACTACTACTACTAATAATAATAATAGTGAATGGAGAAAGTGCAGTCAAAGAAGTATTATCATCGAAGGAGAGAAGAAAATGAAGAATAAATACATATCAGTATTTACAGTTTGAGCCCGACACGTTTATGAGCTCTGTCGCTTGCTGTCAATGGGACCTTAAGAGAGATTAACACATTTTTGGCTTCAATAGACACATAATACCACAGATTGAAACACAACTGCCCCCTACAGGTAATGAACGTCATTTTCACAGCTTACAGCTCGCAAAATCCCTTTTTTAGAAACGTACATTCTTAATGGCCAGAACTGTAGTATTATCCTGGCTGTAGTGTTACTTGGGCTTTAGTTAGGGATTTTAGTTAGGGTCATATTAACTGCTCATTCAGACTGATGGGTTTAGTAAAACCCTGAAATTAAACCAGGACCAGATTTCTTTTCCCGTCCTTTTTTTTTTATTTTAATTCACATATAATTTTAGTAATGTAAATAATATTTCTTAATGGTCACACTGTATTTATTACTCCAAAACAGTATCCAACCGTGTCTAGGTATTTTCGTCAAACTTTTTATATAAGTCTATAAAGTTTGTACAAAAATAATAAAAGGAATCACGTATTCAGAAGTTTTACCATCAATTAAAATGCTATCAGTCACAACTTGGCATGCAAACGTTAGACTCTGTTCATTATAAGTGAAATAAAGTTGTTGCTAAATTAAGAATACAGTTAAAATGAGTAGAGAGTGAATATAAATCTCTAAAGGACTGTGTGTAATGTTGTACAGTGTATTCCATGGAAACAGACCAGAATCCTCATCACCCAGCTGTGTCTCAGTAAAGAGTGCTGAGTCTATGGATCCTCCTGCGAATTTTAATGGTGGAGTTTCATCACCTCTGCACAGGTAACGTCTCCTCACTGCTAATGTCACTGCTAATTCTGTTATTTTCTGGTATAAAAAAATTGGTATCAATAAAAATATTCCTGGAATATTTGGTCCAGAACACCACAGTGTCATATCAGGCAGACACATTCCAGCAGGGTGATGAACATCAAATAGACATACAGGACCTGTTATATCCCCTTCATGCTCTCCTAGCGCTCTTATACCCAGCAATATTAAACGCTATCCTCATGCACTACCATGTGACACAGCGATGTGACCTGCAGAATTTCTGCATCAGGTGAACTCTTTCATGCCTCGTGATTGTTCCTTTATTATAGCATTGACCTGTACAGTTATCAACACCCATGTTGTGTTACAGCATCAATAGCAGCAGTAATGTTAGCGGAGGTATTTTTATAATACTGTAATAGTATTTAGTGATGATACAATGCTTTCACTTAAATAACTAGTGTGATTATTCAGCAGTAATTAAAAAATAATAAGATGAAATTAACAGGCATGAGAATCACCAGTGATGCAGCAGAAACAATATTATCACCATAGTCAGGTGACCATTCAAAACTGATTTTGTTACAATTTTAAAACCTTTTTTTTTTTTTAAAGGTGTGCTGTGTAAACCCAATGCTTTAGCTATTAATAATAAAAATCTGCATGTCTCTGACGTGAGGTGGGAAAATGGAAGCATGGTTGAAATATTTGTAAATCATACAGACAGATAATGAAAGACCTTCAGACTGACAGAAATGTGTACAGATTTACTGTTTGTTTGGAATTCTTCTTAGAAAGTTTTTTTTTTTTTTGAGTTTTTTTTTTTGTATCTCTTCAGAACACATTACCTTTTTATTCAGAGTGATGGATTTATGCCATACCAACTATACAGTAAATAACTGGAATTAAAACAGGGCCAGAGATCTATCTATTTTTAATATATTATTTTTGTTAAAGAATTCCCATAACAATTTTAACTGGTCACACTGTATTTATTATTGAAAAACAGTATCCAACCGTGTCCAGTATTTTAGTGATTAACTTTTCATAGAAAAATATGAAGTCAGTACATATCAAAGGAATGACTTATTCAGAGGTTTAACTATCAATAAAAATCCTAGCAGTCACAACTTAGCATGAACATGTTAGACTCTGAGTAAATGACATGTTAGACTTATGAGTAAAATTACTTCCTTGTTAAATTACAAAGTTAGTTACAATTTGTATATTATCACAATACACAGATTTCGATTTAAAAGTTGTAATTTTCACAATTTTATAATATTTTAAGTTGATATGAAAAAAAATCTGATTTTGTTACACTTTAAAGACCTTTAAATCTCACGTGTTTTATTTAAAGTTAAGTTTTACTTAAAAACTTGGTTAAAAAAAAAAACAAACGCAACATTTAAACAATACAAACTGACTTCAAATACAATTTTTTTTCTAACTTTAAATTAATTAAGCAAAAAAGCTGCATTTTACCTGTTATGTCATTAGTCGTTATTATTATTTCTAAACAAAATTAACAAATAATTTACACCTACCACACAGGCTGCCAATGTGTAAATAGTTTAGAGCGCCACCTGCAGGATCATAAAGAAACAGAGACGTTCTACCACCTCAAATATTTCCAAAGTCAAAAAAAGCAGTAGTGAGGAGGCGGGTGCACGCAGCTTCTAACATGGGGCGGTTTCAAGGCTAATCTGCGCTCATGGTGGTTTGAGACTGATGTAAGTGTGTGTAATGAGTGGGTTTAGAGACTATTTCGCTCTCAGTTTCTAGAAATGGCTGATTGGAGGCTTTTAACAGGCATGACGTTTAATAATGTAACTCCATAAACATATTTTCTGTTACATCACTCGTCAGTCACAGTCAGGGCTGATCAAACTGAAAACCAGCCAGTTCTGTTCAGTGGCCAATTGACTGATGCATCTATATCATGAATGTAAAAAAATCTATGTTGTAAAAAGTAGTTTTTGGAGTCAGTGTGGTGATACATGGATCCTGATTGTTAACTGAATAGAAGAAAAGATAACAAGATAACTTATCAATAAGATGTCAATCAAGATTAGACTTCATAGAAAATTAAAGAGGACGATCACGATGCCGGCTTCAACATCCCGGAACCCAAACAGTTTAATTATTACTTTTTTTGTTTACAATATTTGTTAATTAAATTAAAAAAATGTAAGTGAACAATAGCCCACGTTTAGAAAAACATTTTTATTTAGACTATAAAAAATAATCCTGATTATATTTTATCTTTTCATATAAATCTATGAAGTTTGTACAAAAAGGATAAAAAGAAAAACTTTTTTACCAACAATAAAAATGCTATCAGTCACAACTTATCATGAAAATATTAGACTCTGGTCATTTATAAGAAAAATAAATTCACTGCTAAATTAAGAATTCAGTTAAAATGAGTAAAAAGTGAATATAAATCTCTAAAGGACTGTGTGTAATGTTGTACAGTGAACTCCATGGAAGAGGACCAGGATCCTCATCACCCAGCTGTGTCTCCATGAAGAGTGCTGAGTCTATGGATCCTCCTGCCAATTTTAATGGTGGAGTTTCATCACCTCTACACAGGTAACGTCTCCTCACTGTTAATGTCACTGTTACAGGGGAATTCTGGAATAAAAATAGAAATTAATATTTTATTTTCATGGTATTACCCCTTACTGTATTTTAATAGAATTCATGATTTTATACCATTTTGCTGTTTTCACTCAAACACTATGAAACCCTGGATGCAGTACAGTAATACAGAGACTTGAATTCTGTTATTTTTTGGTATCAAAAATTGTAAATATTACTGAAATATTTGGTCCAAAACACCACAGTGCCACATAAGACATAAGACACACTAGATGGCGCTGTATTATGCACTGTTGATCTCCCTCATGCTCTCCCAGTGCTCTTATGCCCAGCAGTATTAAACACTATTCTAGTAGACTATGATGTGACACAACGATGTGCCCTGTATTATTTCTGCATCAGATGAACCCTTTCAGACATGCCGCAAGATTTTTCTTCTCTACAAATTAAGGATGTGTTGTTCTGTATTTCCTCTTGTTAACCCAATACTTTATACATTAATAGTAATAAAAATCAGCCTTTTTTTTTTCTTGATGTGAGACGTGAAAATGGAAGCCACACGGCCAGACAGCAGTTTCATATCAGGAAGCAATATTAGCGATTCTAATAGACTATGATGTGACACAGCTCGTGAATATAAAACACTCTTTTTCTATGTCATTTTAAACCAGTTTCTCCAAGACACACTTAGTAGTAATTACAGTAGGTAGATTATTCTCTAGTGTTTTTGATTTGATTGGTAAGATGCAAATTGCTATTAAAATTCCTCCCATGAAGTGAATTATTCCTCTTTGTCTCTCTGATCACCGTCTGCTGGAAACAACTGAAAAAGTTCACTTTAAACTCTAAACTCCTTTCAAAGGCTCGTCCATGTGTGATGCTTTGTAACGGTGAACCTAAACTCCATTTCCTGGTGAACTTCCCTTTCTCTATGACCGTGTTGTTACAGAATCAGTAGCAGCAGTATTGATAGGTGTGTTAAAGCTCTGCAGTGATTTCTGTAAGAAAATCTGACTGATTTCTGTAAAGAATGTAACAATCAATCATTCCTCGTTCTCTTTGATGACCTAAGATCCATTTTCCTGGTGAGCTCCTCCCCTTTGTCTATGACATCATGGACAGGTGCTCCGTCAGAGACGTGACTACATGCAGTGTGTGTCTCACATTAAGCTTTAGTGACTGTAGGATTACACTGGCACGGTTAGTTGTGTGACTGTGTTTAAAATGACAGAAGTCACTACAGAAGCTACACTGCTACACTCACTACACTGCTTTAAGAAGGGTTGACATTTCAGAGAGTCTCTCCATCAGATGAACTCTGTCAGACATGCCTCATGTTTATTTTATTATTATAGCATTAACCTGTACGGTCTTGTTGTGGTACACTATCATTAGCAGCAGTATTGATGAGTGTGATCTTTTAATAACTTCTATATGTGTCAATTTCAACAATTGTTTTCAACAATGTCAATTTTAGAATCTGTAGAAGCTCAGTCGTCCTACAGTCTTGATACAGGTTGTCTTTTTAATAAAAGTGCATTCAGTTAAATTTTGCATCCATAGGAACAACTGCATGGCACCAGGGCCTGAAATACGTGTTTTAAACAAAATAAAATAAATAAATAAAAAAAGGGTACAGCATTCGTTTAGAAAAATATATCAAAAATACATTAAACTGCCTCCAAGTGGCGCAGTGGTTAAAGTGCTCGCCCTATCACCCGGAGATCGCTAGTTCGAATCCCGGGTGGTGCTGTAACCTCTCGCAGCCGGAGGTCTAGAGAGAGCTGATTGGCCGAGCTCTCTCAGACGGGAGGGACGAGAGGTACTTAGTGCTCCCACATTAATCACGGCTCTACAGCCAGTCAGGGGCGTCTGTGAGCTCGCGCAACGGAAGGAGTGGATAGCGCTGTCCTCCGAGTGTGTTACACCGCCCCCAACGGTGCGCGAGCGAGCAGTTCGAAAAGATGCGGTCGGCTGGCGTCACGTGGTTCGGAGGAAACACATGATAGTCTTCGGCCCTCCCGGCTGAGTGGTAGTAGTAGCCTTAATGTGGGAGCCCCCTAGTGACGGGGAGGAATTGGACACGACTAAATTAGGGAGAAAATCGGGAAAAAAAAAAAATACATTAAACTGTTGAACAGTCCTTTTTAAAACATACTATTTACACTTAATAGCCTTCTGAAGCAAGGTTAAGGGCATAAATTAGTCCCATAAGCAGTGCACATGACTTTGCAGTATTGCCACATTCTTGCGAAATTTCCTTTCCTTCAAGTATAATGGATACATCATCCGGTTCTTCCCCTTCAACAGTACGGACTACGAGGATTTTAAGATGGTGCAAACAGGCATCACTTCGTCTGTCCTCCTGTATAACATTTACAAGAAAAAGATAAAGATGATTATTTTGATTAACAAAAATTGAATTGCTTCAATCACCTGTGCTGACTTCATTATCACACAGAACAGAAGATAATAAAAAACGACCATCATTTCATACACTTCAGATTGTTAAACTTGGGTTAAATTGCTTTAGCAATAATCTTGCATGAGTAAAACATTTGTAGAACATGGCATGAGATGGCTACACTTCATAGCCTCATTACTTTGCACATTTACAGTGTCAGGAAATCGTATGATGAGTGCCGAGTTTGTATTTAGTTCACCCAAACATGAATTCTTTCAATAATTACTCAGTTTTAGGATGTTACGCGGGTACAGCGTCTCCAAACACGCATGTGCGCTGTAATTTGAAATTTAAACAAAACGTTCAAAGTAAAGCTTAATTAATATTACTAGGTTTATGTGGAGTGACTATAAAACATTTAAATATTACAAGTAAACACATAATAATATTTAACTCTTTCCACTCAGTTAATTTATTACATGAATTAAATGTGTAGGTATGTTAACTTTTATTTAGGAGATTCTAGTTCTCCTTGAAATGTATTTTTACCATGTAAAAATTATAATGGTTAATTTAATATATTTTACCACACCAAAAAGTCATTTTTTTCAGTGTATTTCCTACGTAGTCTAATCAGAGCTCTAACGCCTGCTCGAGTGTAATTCAAAAATTATGTTCATAATAATGAAATGAGATGCCCTAAATCATGCTTTAAAATTAATCTAAAATACATTTCAAATCAGCGTGTGTAAACCCGCAGCTTCACTTTCACTTTACAGACGGCAGCGTTTTGATCAAAAGGCTGATTAATCGATAAAAATGCAGACATACTCCCCCAGAAATGCAACAAACACAAATACAGTGGGGCAAAAAAGTATTTAGTCAGCCACCAATTGTCCAAGTTCTCCCACTTAAAAACATGAGAGAGGCCTGTAATTTTCATCATAGGTATATCTCAACTATGAGAGAAAGAAAAAGAAAAAGAAATCCAGAAAATCACATTGTAGGATTTTTTATGAAGTAATTGGTAAATTCAGTAAAATGAGCATTTGGTCACCTACAAACAAGCAAGATTTCTGGCTCTCACAGACCTGTAAGTTCATCTATAAGAGGCTCCTCTGTCCTCCACTCGTTACCTGTATAAATGGCATCTGTTTGAACCTATTAGTATAAAAGACACCTGTCCACAACCTCAAACAATCTCACTCCAAACTCCACTATGGCCAAGGCCAAAGAGCTGTCAAAGGACACCAGAAACAAAATTGTAGACCTGCACCAGGCTGGGAAGACTAAATCTGCAATAGGTAAGCAGCTTGGTGTGAAGAAATCAACTGTGGGAGCAATTATTAGAAAATGGAAGACATACAAGACCACTGATAATCTCCCTTCATTTGGGGCTCCACGCAAGATCTCACCCCGTGGGGTCAAAATGATCACAAGATCTCAAAAATCCCAGAATGACCTCGACAAAACTCCACCATTCAGAACACTCTGCGACGTCACCAGCACTGACGTCACCTCCTCTGCATTATTAATAATAATAATAATAATAATGGATGTACCAAGATTGTTTAAAAAAAATTACAGATTACTAGCCTATATAATAATAATGATTTCTTGTTTCAATTACAGTTAAAATTAATGTTTCATAATAAAATGATGTCATCGATAATGATAAATATTTGAATGAAATTATTTTATGCTCTATTTTTTTTAATTAATTAATTTTTTTTTGCTTCAACGCAGACTTTCACACTCCAGTACATGTGATAAAAGGATGACGGCAGACAGCATATTTTGTTTGCTGCAGGTGGATAATTTAAGTTCTGGCTTTTTATTTTATGAATATGACGAGGACAAATAGACATTGAGTATTTTATTTGAAAGTAACCTTCAACCCAGTTATTGTCTGTCTTTTTTTTTCAAAGGTTTTCAAAACTGTTTTTTGTTGCGTGCAGAAATAAGATGTTGTTTTCTCTGTAGCAGTTCATTTATTTCATAAAAGCTACACACTATAGTTTTTTTATGCATAGCATAGCAAAAGGTAAAAAACGATATATGCAGTGTTATCTTCATTTTAGATGTCAGAACTGCTTTATGGCTCCCAGTGTTTCTATGGGAAACATGTCCAAATGTCTGTTTGAGTGTTTAAGGTTGCCGTCCCTTTACCGTCAAGACCTGTTGTGCTCTCGCAGTGCACTTATGGCCTGCAATATTAAACACTATTCTAATAAACTACATGTGATACGGCTCACAAACACAAAAAACTCATTAAGTGTCTTTTTAAACCATCAAAGTGTCTCATATCTAATCTTAATTATTCTCCAGTGTTTTTGATAGCAAGGATGAGACTAAAGAACCTGTTCAATTCATCCCAGAAACTGATTTAATTATTCCTCTGTTCCTCTGTCTCACTGATGACCGATGTCCTGGACATAACTGAAAATGTCCACTTTAAACTTGAAACTGTGGACCTAAAATCAATTTTCCTGGTGAATCCCATCCCTACGCTGTGACAGAGACGTGACTACATGCAGTGTGTCTCACCTTAAACTTTAGTGACTGTAGGACTGCACTGACATGACTAATTGTGCTTAGACTCACTCAAGCCTGAACTCACTACAGAATAGAAAGTCTCTAACTTTTTACAAGGATTGATGTTTCAATGAGTTTCTGCATTAGATGAAATTCCCCTGAAGGATTATAAATAAACAAAGATTTTTTACCACCTCAAGTGCTTTTACGGGTAGACTGTAGTATTATCCTGACTGTACTTAGAGTCTTCAATTTAATGTCTCTAAGAAAGAAAAAATATTTTTTTCGTCTGTCCAGAACACATTAACTGTCCATTCAGTGTTCATGACTTAACTGCCATAGAGGGGGAATTAAAACTTTTCCTTTTTTAAAAATAATTTCCAACTTGTATCTAGGTAATCAGGCATAAACTGTTCATATAAAATATAAAGTCACTACATAAAAAAGTATTTAACATATTCAGAGGTTTTATTATTACACCTTGTTAAATTAAAAAGTTATAATACAGTCTGTAATGTTGTACAGTGAACTCCGGAGAAAGAGACCAGAATCAGCAGCACCCAGCTGTGTCTCTAGTGAGTGCTGAGTCTATGGAGGTCCTATGAATTTGAGATGGAGATTTTTATTTATTTATTTATTTATTTATTTTTTACACAGCTTAATATATTCATGGTATTTTTCTTTACAGGACTGTATCGTTTACTGTCTGGGTTTTAGCAGAATTCATGATTTTCTGTCATTTTTTTGTTGCAACATGAAGATTACAATATCCTAAATTTCAGTACATCAGTGTTTAATTCAGCTGTTGGGATTCCCTGCTGTGATCAACCAATCTAGGTCTCTCGGTGTTTTCAAAAGTGTCATTGTCTAAATGGACATGTTTTAAACAAGAAAGGGGTGGTTGTGTTTACAGGCAGGAGAAATAATTCTGCTCAGAGTTGCTCCATCTTTGCAGCACAAATGGAGTCTCCGCTGAGTAACTAACCATCAATACAGAAGAAATTCCTTTAATGAACCACTACAGCTCTCTTTGTTGCTATTACAAAGAATTTTATATATTGGGATTTGCAGCACCTTATCTTTTAATGTAACAGTGTCGCTGATTTTTAATCGTAAAAAGTAAATGCAACATGTGCACAAACATGGAAGTAGTGAGCATCAAGAAACTAATATGCATTCATTCACTTCCCTCTATGTTTAGGGGTCAGGGGTAGCTCAGTGGTTAAGGCATTGGACTACGGTTCGGAAGATCCCAGGTTCAAGTCCCACCACCACCAAGTTGTCCCTGTTGGGCCCTTGAGCAAGGCCCTTAACCCCCAACTGCTCAGATGTATAATGAGATAAAAATGTAAGTCGCTCTGGATAAGGGCGTCTGCCAAATGCCTAGATGTAGATGTAACACACTCAGGGGTTCTGTGAGAGATATGTATACTGTATTGTATGTCTAATCACTGCAGGCTACCAGCTCATAGCACCATTTATCCACTGGCAGAACAGCAAGCCATAAGCATTTTATAGAGTTACACCCTTTAAATGTGGCTCTGTGTTGTAGTAATAATCAGTAATAATGGTCAGTGTTGGTCTGCTTCGTAAATAAACTTTTCGGTAGACACCTTGATCAGATTTCAGTGGAGTAGTTTATTTGTAATGTGAATGACATCTCTTATTAACCAGGTTACACATTTGAAGTGGCCTCTAGACTGCCAAAAGGTTTTAGATGGTGTCTGAACCTCAAAGCAGAGGACTATGAAAGGGAAAGTGACGTTACTTGGCCTTCTTCCAAAGAAAACACATGGATACACGGTGTCCATTTACATCCCATACAACCTTAAAGTAAAAAAGAGCCCACTGTGTTCTCTGAATTGTCATGCGTATGTATTTACTGTAAGTAGTAAAAGGAGGGTTTAAATGTTGACTATAGTGCAGGGGTGTCAATCTCCGTTCCTGAAGGGTCGCAGACCCGCAGGGTTTTGTTCCAACCCTGCTCCAACATATATGCCATGTAGTTTTCAAATAAGCCTTAATGATTTGATTAGGTGGATCAGGTGTTTTTAATTATGGTTGAAGGTATACTCTGCAGGTCCTCGAGGGTTGGAAAAAAACCCTGCGGGTCTGTCCACAATTTCTGTTTACAGCAGGAAATGAACAGGATGAAAAAAAATCATCAAAACCAATATTCATGTGACATAAACTTCTTTGCTGTTATTGACTACAGAGTGATGATTAACTATGTCTTCCTGCTTCACCATCTCACAGGTACGACCCAGAATCTGCAGCTGTAAATGAATTCCAGAAAAAATTCAAATTAAATCTGAAGAAGAAGTTTCAGTGTTTGAATGGAGTGAAAATAAACCTGGGAACCCAAACACTCCTGAATGAGATCTACACAGAGCTCTACATCACAGAGGGAGACAGTGGAGATGTCAATAAAGAACATGAGGTGAGACAGGTGGAGGCAGCATCCAGGAGAAGAACAACAGAGGAAACACCAATCAAATGCAATGACATCTTTAAGCCCTTATCTGAACAAGACAAACCCATCAGAACTGTGCTGACAAAGGGAGTCGCTGGCATCGGAAAAACAGTCTCTGTGCAGAAGTTCATTGTGGACTGGGCTGAAGGGAAAGCAAATCAGGACGTCCACCTCATATTTCCACTTCCTTTCAGAGAGCTGAATTTGATGAAGGACCAGAAACTGAGTCTGATGGAGCTCCTTCATGTCTGTTTTAAGGAAATAAAAGAAACAGAAATGTCCATTTTGGAAAAGGTTCTGTTCATTTTTGACGGATTGGACGAGTGTCGTTTTCCTCTAGATTTCCAGAACACAGTGAGAGTGTGTGATGTAACTGAATCAGTATCAGTGCCTGTGCTGCTGATAAACCTGATCGAAGGGAATCTGCTTCCCTCTGCTCTCATCTGGATCACCTCCCGACCTGCAGCAGCTGATCAAATCCCCTCTGAGTGTGTCCATCGAGTCACAGAGATACGAGGGTTCAATGACCCACAGAAGGAGGAGTACTTCAGGAAGAGGATCAGTGATCAGAGCCTGGCCAACAACATCATCACACACCTGAAGTCAGTAAGAAGCCTCTACATCATGTGTCACATCCCAGTCTTCTGCTGGATTTCAGCCGCTGTTCTAGAGAGAATGTTGGGTGAAGCAGAGAGTGGAGAGATCCCCAAGACTCTGACTGAAATGTACACACACTTCCTCATCATTCAGATAAACATCATAAGAGAAAAGTACTCAAAGAAGCAGGAGAGTGATGAGGAAATGCTTCTTAAACTGGGACGCCTGGCTTTTGAGCAGCTGAAGAAAGGGAACCTGATCTTCTATGAGGAAGACCTGAGAGAGTGTGGCATTGATGTGAGAGAAGCAGCAGTGTACTCAGGTGTGTGTACGCAGATGTTCAGAGAGGAGTTTGGGCTTCACCAGAGTAAAGTGTACTGCTTTGTTCATCTGAGTGTTCAGGAACACCTCGCAGCTCTGTATGTGCACCTGATGTTCATGAAGGAAAAGAGAAATGTTCTTCATCAGTGGCAGGACGATGGAAGAGAGGATATGGAAAATGACTTTGTTCAGTTGCAGGACGATGGAAGAGAGGATATGGAAAATGACTTTGTTCAGTGGCAGGACGATGGAAGAGAGGATATGGAAATCTCAGATGTACATGAGTGTGCAATAGATCAGGCTTTAAAAAGTCAGACTGGACATCTGGATCTTTTCCTTCGCTTTCTTCTGAGTCTCTCACTGGAGTCCAATCAGAAACTCTTACAGGCCTTAGTAACACAGACAGGAAGAAGCTCCCAGAGCACAGAGGAAACAGTTTGGTACATTAAGATGAGGATCAATGAAGATCTTCCTACAGAGAAATCTGTCAATCTGATTCACTGTCTGATTGAACTGGATGATGATTCATTAGTGGAGGAAATCCAACACTACCTGAAATCTAGAAAACGAAGTCAACTCACTTCTTCACAGTGGTCTGCTCTGGTGTTTGTGTTACTGACATCAGCACAGGAGCTGGAAGAGTTTGACCTTCATAAATATATCAGTGCAGATAAGATAACAGAATCTGTTCTTCTGAAGGTGATGCCTGTAATTGCAGCATCCAGAAAATCAATGTAAGTAAATCTGATTATTACTCTTCTACTGTTAGTGTTAGATAGATACAGTAGGTAGATAGATAGATAGATAGATAGATAGATAGATAGATACTGATGATCACAGTAACTGTAAGACAGGTTTGTAGATGTGATTTCACACTATATAGCTTACAGATAGTCAGTAACTACAATGTTAATGTGAGAGCTGAGCAAAGTTACTAGTGCAATGCTAAACTACAAAACACAGTGATGCATCAGCATAGAAATTTAACTCGTTCTGGAGGAAATTTCATATTGTGAAATATGAAATAGATATTTCATAGGAAATAACATAAATGCAGATAATCCGTTCCAGCCAAAAATATTACCAATTTCCAACACTATAATTATATTTTTGTATATAAAAGCAATCAAATAATTTATAAAAGACATGTAAATGAAATAAAATATGAAATAAATAGACATTAAACATCACTTAACTTTAATTAATGATTCCTCTCGGCACCGGCTGCTTTAAAAACCAAATTGAAAGCGGCTCAGTTTTCCTCTTGATCTCGTCCTTGATAACATTTAGCGCAGCCACATGATGGGGTTTTATTAAGCTGCTGATCATTTTCTTGTTAAATCCTGTTGTATGCTTTATAATCTGTTCCCATCAATTGTGTTTGGGTTCCGTGTTTTTACTCTCGCAAGACTTTCTGTCCAAATCACGAGGGGAATCCCGGTGACGCGAGGGCGTCAGCTGACCATGTTTAAAGTGAAGCGGAAATACGCAAAAAAGTAAAGCTACAAATAAGAGGCGAACACACCGTTGTTGCTTATACTGTACACATCTTTTTACCCAGCGCCGTGGAATCTGTGAATCCTGTGTCACAGGACAGCGATTTTTCATCATCATGCTCTCGGAAGGGACCGATACAACACACACACACACACACACACACACACACACACACACACACACAGTATACAGAACTCGAGACATCCATTCACAAACACACCTAAATATTTTGTATATAAATGTAAATAGTTGTATTTTGTGCACTGCGGGGTCTGTTTTGTATAATACACATGTGGGTTTGGTATATTGAGAGTTGTTTGTGTTTTAGGGTTTTGTTATAACCAGGAGACGAGATAAAACTCCCGTGTTTGTGTAATCTTTGTGAAATTAATTAATATGAGCGATCAAACATTCTTGAGACGCATGGTGGTATGTCTTCACTAAATCTTGCACAAAAAGGCAACCAAAAAAAAAATCTCCAAAAAATGTAAACACGGTTCGCTTGGATTTCCACTGACGCAAATCAGTTTTGATCAGCTTCTACGTGTAACCAGAAGTGTGCAGGACTGGCTTGGCCGGAAATGGTTCACATGCCGAGGCAAATTTCTTGTAAATTTTAGTTCTTAAGCCACAAATTCGTAAGGCCGAAGTAAGCCGAGGTGCCCCTGTATTTGTTTATTTAACCCTTAGGGGGTCTGCGGGGGTTTTGGCGCCCTAAAGAGGTTCTGACACGTTCTGACGTAAGTGTATTTTTCAGTCACTTACAGTAGGTAGAAGAGGGGAATGTTTATTATCGCTGCGCTCACTGCCACGACAAAACGAAAGCGGCCAAAATAAATCAGTCGCATTTTAAAGTAATTCGTGAAATGACCGCCCAGGTGGCGCAAAGTGACATTTTTACTCGCCGCAGTTTTAAAATATAATTAAGGCATAAAAAAGTCAAAACAATATGCTGTATCGAAGAAATACTACAGTGATGGTAATTTCTGTGTATTTTATACAACAAGCATGAAAAATCTGAACCAGAGCTATTGATATTTGCATTTGTAGTGAGTCATTTACAAATGAACACCTGGTTGGGTGCCTTTTTAATAATGCATTGATAAATTAGTAATTTCTTTGGTTTCAGCTGTATACTGTAAACCCGATTAAGTTGGCAAAACTCAAAATATTTGAGGTAATCAGTTACATCAAATTTCTTAAGTAATGATGTTTCCAATTTTAAGTAAACAGAACTATCAATTTTTTAGTTTGTTGAACTTGTTGCAAATCAAATAAATTGTTGCAGACAATCCGGCCCGGGAATCGAACCCGGTCCTTCCGCGTGGCAGACGAAACACCTCCCACTGAGCCACCAGAGCTCCATCGATTATAAGTTGGTGGAACTTTAAGGTGACAGTTACTGTTACTTAAGTACCGTTACTTAAAATGTCTAATTTGTTCAGCTAACTTGAAAAGTGTCATTTCTACAAACTCATAAATATCACAACATTCTGAATACTCAGAAAGGTCTATTAATTTGACCTAATTGCAATTATTTAACATTACTCAATGTGTTTAATTACATTGAGCATTAGGGTTTACAGTGTAGTGATGAAGATAATCATGTTTTAGGGTTACTGTGTCTGCTTTACAATGTCAGAAACATTCAAATGCAAATAATTTACCCCTCCCCAGGTGTGAATCAGCGGTTCTCACCTACACATTCAGAGAAACTAAAATGCACCCCTTCCCACTTTAAGACCCTCTTGGATCTGAGGCTCTTCTGAAGACCTGCAGTGCTTCAGGCCTCTTTTTAATTTTTTGTAAATTTTATCTTCTGGATTCCAGATTCTAAAATTGACATTGTTACCGTTTTTAATCCCTGGAATGGAAGACATTGAGATTTTCTTCATCATAACATGAATTGTATTGTTTTAATCACTCTATATAAAATTTTCTTGGGTATTTATTTTTATAAAATATTAAAATTGTATATTTAAAAAAAAAAAAGAATAGACCATTTGCATTTTTCATTTGTGTATAGAGTGATTAAAAACAGTACAAGGCATGTTATGATGAGGAACCTTTCCATCTCTTCCACACTGACTGACTGATGTGACTTTTGTCAGCAGAGCCTCTGTTTCACTGAATAATCCACGGCTTTTCATGAATATTTAAGACCTATTGACACCTCTCACACCAAAACACACAGAAAGCAGACCAAACATAATCAGCACGTCCCTCCCCCAAACAGCGCAGCAATGAGCATTTACTTACATCTGAACTGAGTCGTTCACATAAATCACTGATCAATAACTCATCATATCAGTTTATTCATACAGATGTACCTGTTTAACATGGAAATTTACAGGCTTGTTACTGAATGATAACTCTGATAAAGAGCCGTATAAGAACAGTGGCAGCTGGCACACCTAAAATAAATGCATAATCTAAATAAAAAAGCTTTTCTAAACTTTAGCTTACCAAATCATCGCTTAGCCGCACGCATAAAGTTTTCCAGAGCACACCGGCAGAAGTAGACTAATGATTATTAATGCGTCGGGAAAACAACAAGGAGACTGACTCCTTGTTTCGGCTTTAGTGATAAAGGTGATCATGTCATCTCGTCATCTCTGCAGCCGTGGATGCGCCTATAATTCACTTTTCAAAATTACGAATTACATCGTCTAAAATCGTTTTCCATTAGTTTATATAAAAGCAGACATTTCGCTTTTATAAGTATATATTTTTCACGTCTGTGAGGCGAGTATACACGGAGTTTCTGTTCATTTTCTGCACACTCAAGTTAGCGCACCCTGTTTACTTTCACTCTCACTCACTCATCGTCTATACCGCTTAATCCTGTATCCAGGGTCACAGGGGGCCTGGAGCCTATCCCAGGAGACTTTGGGCACATGGCAGGGTACACCCAGGACAGGGTGCCAATCCATCGCAGGGCACAGACACACACATACACTAACTCATTCACACAATACGGGCAATTTGGGAACACCAATTAACCTAACCTACATGTCTTTGGACTGTGGGAGGAAACTGGAGTACCCGGAGGAAACCCACCAAGCACAGGGAGAACATGCAAACTCCATGCACACAGAGACGGGAATCGAGCCTGGCCGGGGATCGAACCCGGACGGTGCAAGGCGACAGTGCTAACCACTACACCACCTGTTTTCTTTCATTATTTTAAAAAATCACAAGGTTTTTTCGTCATTGTGAGTGCATTTAAATAAAAGTGGAGTCTTATAAAAGGCAATGTAGCTTATATAGTTTTGTTATGTTGTTTTTGAACATTAATTTGGCAAACTTTTTCTGATGCACACCCAGAGTCTGTTTTCTGGCTACGCTAGTGTTACACATGATATAATCTAAAGGCTATGTAAAGGCTATGTTGCACGGGCAGCACCATTAAACACGGACCTGAGGCGAGGTCTTACGGGGCAAAGGGCAATTTATTTAGGAAAAATGGGGAAGGAAAGTGTTAAAGGAGGGAAAGAAAAGAGAAAGAAAGAGAAAGGAATGAAAGTCATGTGCTGGAACAATTGGCAATGCACTGCTGGCATGCGGGCACAGGCTGGTGAGCAGTGATGAGCGAAGGTGCTGCGGGAGCTTGAGCAGCTTGTTCACACGCTGTCCTCTCGCGGAGATCAAAGGGCCGCATTCCCCTTTTTAAAGTCTCTGGGGCGCTTCACGTCGCCCCGCTCGCGTGCCACTCTCCTTAGTAAACTCCACCGCGCGCTGCTTTTTAAAGTCCAGTTTCCCCAACAGACCACGAGATACACTCGTATTTCATAAGGTTTTGCCAGCGGTGGTACAGCGCAACGGGCTGTGCAGACAGAGACTTATCATGTCTCCATCCACTTTAAAAATACAAGAGATCTGTCCCAATCCAGAGCCCAGTTGTGGTCCAGGTTCCCATGTGGGCAGGAATTGCACAGACACATCAACAGTCTGTGTTTTCCATGACACAGTGATGGTCGTCTGTATCTCGCCTCCTCTTTGCATTTGCTTTCTATCAAACAGGTGGCTGATCATTTTCCCTGTCACAACTAGTTTTTTTATTATCGTTATATTTTTTCTTGATTTTTTTTTTTTCTTCTCCAGATTTTCTCCCTATTTTATCTCCAGTTCCTCCCCGTCACTAGGGGGCTCTACGTTAAGGCTACTACGACCATTCAGTCGGGAGGGCCGCAGACTATCATACGTTTCCTCCGAAGCACGTGATGTCATCGACCGCATCCTTTTGAACCACTCGCTCACACACCGTTGGGGTTCTAACTGTTTAGAAAAAAAGGAAAGAAAAAAAAACACACGCATGATAACACGATGATATACAGTAGTTTATTTTATTATCAGTCACTAATGACCATGCTTTTGTATGCAGTTTTATATTATGAGAGTAAGGATTATATAAGACTTAATAACTTACCCATTGTAACAGCTTGCTGGATTCTCCTCCTCAGCTGGAGCAAAACACTCTTTAAAACACACACGTTCTCTGTCTGAGTCTCAGTGTTCTGAGGAAGAGCTAAACTCCTCCTACTGTCCAGAACATTCTGTAGAGCGCAACATTTTCCAAACGTGCAGAAAACTAACTGAATCTAAGTGTGTGTGTGCGCGGCCTTGTATGAAATTAATTATTTTTTACTTAAGCCTCATTTAAAAGTAGACCCTATAATCTTTCTCTATGTAAATTTCTCATGTCAGTGTGTGCAGTATTCTCAGGGTTTCAGTTAATTTTTAACGCGTTTCAGAAAGATTGAGACTGGGTGGAGACTGAGACGGCTGAAAGCGCACCCTGTTTATTTTCTTTATTTTACAGAATCACAAGGTTTTGTGGATATTGAGTGTAAATAAATAAAATTAGACCCTTTACAGATTTAAAAGATGTACTGCACTTATTTATACGATCAAAAATGATGGAGCATTTTAAGTTCTTTTTACAGTTACCAGAAAAAAATGCAGGTGGACCGCCGACTCCTAAGGGTTTTACATCCAGGTGGTGATTACTTTTTTTTTTTTTTTTGACTGGGCAGTGTGTTTTATCCTAATAATGATTATGGTGTGAGAAAATCCTTGTTATTGGTTGGCCTAAGAGCCTAGTTATTTTCTGCCTATTTTTCAATTAATGATATTCAGGAAAACCACCATCATTCAATGTCAAAATCCTAAAACATGAACAATGGCCACATGCAATATGCACTTCAGGTGAAGTCTGGGGTCAGAGGAACTGAGTAAATTCAATCTGCTCTTTAGCTCTTCATGATTATCGCTCGCCACATGCTACACAGTACATCCAGGTTGACTTGTACTCATTCTGAGGGACAGTACTGTATATGTTCTCACACCTCCACCTTGACAGTCTCTTGTGTTTAATGGGTTATTTGTGTTGGAAGTTATTATGGAGCACATGACTAACTCTTCATAGGGAAGTGGTGGCTCTGGTGGCTAAGGCTCTAGGTAATTGATTACGGGATCTGTGGATCCGGATTTGGGCCCCGCTGTCGATGGTTGTCACGCCCCATACTACCCAGCCACTGCATGCAGTTTCGCCCCAAACCTGGTTAGATAAATGGGACGGTTGTGTCAGGAAGGGCATCTGATATAAAACCTGTGCCAAGTTGTGTGCGGATCGGATGGTCCACTATGGCGACCCCTTGACAGGAGCAGCTGAAAGGAAGTTACCTGACTGAGTCACCATAACCAGGGGAATGATGAGGTTAACATGTACATTATCTGCCTACTATTTCTGTGAAACTGATTTTGTCCATTATTGTTTTAAATATTTTTTTTTCACTGTGAAGATTTAGCGTGTGAATGAAATGATGTATTAGAATCCAGGACACGTCGCATCTTGTATTAACTCGATAAAGGAAGCAGCATTTTATTTTATTCAATACAGAACAATCTCATGTTCTGCAAAACAGGTGGCAACTCTAAATAATACTAGCTAGTGCCGCAAAGCTCCGTCTCTGTCTGTGTCCGTGTCCCGCGGCTTAATGGCTTTACACTAGTTAGCTGTAGTTAGCCTTAAACTTTACCCGTTTTAATTACATCAATATGTTACAGCAGGAAAATGAACAAATTGAAGGAAAAACTCATTGATTATTGCAATGGTTACTTACAAAATTTTCTGTTTTTCTTCTACTTTTCATTTTTACATTTTTCTGCTCCAGAGAGATTCATGACTGACACTTTTTCATAATCCTCTGACATTAGTTCAGTAGCTTCACAATTCAGTTACTTCAGCTGCAGTTTCTGTTACTGCACGAGAACCCCTGCTGTCTGATAACAGAAATCTTTTGTAAATCATAATAAATGACTTTTTCAGTAGTCTGTCCTAATGTTAGTCCCTTGTGTTTTTTCCAGCATCAGTTGTGATTCAGTTGGAGTGAAAGGTGTGTCAGCTCTGGTCTCAGTGTTCAGCTCAGAATCCTCAGAACTGGGAGAACTGCATCTGACCCTGGAAACACTGAATCTGTCCGGGAGTAAAGTAGAAGACTCAGTAGTGAAGACTCTCTCTGCTCTACTGGAGAAACCTCACTTTAAAGTGAAGAATCTGAGGTAAGATCATCTCTCTGAGAGTCACATGACCTGCTCCTCAGTAACACACATTCTCTAACAGTGAGACTGAAGCAGAAGTTTTGGGTTCATCATCACTGTCCTGAGGAGGATTTTAAGCAACAGTGAAATGGAAATTATATTAAAATAGTAATAAATTAAATTATTTTTTAATATGAATTGAAAATTTAAAAAGATTTTTTAAACTAAAGATTTTTTTATAAAACCAAAAAAGGGAAAATAAATTTACAAAAATTGTTAAAAAAAAAAAAAAAAAACTGAAATAGTGTTTGTCACTGAATGTGACCAGAACAGAGTTTGTCAGATCTGTGTTACTGAAGCAGCTCAATATAATAATCACAGTCATAAACTTCACTCAGTTTACTGTAATGTAGTGTAACCAGACACACAATTTTTCCACACATTTTTGGACGATTCTTTTTTAAAAGTAGAAAAACACAGCACATATGACCAACTGTTTCAATGTCATTTTCTACAGAAATTTTTATTTACTATGAATTTTAAGTCTTAAATCCATAGAACCTGACTAACCCAATGTGTAAACATTTAACACAACAGAAGTCTTATAAATCAGAAACATTTCATTTCATAATAAACTATGAGCGATTAATCTGGTTTACAGAAGACATCTCCTAATGAATGCTTTATGTTTTACATTATACAGTGGAACCGAGTGTTCTGCAAGACGAGCAAAGATTTTTAATCAATTTTGATTTGAAAACTTAACAAGTCTTGATTTTTCTCTCTTTTGCGCCGCTGAATTGTGGGTAATCATCTCCCCTGCTGGGTCTTAGTGCTCGTCTCTTACTGGTGTAATCAACATCTGTGTGTATAAAGTAAAAGCAAGTCTCATTAGATAGGTTAAAGATCCATTTTCTCACTGTGTGTCTGCACTGCACTTTTTGTTCACACACACACACATACCCCTCCTTCTCTCATCTTCGCGCGCACACACACCCACACGCACACACTCTCTGCTCTACACAGAAACACTGCTCTGTCGTGATTCTTTTCAAAAGTAAAGTGCAGGTTAATTTGGTTTATTTTTACTTTACAGCAGTGATTCTGTTGGTCTGCGGTCATTCGAGTGTCATTAGAGAGATTTTGTTTATTTTCCCAATAAAACAGTGTTTCCATTGTGTGCGTGCGTTTGTGAAACCCAAATAAGATAGTTGTAGGTTTTACTGTGTAAGACAAGAAGAGGGAGAGGGGAGGGCTCATTCCTCCACTCCTCTTAATTTAGCTTCACACACACACACACACACACACACACACACACACACACACACACACACACACACACACTGTGTGCACAAAGGGAAATACTTATCTGTCTGGATTTTTTTTTTAAGGTAAAGTGCAGGTTAATTTGTTTTATTTTTGTTTCATATTTTGTATTAATTATTTTTATATAAACATTTTCGGGTTGTGGAACGAATCCTCTGGGTTTTAATTATTTCTTATGGGGGAAATTTGATATACAAGTGTTTTAATATACAGGCACACTTCCAAAATGAATTATGCTTGCAATCCGAGGTTCCACTGTACTTGGTTTGTTCAACTTCTGCTTTGAACATATGAGAGAAACTAAATTGAGTATTCAGTATGTCTCTTTATGTAGATTGAGTGCTCTGTATGACTAATTAAATCGCTTATTAGAGTAAATAGTTAATATTAAATCAAATTTTACAAACACTTCTGTAAAGTAAATCCTAAGCCGAGATAAAAGTCTGTTGATGAAGAGTGTATCATTGTGTTTCTACAGGTTGCATGAGTGTGGTGTCTCAGATGAAGGCTGTGCTGCTCTGACTTCAGCTCTGAGATCAAACCCCTCACACCTGAGAGACCTGGATCTGTCTAAGAATAATGTAGGAGACTCAGGAGTGAAGTGTCTCTCTGCTCTACTGGAGAATCCTGACTGTAAACTGGAGATACTGTGGTAAGATCATCATACTCACATCCATGCCTGAATCTCAAGTGTCAAAGGAGCCCCTCTCTCTCTCTCTCTCTCTCTCTCTCTTTCTCTGTGCGCTCACATGCGCATGTATGAAGTGAATGAAGTTTTGTGAGTGAGGTTGTAAATGATTGACATTTCTTTTCATTGTGTGTTGTTGAGTAAGTGCATGTGTAAACTTTGTGTGAACTTGTTTGTGGCATAAGATTTTTGTGATACCAGCTTCACTTACACTGGTGCTCTCAGAACTCCAACTAAGAAAGTGCAAAGTTTTTCTCCTGTTATGAAGAAATATTGTCCGCAATTAAGAAAATCCCACTTCAGTGTAAATCAGCACTGGTCAAACATGTACTGTGGGTTAGAACACTGGTGTACAATCAGGTCCATGGATGTTGAAAAAAAAACAGCTTGACAAAAGTATTCAGCAATTACAGCCATTTTCTCACACGCACGCACGCGATAAGGGGCCATAAATAATGGAACAAACGGTGTACAAGCAGTTTCATGGACAGGTGTGTCTGGTTCCCTCATTACTCCATGACTAATCAAGCAGATAAAAGTTCTGGAGCTGATTCTGAGTGTTACATTTGTATTTGGTAGCTGTTCATTTAAACCTTCAACATGAAATGCCTGTACAAGTGATGAGGTCACCATTAGGCTGAAAAACAAACACCAATCAGAGAGAAACAAAAGTATTGGGAGGAGGTAATATAAAAGTTTAGACCGTTGTTAAAAGAAGAAGCTCAGCAACAGTGAAAATCATGACAGACCACAGAAGAAAACTAAACTGGATGAATTCTGTCCATGGTGAAGAAGAAGCTCCTGGGTGAACCGAGGCTTCACAGCTGTGTTCAAGGTTTTGTACAGTGACATTAAGAGTGCAGTGAAAGCTAACGGTAGTTTATGTGACCTTTTAAAGTCTATAGGTGTATTAGTCAGGGCTGGTCTGTCCAGCACGCTATACTCACTAGCCATAGGACCTTTACTGTTTAAAATAAGAAATAAAATCTTTGCTCCATCAATATTAAGCTTCCAGACAACTTAGCATGAAGAACTGGAGGGTTAAATATCTGGGAGTGAACCTAGTGGACAGCCATGTGAAAAAGAACTGAGAAGGCAAGTCGAGAGAATTAAAGAAAGTTTAAATAAATAAATAAATAAACATAAATGAATAAATAAATAGAAATGGTTTGTTCCAAAAAAAAGTCATACAAAGGAAGAACTTTGGTTATAAATCAGTGCTCTGGTACAAACTAGGCTGCATCAATCCACTTCCCAGACTAGTAGCGGATCTACAGTACAGGCCATGTGGGTGGATTTATACTTGTAGAGGGTTTTATACTTACTTTGAGTTCCAAAGTTTTTCACCCAGAGGACAGAGCAGCAGGGACAGCGGTGAGATTAGTTTATGTTGTTACACAGTCTTTATAGTTGAGTGATCAAAACCTGAAGCCTGAGTGATCAAGGAATATACTTACATCAGAGGATTACATGCAGCTCAGGGACGACTGGACTGGGGTGTTCAGACCTGAGGAAGGTGAGTTCAGTCCAGATCCCTTTCTGAAAGAGAGAAAATGTGGCAGCACTGTCTACACTATCGATCTGTCGATTTATCTAATCTTTTTAACTGAAGTGGGTGTTTAACAATGTTCATTTGTGCTGTGGTGAACCCATCATGAGTGACTAAAATAAAGGACTGTCTAATGTCTATCTGTCTTGCTCTGATTAAAGGTCATAGTCAGTCTGCTGTTCCCTGTTTAGCTTCAGCTGCTGATGGTTTAATATCACACACAGATGAGAGAAATTAAATAAACAACCTAAATAATAAACTCATTTTACAAACACAATCTTTAACGTAAGTCTGAAACCAAGATAAAAGACTGAAGAGTGTGTCATTGTGTCTCTACAGGATGGGGCGGTGTGGTGTCTCAGATGAAGACTGTGCTGCTCTGACTTCAGCTCTGAGATCAAACCCCTCACACCTGAGAAAACTCAATCTGTCCTGTAATAATGTAGGAGACTCAGGAGTGAAGTGTCTCTCTGCTCTACTGGAGAATCCTGACTGTAAACTGGAGACACTGAGGTAAGATTATATTTTAAACCAGTAATAAAACATGGTCTAATCCACATCTAGGTCATAATAATAAACACAGACACATTTGTTCTGGTCAATACTGAATAAATCATTTACACATTCACAGTCTGGGTTTTAAAAAGTACATGAACCAGTGCGCTAACAACTTCTCCAAAAGATCATTAGAGTCTGACCCTTTTCTCTAAAATACACACAAAGTCTGATTACTGACAGTCTGATCTTCTCAAGAAAGTGTGTGAATGCTGTTAGATTTTGTTGAGAATGTAAGTGAGAGAAATTCTAATGACTTGGTGTGTGTTCCTCAGTGCAGCTGTACGATTAATTTGGTAAAAAAATAATAAAAAATCACGATCTTGATTGATGCATAAACGTGATCTCATTTCTAAATGATGGAGATTCACTTGCATGTGTTTCCCTGCATTCAGATCACACTGTAATTCCAGCTAATCAGATATTCGTGGAGGGACAGTACCAGCCAATCAGAAGCTGGAGGTGGTACATTCTGACAACCTGTTTCTGATTGGCTCCTTTTCATGCTCTCTGTGCCCCTCAAAGTGCTCACACGTCAAACTGTTACATTTTCTTCTGTTCTTTTGTTTAGCAGCGAGTATATACATTATCACTGTATGCGTTAGTTTATATATATATATATATATATATATATATTTTTTTTTTTAATTTTTTTATCAGAATACGTTAAATTTCTCACACAAATGCGCGCACACACACACACACACACACACAAATTAACACATATATACTACTGTGTGAACAGAGACGTGTACAGTTCTAATTGGGATATAAATATAACTTTAATTTATTAATAAATTAGCCTCCGGGTGGCGCAGTGGTTAAAGCGCTCGCTGTGCTGTGTGGTGGTGCTGTAACCTCTCGCAGCCGGAGGTCTAGAGAGAGCTGATTGGCCGAGCCCTCTCAGAGGGGAGGGATGAGAGGTACTTAGTGCTCCACGGCTCTACAGCCAGTCAGGGGCGTCTGTGAGCTCGCGCAACGGAAGGGGCGGATAGCGCTGTCCTCCCAGTGTGTTACGCCGCCCCCAACGGTGCGCGAGCGAGCAGTTCGAAAAGATGCGGTCGGCTGGCGTCACGTGGTTCGGAGGAAACACGTGATAGTCTTCGGCCTCCCGGCTGAGTGGTAGTAGTGGCCTTAATGTGGGAGCCCCCTAGTGACGGGGAGGAATTGGACACGACTAAATTAGGGAGAAAATCGGGGGGGAAAAAAAAAAATTTATTAATAAATTAAACCTGACGTGTTGATTCTAGCTGTTACACAGAGACTATAAGAACAGAGTGAAAGACACATAGAAGGAGACTAAGAGTATGTTGAGCAATAAAACATTTGACAGAAAAATTATTCTATACTGTAAACACTGTATTTAATTACAAACTACCGAACAATCTCTGTGCCATTTACTTTATGCTGATAAAAATAATAATGATATAAAATAACGCATGTGATGGTGAAGTAGTTGGTAGTTGTACTGTAGTTGGCTGAGTGTCCAAAAAACACAGGTTCTATTTATTTTTATTTATTATTGTTAACATCCTATTTACGGTCAATGTCATTGTGTCTCTACAGGTTGCAGCAGTGTGGTGTATCAGCTGAAGGCTGTGTTGCCCTAATTTCAGCTCTGAGATCAAACCCCTCACACCTGAGAGAACTGGATCTGTCTGAGAATAATGTAGGAGACTCAGGAGTGAAGTGTCTCTCTGCTCTACTGGAGAATCCTCACTGTAAACTGGAGACACTGAGGTAAGATTATATTTTAAGCCATAAATAATAGAACATTTTCTAATCCACATTCAGTTCATAAAATAAACAAACACATTGTATAAACATGAATAAAACACAGACACATGTGTTCTGGTCAATACTGAATAAATCATTTACACATTCACAGTCTGGGTTTTATAAAGTACATGAACCAGTGAGCTAACAACTTCTCCAAAAGATCATTAGAGTCTGACCCTTTTCTATAAAATACACACAAAGTCTGATTACTGACAGTCTGATCTTCTCAAGAAAGTGTGTGAATGCTGTTAGATTTAGTTGCAAAAACTGTGCAGTCCACACCAAGAGAGATCAGTTCACACTGGTGAGTGAAAAGTAGCTCAAGTTCTCATGAAGCCTGGGGACCTGATACCTAATGTAGTGAGAGAAACTGTCTCCAACCAGAGCAGCGTCAGTGCTGTTACTCCTCTGTATAAGATCTAAAGAGTGAAGAGTGTCTCATTGTGTCTCATTGTGTCTCTACAGGTTGGATTTGTGTGATGTCTCAGATGAAGGCTGTGCTGCTCTGACTTCAGCTCTGAGATCAAACCCCTCACACCTGAGAGAACTGGATCTGTCCTATAATTATATAGGAGACTCAGGAGTGAAGTGTCTCTCTGCTCTTAAGGATGATGAACATTACAAACTACAGACACTGATGTAAGTAATGACCTGATAAATGTTGAAAAAGTATAAGAATGATCAATTAATCCCTTTATTATTAGTTTGTACATTTCTCTTTAGTTCCAATAAATATCAGATTACCAGATTAGGAAACAAAACCTTTTATTTACTATTTACGATAATAATTTAATGACATCTTAAGTCTTTTTAAAATCTTAGGGAATGTCACTATATTGTATGTAATCTGATTTTTTTCTAAACATTAGTTTTAATGGTGTTTTATTTTCAGTAAAGTGTGTTGATGTAAAGTTTATCAGATGGCAGGGAGTCAGTCAGAATCTACAAAATGTCACATATGAGTGTGTGTGAGTGATTGTAAATGAACACCTCGTCTCCTTGTGACACCCTGCTGTCTCTGACTTCACACTTTCACAAGATGATCTCTGCTTTTCCCCGTTTCTGATTAGCAGCACACTTTGTTCTCAACTCTCATAAAAGCTCATTAAAATGTTCATCTTTTATGCCACAAATACACTGCCGGCCAAAAAGATGGTCACCGTCTGAATTTAACTCATCAGATGGGTAAGAACTTTCCATTGGATAATAACTGCTAATGATCCTCTGTTTCAGTAGTGTCGAAATATTGTCCTGCCTCAAGCAAAGAAAATAACTTAGGACATGCTGAAACTACTAACATTGGGCTAAGAACTGTCCAGTGCATTATTAAAACCTGTAAGGATAGTCGTGAACAAACGTCTCTGAGAAATAAATGTGGTCAGAAAAATATCTTGAATGAGTGTGTTGGGAGATCACTTAAACAGCTAGTGAAAACAAATCATAAAAACAATAGTAGAACTTGCAGCTATGTTTTAACAGTAAAAGCAAGAACATTTCCACAACTCAAGGGATTGTTAATAAACAGCTGCGTAGCCTTAAAAGGTCAGTGCGTCTAATCAGAAAAAAAAAAAGCTTCAGGTTATGATCTGGTGACTCAATTTGTTAAAGAGTTTCTGGGAGCAGGAAGAATCATTTTGAACATAAACTGAACACCACATTGTGTATCATAATCAAGATTAAAGGCACTTAAACTAAATAATAGATTGTACAAAATAGTGTGTATGATTTTTTTTTTTTCCCCCGATTTTCTCCCTAATTTAGTCGTGTCCAATTCCTCCCCGTCACTAGGGGGCTCCCACATTAAGGCCACTACTACCACTCAGCCGGGAGGGCCGAAGACTATCACATCCTTCCTGCCAGCCGGTCGCATCTTTTCGAACTGCTCGCTCGCGCACCGTTGGGGGCGGCGTAACACACTGGGAGGACAGCGCTATCCGCCCCTTCCGTTGCGCGAGCTCACAGACGCCCCTGACTGGCTGTAGATCCGTGATTAATGTGGGAGCACTAAGTACCTCTCATCCCTCCCCTCTGAGAGAGCTCGGCCAATCAGCTCTCTCTAGACCTCCGGCTGCGAGAGGTTACAGCATCAACCGGGATTCGAACTGGCGATCTCCGGATGATAGGGCGAGCGCTTTAACCCCTGCGCCACTCGGAGGCCCCGTGTGTATGATTTTTATAGTTGTGTGAATTGAATTTCTCTCCAGTTTTGACACTGACAAAAAAAAGAATTCTCGTATCATTCAAAATTTTGTCATAAATAAATACCTATAAATAAACTCACTGACTCATATACAGTCTTACAGAAACACAGAGCTGAAGGTGAGAACAGGATCAACAGGGTGTGTATGAGAGGAAAAAGTAGCTCAAGTCCTCATGAAAACTGGGGACCCGACACCTGCTCCCAACACACACGCAGTGCTAATGTACACCTGGTTTAGAGAGGAGGACAAAATAGCATGTCAAACTGATGAGTGCTGATCTCACACTGTTTATTAGATTAGGCAGAATATGTAACCAGACACAATTTTATGATTTTTCCACACTATTTGGTCCGATCCTTTTTAAAATGCACAAAAACCTCAGCACCTCTGATCTTCTGTTTTCATCTCATTCTCCTGTAGGATTTAAGTTAAACCTGCAGAAGATGATGAACTCAATTTGTAGATTTTTTTTTTTACACCCCATAAGTTTTGTATTTTAGGAACATTTTGTGTTTACACTTTGTTTGTTGTATCTTTTAATTCATGCTAATATTTGTTTTTTCATCATGGTACTGACTTTTACTTCCTTGATTCTGCATTAAAAATTCATACACAATGGAGAAGAGAACGTAAATATAACACTCAGTCTGATTATTTTAATTACATTGTTAATTAGAATAATCAGGTGATATTAAATCCCCATGTCATTGTGAATAATGAGCTCATTTTACAGACATCATCTTTAAAGTAAGTCTTAAACCAAGATAAAATCTCTGTTGATGAAGTGTGTGTCATTGTGTCTCTACAGGTTGGAAGGTTGTAGTGTATCAGATGAAGGCTGTGCTGCTCTGACTTCAGCTCTGAGATCAAACCCCTCACACCTGAGAGAACTGGATCTGTCCTTTATTAGTGTAGGAGACTCAGGAGTGAAGTGTCTCTCTGCTGTACTGAAGAATCCTCACTGTAAACTGGGGACACTGGGGTAAGATCATATTTTAAAACATTAATAATAAAACCTGGTCTAATCCACATCCAGGTCATAACAATAAACAAACACATTGTGTGTAAATTAATAAACTAACCAGGTTAGGAAATAAATTCAGTTTCTTGAAATGTCACTATATTTTATATAATCAAATTTTTCCTAAAAAAAAAAAAAAAGTTTTAATTCTGTCTTGTGTTCGATAAAGTATGTTGATTTAAAATTCATGTAAAGACAGGGAGTGAGACAGAGAGACAAAGTGTCCCACCTGAGTGCATGAGAGTGATTGTAAATTGTGTAGGACACAAACAGACTCCTCAGTTCTCCTTATGAGAGGAGATCACAGTGCATGTTCACTACTGTTATATACAGATGAAATGGAAATAAAATAAAAAGTGCAAACTGCAATTCACCGCCAGAGACATCAGTCCACACTGCTGAGTGAAAAGTAGCTCAAGTCCTCATGAAGACTGGGGACCTGACACCTGCTCCCAACACACACACTGCTGTTTAGAGAGGAGGACAAAATAACATGTCAAACTGTCGAGTGCTGATCTCACACACTTTATTATATTAGGCAGAATATGGAACCAGACACACTTCTGATTTGTCCACACGTTTTTGTGGATCCTTTTTAAAATACACAAAAAGCTCAGCAACTCTGATCCTGTTTTTTTTTTTCTTATAGATTTTTTATTTTCAGTAAAGTTACGTCCACAGAAGCTGATGAACTCAATTTGTAAACATTTGTTGCACTCCATGTGTTTAATAATTTCGGGAAAAAAAATAATTACCAACAAATTATCACGTGTTTGGCTTAAAACAGACTGTTAATTTAATAGTTAATTTAAATTAATAAGTGCCCTGTGGTTTTTATGTTGTATCTTTTAATTCATGATAGTATTTGGTTTTCATCACCATTCTTTTGTGACTTTTACTTCCTCGCATTAAAATAAATTAATACACAATGGAGAAGAGAAAGTAAATATAGCACTCAGTCTGATCATTTAAATCTCATTGTTCATTAGAATAATCAGGTGATATTAAATCCCCATGTCATTGTGAATAATGAGCTCATTTTACAGACATCATCTTTAAAGTAAGTCTTAAACCAAGATAAATATATTGTGATGAAGAGTGTGTCATTGTGTCTCTACAGGTTGGGTAATTGTGGTGTGTCAGGTGAAGGCTGTGCTGTTCTGACTTCAGCTCTGAGATCAAACCCCTCACACCTGAGAGAACTGGATCTGTCCTATAATAATGTAGGAGACTCAGGAGTGAAGTGTCTCTCTGCTCTACTGGAGAATCCTCACTGTAAACTGGAGACACTGGGGTAAGATTATATTTTAAAACATTAATAAGCTCTGATCTAATCTGCATTTTGGTCATAATAATGAACACATTGTGTATAAATTGATACATTTAAAACACAGCCACATTTGTTCTGGTCAATACTGAATAAATCATTTACACATTCACAGTCTGGGTTTTAAAAAGTACATGAACCAGTGAGCTAACAACTTCTCCAAAAGATCATTAGAGTCTGACCCTTTTCTCTAAAATACACACAAAGTCTGATTACTGACAGTCTGATCTTCTCAAGAAAGTGTGTGAATGCTGTTAGATTTAGTTGCAAAAACTTTGCAGTCCACACTGAGAGACATCAGTCCACACTGGTGAGTGAAAAGTAGCTCAAGTTCTCATGAAGACTGGGGACCTGACACCTGCTCCCAACACACACGCTGCTCATTGACACCTGGTTTAGAGAGGAGGACAAAATAACATGTCAAACTGACGAGTGCTGATCTCACACACTTTATTAAATTAGGCAGAATATGGAACCAGACACACTTCAGATTTTTCCGCATTGTTTTTGTCAGATCCTTTTAAAATGCACAAAAACCTCAGCACCTCTGATCCTCTGTTTTCATCTCATTCTCCTGTAGAACTTTTATTTTCTGTAAAGTTAAACCTACAGAAGCTGATGAACTCAATTTGTAAAAAATGTTTGCACTTCATGAGATTCATGATTCATAATTCATATGTATTCAAGTTTCCTAATTACGCTTCATAAGTTTTCATAATTCAGGAACATTTTATTTACCAATAAATTATCACCAAGTGTTGAATGTTATCCTTTTACTTCATATCTTTTCCTGCATGCTAGTATTTGTTTTTCACACAGGTGATGTTTACGTCCTTCATTCTGCATTCAAATTAATCTCTACACAATGGATGAGAGAAAATAAATATAACATTCAGTTTGATCATCAGAGTAATCAAGTGATATTTAAGCAAGTTCCTTCTGAGATTTATTAAATCCCCATGTCATTGTGAATAATGAGCTCATTTTACAAACATCATCTTTAAAGTACGTCTTAAACCAAGATAAAAAATCTTTTGATGACGAGTGTGTCATTGTGTCTCTACAGGTTGTGGTGTTGTGGTGTCTCAGGTGAAGGCTGTGCTGCTCTGACTTCAGCTCTGAGATCAAACCCCTCACACCTGAGAGAACTGGATCTGTCCAGTAATAAAGTAGGAGACTCAGGAGTGAAGTGTCTCTCTGCTCTACTGGAGAATCCTCACTGTAAACTGGAGACACTGAGGTAAAGATTCTATTTTAAACCATTAATAGTAAATAATAATAATAATAATAATAATAAATAAAAGCTTACGGTGTTTGTGATCTCTGACCTGAGTGGTCTGATGAATCCAGATTGATCCTAATTGACTGACGACGAAAGAAGTACAACTTGGTGTAAACAAGGCATAAGATATTGAACCTTACACGATGTTATTTCTTTGTATTAATAAGTTCTGAGAGGTCTGCCGTACAGAAAGACGAGCAGACATGTACAGTACTGCTCAAAAGTTCGGGATCACTTGCACATTTCTTTGTTTTTGTTTAGTGATTTATTTTCTACATTCTACAACAATACTGGGGATTTCAAATGAAATAGCACATGGAATTAGGTAATTATGTACAGATCTGGCCGTCTAAAAATGGGATCTCGCGATCTCGCAGCAGTGCGCGGGAAGCTGTGAAAATGACATTCATTACCTGTAGGGGGCAGTCATGTTTCAATCTGAGGTATTATGTGTCTACTGAAGCCGAAAATGTGTTAATCTCTCTTAGGCGCCCATTGACAGCAAGCGACAGAGCTCATAAACGTGTCGAGCTCAAACTGTAAATACTGATATGTATTTATTCTTCATTTTCTTCTCTCCTTCTATGATGATTCTTCTTCTCCATTCAGTATTATTATTATTATTATTATTATAATTATTATTAGTAGTAGTAGTGCTGTGAATTTATTATTATTATTATTGTAACGTACCCATGCGTGTGTGCAAAAAGACGAAGTACAACAAAGAATACAAAATTGTATGATAAGGTAGCCTACACAATATTGTTTTATTGTGTATATGCCCTTTAAATATACACTAAACAATAAACGCTGCCTTTTGCAATGTGAAAGTGAGTTGCGTATGCCACTTTTTGATCAAAAGACTGATAAACGCATGCGCCGATATGAGCAGATTTATCGATAAAACTGCAGACATATTCACACAGAAATGCAACAAACAAAAATATATGCTACTCGCTGAACACAACACGACAGCACGCAGAATCCCTGGGCTTTGACTGCACTTTCTCCATTCATTATTATCGACTCTAAAACATGCTGGGTTTCTGTAAACACATCGATGGGTTGTTTATGCCGTTATGGTAAAGAAATTCTCAGACTCTTCCACTGCAGGGATGAAAAAACAGTAACAATGTCAATTTTAGAATCTGTAGAAGCTCAGTGGTCCACACACAACCTCCCGCGGGGAGCCTTTCCCTGAATTCGCTGTTTTCACGGGGGCGGGGCTAAGAAACGCGCATCTCGGTTTATTCATACAGATGTACCTGTTTTACAGTAAAATCAGTGTGTGTAAACCCGCGGCTCACACTTTCACTTTACAAAAGGCAGCGTTTTGATCAAAAGGCTGATAAACACGAGCGATGTATCGATAAACATGCAGACATACCCCCCAGAAATTAAACAAACACAAATATATAGGCTACTCGCTAGATAAACGCTGGCTTTTCCAACACGACAGCGCGCTCCGATGTGAGCCGATTTATTCAAGTCATAATATAATATAACATAATTTTGCTGTTTAGTTTTTTTTTTTTTTTGAGAATTGCATTTGAATGAATGTTTCATGGTGCTCCTGATGGCCAGTCCGCCACTGCCCAAGACTTTCAAGACAAACTACCAGGTTTATTTATTCCCAGAGAAAGCATACTACAACTGTCCATACAGTAAATAAAAAGCAAAGTATCAAATCCAACTATGAAGTCTGATTAAATTGCTATCAATAAACATTATTATAATTTAATCTATTTTATGTTTTTCTGGGGAAATAAAATTTAGGCAGAGACGTCCGCACTGTCTTGTTAATTCATCTAAAACCCCCTACAGTATTTGCCAACAGCGCACCCAGTTGGATAAATTCACACCTATCGTGAATGAAAGGTGAGAAGAGATTCAGCAGAATCTTCTGACACCGTGCTTGCTCTGAAGGACTGTATTCGACAAGAAAAAGAGTCGTATTTATAATAAGATAATTAATTAAATAATAAAATGATATCAAATAAGGTCTTTATCTAAAAGCCAGACCAAATTTCTCATTCACAGCTGAAGTAGTTAAATATGCTTATACTGTAGATATGTAGGTTATATTTTAAAAGTACAATTGCAAGTAAATTACAAACTGCATGTAATGTAAAATATGAATAAAACAGTATTAGACAAACGTGTATGATATGGTAGTATATACAATGAAAAAGCTACATGAGTGCTCAAATGTAAAGCAAACGCAATAATTAATTTATTGTGTATATTTAACTTCATTCAGCCGTTTAAGTTATATGAAAATGAACGTGCCTACCAGCCCACTATTATTTTCTGTTCAAATTTAAAGGTGCACACGCGTGTGAACAACAAAGAATACAAAGTGTATAATTATTAATAAAGTTTGCCTAAAACAATATTGTTTCCAATGCTGAAGCAAACATGATTTAGTTTTTGTTTTACAATAGATCTTTAATGATGTTGGATGTTTCATAGTTGGATTTGATACTTTGAGTGTAATTCATGAATTTACTGAATATATTCAGATTTTGAAAAAATAACGAAACCCGTTTCCTCATTCAACCTTTTGTCCTCATCACAATGAACTGAAGCTCAGCACGTCTTCTTTCCTTGTTTTAATCTGTAATATTTAAGCGATATATATTCTCGTATATGCCTAAATATTCCTTTTTATTTATGGACATGTGTATTATGTTTATTCTGCATTATTGCGAGACGCGATGACTGATGGAAAAAGTTTCATTCTCTTTTCCGGTGAAGTGAAGACCTGTTGTTCAGTTGTTCCCTATACCATTACAGTTTCATTTGAACTGAGCAGTTTCACTCCCTGCGGTTCGGAATCACACTTAACATGGCTGAACACACTGTGAAGTAAACTGTGCAGGGACTGTGCCGATCGGAGAAGTTCATTTAGAGTCACCAGCCTCAGAAATCACCAATTAACTACAAACAACACCTCAGATTAGAGCCGTTATGAAGCTTTACAGAGCAGAAGTAGCAGAAACATCTCAATATCAATAGAGGAGATTATTTGAACAGTTGGGTGTCCATGAATGCAAAATGTTTTGACCTCTTTTTTGGCGGAGAAGAGCAGTCTTTTGAAGTTGGAACTGTAGGTGCAGAGAGTGAAATGACCTTCTTTGTTAGAATGTCTTTAATAGTTTGTCTTTCTTCACCTATGCACCAGTCAAGTTTAAACCTTGGGTCAAGCGTTGCAGCCAACTGAAACCACTCAAGACAGACGTTTCTCAACAGAGGATTTTATAATTGTGCTCATTTTATTTGGTTTCATTGATTCTGACCTTGAACACATGGAATAACGTAACTTGCAGATACAGTATAATCAGCCTGACATTTATCAGTTGCTTCCTCAAATGGTTCCAGAGTTTCACAAAGTTCTTTGATTAGCTTTATTTCATTAACTGTAAACTGAACAGGGGCTTGCAGCTCTGACAAAACATGTGGAGGTAACATAAGAAATTCCTATTTACTGTTGGTAAATAATCCATTTCATCAGTTATACTGATCTCTTGAAGTTCAGCTCCATACCCATCATCATCATCATCTGTGTCACTCTCATGAGTCTCCACTGGTGGGAAGAGACAAAATGCCTTCACCATGTTTGCAGCATTGTTGGTTACAATGACAGAGACTTTGTTAGAAATACAGTATGTGGCAATTGTATTGTCATATTTCTGAAAATTTTTTCTGCTGTATGGTTTCCCTTGAACCTCTCGCAAGAGAGCATGACTGTATGAAACTCGAAGTTTAAAATGAAATGACCAGTTATACCCAAAAGTGATCGCATGTCCCTGCTAGACCAGATATCAACAGTCACACGTATGTGTTGAACATTTTTCATTAGTACATTTAGCTGTTTTTTAATGTCATCTGCACATTGTGGAATAAGCTTTTGACTCAGGTGCTTGCGACTTGGCATTGTAAAACAAGGTTCAGCCAAATGGAGAATCTTGCAAAAGTCCTTGTCTTCAACAGTTCACAAAGAACTCATCCCATTAACAATGTAGTCTACAATGCTATCTGTAAGCTCCAGCTGATGACGGTTGGTGGCTGGCAATTTTGTAGTGAGGTCAAGCAAGTCATCCTGTCCAGACTGAATTGAGTTTTTGTTGGTGAGTGTAGCTGTGTCACTAGGAATCTCAGGATGATTCCTCTAGGAAAATAAAAAAAATAAACAAAACACCATTAGATCGACTCCAATGTTCATGTGTCTCCAAAAACTACATACAGCACAAGACATATTGTGACCACAATCAGTTATTTAATTTAACTAAATGATGGTAACTGAAAAGGCTCAATTTTCAGACTGAGCATTGATGCCTGACAAGGTAAAGAAAGTGTAGTACAAGTGCCAGACATATTACGTGATATTGATTGTATTAAATCTTCGTGTCCCAGGCAAAATTTTATGCATGCAACAACATAAACAAAATTATTTTTGCTCTACATTGGTAAATAACCAAATGTCCACATTTATTATCTAAGGATAAAATTATATCTGTGTGATTCTTTTGTGGAAATGTTGTTCATATGTAAGTGTTTTTAAAGTACCTGTTCCACAAACAGTACTCACCTGTAGATGACGTTTAAAATTTGATGTTGCTCGGATGGAGCCATGAACAGTATACCACAATGATTGCAGATTGTTTTATGGTTACCTAAAGTTGTACGAGTCGATTCACCAAAATGATCCATTATACTGGTCTTCCCAGACATTCCAGATTTCTCAGCCATTGTCAGTTTAATAGGTTAATCCAAATCTATGTGTTAGTTTTGCAATTCAGGGTTCATAGACAAATCAGATTCTCAAAACAGTCCAAGATCATACACAGAAAGCTATCCAAACACGAGCAAATTCTTTTCACTCTAACTAACAGCTAAATCTCCAAACTTACAACCTCAAAATGGGCTCTCACTGGCTTATGAACCTTCACCTTGCATGGAATTTTGGGAAATGTAGTTTGGGAAAATCGTGTTGGGGACACGCAGAGTGACACATGCAAAAAAGAATCATATTTAATATATTTAAATATATTAAAATATTTAATATTTAACTATAATTTGTGAAATGATCACGCTTAACATACTAAACACACAGTACTTTGTATTTCTTTCATATGTTTGTTGTTTATGTGATTTACAATATTTAATGTACTATAAACTATTAAGCAAATCAAGTCAAATTATTTTATTTAGCAACTCAAGTGGAATTTAATGGAATTTATTTTATTTCAATAGTTTCGTCACATTCCAATTCAATTCCAATTCCATTTCCTGTCAGCTGCATGCAATTCCAATTTCATTCCAGGAAGTGAATTGGAATTTACCATTTATTCTCAATTCAGTTCATGAATGGCCCCAACCCTTCTGTCCTGTAAAGCTGTCCCGATGGTGAATAATCCAAATTTGGTAAACTCCTCAACAAAAGTTCACAGTCTGAAACAGCTCTGAGGTTTAAGTGCGCAGTAAACACCATGTAGCGTTGTCTTCCCACGACACCTCCCCTTGATCCTTTTAAACAAGGTCAGCTGACCACGCTGCTGAAACAAAGCAAAGAGTTGTGGGGTGGAGCTATTAGGATTCCCCTTACGATTTGCAGACGCAGTCTTGTGAAAGTTTAACGCGCAACCAAAACACCAAACCTGTGTGTGTTGTTGTTTTATGCTTTACATTGTATAGTGTGTCACTTTGTCGGATTTACAAATGAATCTGAATTACATTTACCCATAACAGAACTTGTTTGTGAATCGAATTTGTTTTATACTTTTTTTCTGACTTTTACATCCTTGATTCTACAATAGAATAAATTCATACACAATGGATAAGAGAGAGAAAATATAACACTTAGTATGATCATTTTAATTATATTGTTAATTAGAATAATCAGGTGATATTAAATCCCCAGGTCATTGTGAATAATGACCCCATTTTACAAACACATAATCTTTAAAGTAAAGTCTTAAACCAAGATAAAATCTCTGTTGCTGAAGAGTGTGTCATTGTGTCTCTACAGTTTGTGGAGTTGTGGTGTCTCAGTTAAAGGCTGTGCTGCTCTGACTTCAGCTCTGAGATCAAACCCCTCACACCTGAGAGACCTGGATCTGTCTAAGAATAATGTAGGAGACTCAGGAGTGATGCTTCTCTCTGCTCTACTGAAGAATCCTCACTGTAAACTGGAGACACTGAGGTAAGATAAACTGCAACTCACAGCCAGAGAAATCGGTCGACACTGGTGAGTCAAAAGTAGATAAAATTCCTATGAAAACTGGGGACCTGACACCTGCTCCCAACACACACGGTGCTAATTTACACCTGGTTTTGAGAGGAGGACAAAATAACATGTAACAATTGAGAGTCCTAATCTCACACACTGTATTAAATTGCGCAGAATATGTAACCAGTGTCACGGTGCGTGCCTGTGATGGGCGTGCGCCTCAATCTGTTCTAGCTCCTTGCTCACTCCGCAGGCTGCCTACGTAGGTTGGCGATAATTAATGTTAATGGATCTTGGACTTAGAGTTTAATCCGAGGTCCGGAAACAAAGCAAAGAGTTGTGCGGTGGAGCTATTAGGAGAGTGACATGGAAGTGAGGCGATGTTGTGTGCCCAGGAGACTTTAAAGGCGAGACCAGAATGCTGCCCATTGATCTCTGCCATGAGGACAGCATGGGAAAAGAACTGTTCAAGCTCCCGCGGCACCTTCACTCTTGCTCAGAGCCTGCCTTCCTTTTCCCGGCTTTTGACCCTTGGGCACGGGTTGCACGACAGACACACGGACACAAGGCGAGGTCTTACAGACGACGACCTCTCCCGCTGTCGAAAGCCAGAGGTCCATTAACGTTGATTATTGCCAGCTGGCCCTACCTGGCAGCCCGGTCTGCGTAGGGAGCTTACGGAGTAGTGAGGAGTGATAACCAATTTAGGCGCACGGCAAGACAGTATGATAATTTTCATCACATTGTTAATTAGAATAATCAGGTGATATTAAATTCCCATGTCATTGTGAATAATGAGCTCATTTTACAATCACATCATCTTTAAAGTAAAGTCTTAAAACAAGATATAAATCTGTTGATGACGAGTGTGTCATTGTGTCTCTACAGGTTGTGGTGTTGTGGTGTCTCAGGTGAAGGCTGTGCTGTTCTGACTTCAGCTCTGAGATCAAACCCCTCACACCTGAGAGAACTGAATCTGTCCTGTAATAATGTAGGAGACTCAGGAGTGAAGTGTCTCTCTGCTCTACTGAAGGATCCTCACTGTAAACTGGAGACACTGGAGTAAGATTATATTATAAACCATTAATAAGCTTTGATCTAATCTGCATTTCAGTTATAATAATAAACACATTTTGTATAAATTGTTAAATTTAAAACACAGCCACATTTGTTCTGGTCAATACTGAATAAATCATTTACACATTCACAGTCTGGGTTTTAAAAAGTACATGAACCAGTGCGCTAACAACTTCTCCAAACGATCATTAGAGTCTGACCCTTTTCTCTAAAATACACACAAAGTCTGATTACTGACAGTCTGATCTTCTCAAGAAAGTGTGTGAATGCCGTTAGATTTTGTTGAGAATGTAAGTGAGAGAAATTCTAATGACTTGGTGTGTGTTCCTCAGTCCACAACAAGACAAACTGTCTCCAACCAGAGCAGCGTCAGTGCTGTTACTCCTCTGTATAAGATCTAAAGAGTGAAGAGTGTCTCATTGTGTCTCTACAGGTTGTTGTCTTGCGGTGTCTCAGATGAAGGCTGTGCCGCTCTGACTACAGCTCTGAGATCAAACACCTCACACCTGAGAGAATTGAATCTGTCTAAGAATAATATAGGAGACTCAGGAGTGAAGTGTCTCTCTGCTCTTAAGGATGATGAACATTACAAACTACAGACACTGATGTAAGTAAAGACTTTTTTAGAGAAATGTTAAAGTAAACGACTGATCATTTAACATCATGAGTCTGTACATTTCTTTTTAGGTCCAGAAAATATCAGATTACCAGGTTATAGAAGTGTCGCGTACCAACGGAACTCAGAAGAGACAGTCTCTGATGTTGGCCCGGCAGGGCGATTTATTTATAAAGTTGGGGACAACAAAAACACGGGGAACAAACAAAATGTGGAAATCAACACTGAAAATAAAATGCTGGGAAAAATAGGAAACAAAAAGCAAAGCAGAAACCAATAAAGAAACAGGCAAAAAGCGGAGCTGGCAGAAGGGAAAAAACGGGAGTGCATAGGAAACACGGAAGTACACTAAAACACGGAGACACGAAAACACGGAAGTACACAGGGGCGCGGAGCGAGGCAGACAACGAGAAACTGAAACACACGGAAAAAACACGGAAGTAAACACAGTGGAAGTACACTAAAACACGGAGATAAACACAGTGGAAGTCCTTAACTGAAGAGTTCGGGTCGCGTGATCAATCTCGGACGGTGTGCTGGTGAAAGAGTGGTGCTTTTATGTGCGCGTGTGTACATCAGCCGAATACGGAGCAGCTGTGTGTGTGGGTGTGTGTGTGAGGGACGTGCGTGCGTGCTAGAACTCGGGTGACGTAGGACGTGGTGCAGGGGCGGAGCCTGGTGTGCGCGTCACAGAACCCCCCTCTCCACGGACCGCTCCTGAGGGCCGGAGAGTACGTCGTCGTGGTGGGCGACCCCTACCCCTGGGGGCCGGCATCTGGGGCTGAGCCTGATGGAACTCGGCGAGAAGGGTCGGGTCTAGGATATCATCCCGAGGAACCCAGCTTCTCTCCTCGGGACCGTACCCCTCCCAGTCCACCAGATACTCCAGACGACCACCTCGACGACGGGACCTCAAGATTTCGCGGACGGCGTATATCGTGCCGTCCTCCAGGTCGAGGCTCGGTGGGGGCTCCTGTGGATCGCCAGACTCTGGGGAAACAGAAAGTGAGGGGGTGTGGTATGGTTTCAGTAGGGAGACATGGAATGTGGGGTGTATTCTGTAGGTGCGTGGAAGACTTAACTTAAATGTGACTGGATTGATCTGGGACAGGATGGTGAAGGGACCAATGTATCGGGGTGACAGCTTCTTGCTGGGCAGACGAAGGCGGATGTCCCGGGTTGACAGCCAAACTTTTTGCCCAGGTCGGTACGTTGGGGCCGTAGATCTCCGGGTGTCGGCTGTGATCTTTTGCCTTCTGACTGCCCTCTGAAGCTGCCGGTGCGCTGATGCCCAGACCTTCTCACTCTCCTGGAACCAGTGATTTACTGCGGGGACCTCGGAGGTTTCTCCGTTCCAGGGGAATAGCGGGGGTTGGTGACCGAGTACGCACTGAAATGGGGTTAAACCAGTAGCTGGACTCCTGAGAGAATTTTGGGCGTACTCGGCCCAGACGAGGTACTGGCTCCAGGAGTTCTGGTGGCCGTGGCAGAAGGTACGTAGGTATCGACCTATCTCCTGGATCTTCCTCTCGGTTTGTCCATTGCTTTGTGGGTGGTACCCTGACGACAGGCTCACCGTCACTCCCAGGAGTGTGAAAAAGGCCTTCCAGAACCGGGAGATGAACTGGGGACCCCGGTCTGAAACGATGTCTTCCGGGATGCCAAAGTTACGAAATACCTGTTCGAACAGGGCCTCCGCCGTCCTCTGCGCTGTCGGGAGACCTGGGAGTGGAATAAGGCGACAAAATTTTGAAAAGCGGTCCACAATGACGAGCACACAGGTGTTACCTTGAGACACGGGGAGGTCCGTCATGAAGTCTATGCCCAGGTGTGACCAGGGACGTCGAGGAACAGGTAGCGGCAGCAGTTTTCCTGTGGGTAGTTGCCTGGGTATTTTAGATTGAGCACATGCCCGGCATCCCCGTACGTACCTCTGCACTTGTTCTCTCATCCGTGGCCACCAGAAACGCTCGCGGAGAAGGGAGAGGGTTTGGGTGACCCCCGGGTGACCGGTGCCAAGTGAGGAGTGTACCTGGTGGATAAGGTGTTCTCTCTCTGGTTCGGGGACGAAGGAAAGCTGTGGTGGACAACCGTGCGGAGAGGCGCTGGGGGAATGGCTCTGGGAATCGGAGCTGCCTTCCTCCCATTGTATTGGTGAGACGAACAGTGTTGTCGGGAGGATGTTCTCTGGGTGTTCGGCCGTTTCCTCGGGATCGTGAACCCTGGAGAGCGCGTCGGCCTTGACATTCTTCGTTCCTGGCCTATAAGAAATGGAGAAATGGAATCTCGTGAAGAATAAAGCCCACCTTGCCTGTCTGGAGTTCAAACGTTTCGCTTCACGTAGGTACTCCAAGTTCTTATGGTCAGTTAGGACCAGGAACGGATGGATTGCCCCCTCCAACCAATGCCTCCACTCCTCCAGGGCCAGCTTGATGGCGAGAAGCTCACGATTTCCTATATCGTAGTTCCTCTCCGCCGGTGACAGCTTCCTGGAAAAGAAGGCACATGGATGGTAGGCTGGATCCTTCCCCTGCTGCTGTGACAATACCGCTCCCACCCCGGTTTGTGAGGCGTCGACCTCTACGAGAAAGGGATGGTTAACGTTTGGAAGGGTGAGGATCGGGGCAGTGGTAAAGGCCTGTTGTAAATGTGACATGGCATGTGTAGCCTCAGGTGACCAAACTAGCTTCTTGGGCTTACCCTTTAGGAGGTCAGTGAGCGGGGCGACTTTCATGCTATACCCCTGGATGAATCGGCGGTAGAAATTCGCGAAGCCCAAGAAGCGTTGGAGCTGTTTTATATTGGTTGGGGTAGGCCACGATCGGACAGCCTCTACCTTCCTCTCATCCATCTGAATCCCCCTTGGACTGATGTTATAACCCAAGAAGGATATGGAGGACTGATGGAAGAGGCACTTTTCCGCCTTGAGGAACAGCTCATGAGATCGGAGTCTCTTAAGCACCTCCGTTACATGTCGGAGGTGCTCCGAGGAATCCCGCGAGTAGATAAGTATGTCATCGATGTAGACGACCACAAATCTACCCACACAATCCCGGAACACCTCGTTCATATAACCCTGAAAAACAGACGGAGCGTTCACTAGGCCGTACGGCATCACCAAGTATTCATAGTGACCCGTAGGAGTAATGAAAGCAGTTTTCCACTCATCACCTTCGCGAATGCGAATCAGATTATATGCGCTCCGGAGGTCTAGCTTCGTGAAGATAGTAGCTCCACGGAGCTGTTCCAGAGCGGAGGGGACGAGAGGAAGGGGATAACTGAACCTTACCGTGACCTTATTTAGCGCCCGATAGTCGATGCACGGCCGAAGGCCTCCGTCTTTTTTGGCCACAAAGAAGAAGCTAGAAGCAGCAGGGGAAGTCGAAGGTCTAATGAAGCCTTGCCGAAGGGCCTCCTCAACGTACGTCTCCATTGCCTTCTGTTCCGGGAGAGAGAGAGAGTAGATCTTACCTCGTGGCACCGGTGCACCTGGAAGGAGGTCGATGGCGCAGTCCCATGGCCGGTGTGGAGGTAGTTGTGTGGCTCGGACTGGGCAGAAGATGTCCTGAAAGCTGGAGTATGCCTCTGGAACCTCGGGATGATGCCCTCCGGCTGGACTCTCCACGGAGGTCGAGTTGAGTGGTAGGGCTGGGACCTGGGAAAGGCAGTGAGAGAAACAGCCGGCGCCCCACTTCAGGATCTCCCCATCCTTCCATGAGAGGATCGGCTCGTGGAGAGTGAGCCATGGGCGCCCTAGAATCAGGTCAGACGTAGATCTTTCGAGGACCAGGAATCGGATCTTTTCCTCATGCAGCCAGCCGACCTGCATATGCAACGGAGGAGTGATGTAACGAACCAACCCCCCCGCAGGGGGTGCCCCCGTCACACAGCAGATCTGAAGGGGAACAGGGCGGAGTTCAAGGGGAACCTTGAGCTGGCGGCAGAGTGTCCTAGAGATGAAGTTCCCAGCGGAACCCGAGTCCAGGAGAGCCCTTACTGTGGGAGACATGGTGGCATGGTGGACAGTGACATTCATAGTGAGTGGTTTGGCATGGGGACATTCATGACTGACGTTACTCACCAGAGGTCTCGCTGGGCGCCGAGGGCATGATGGTAGTAGGTGCCCCCTTTCGGCGCAGTATAGGCATAACCCCGAGTCCAGCCGGCGTTGTCTTTCCTGAGGAGAAAGTCTGGCTCGGGTTTGGTTAATGTCCATTGGTTCGGGTACTGACCTGGGGTCTGGTGAGAGAAGGGCTGGTTGGAATTGAACCGGTGCAGGAAGTTCGGCAGCGCAATCCTGCAAACGGTTGGCGACTCTGAGGGTGAGCCGTATGAACTGCTCCAGCCCAACAGAGTCGTCGTGGGTCGCCATCTGCAGCCTCAATCGTGGTGCTAGCCCCTGCCGGAATTTGGTTAAAAGGGAGAGCTCGTTCCACCCACTGGCGGCTGCAAGGGTTCTAAAGGAGAGAACATAATCGTGAATGGAACCCTTACCTTGTTGCAGCCGGAAAAGTTGGTCCCCAGCGGTGGTAGAGCTCACCGAGTAATTAAATACTTCCCGGAAATGCGCAGTAAAGGGCGCATAATTGTGGACGACGGGTCCATCCTGTTGCCACATTGCCTGTGCCCACTGGAGAGCGCGTCCCGTCAGTAGGGAGACAATGTAGGCAACCTTGGATCTGTCAGATGGGAAGCGCAGGGGCTGCATGTCAAAAAATATTGAGCACTGTAGAAGGAACCCATCGCAATTCCCCGCTTCACCAGAGAAGGGCGGCGGTGTAGCCACGGGACTGGTAAGCGCACCGGGGGAAACCGGGGCAATGGCAGCCGCCATGGGCGCAGTGTGGGGAGCCGGGGGAATCGGTGGAGTGACTGTGGGTGCAGCAGGTGGTGTAGTGGCGGAGGTTTGTGGTGGCAGAAGACGCTGGAGAGTGGTGATCAGCTCCGAAATCAAATTAGCACTTGCCGGGTCCATAATTTTGCAGGTCCGAGATTCTGTCGCGTACCAACGGAACTCAGAAGAGACAGTCTCTGATGTTGGCCCGGCAGGGCGATTTATTTATAAAGTTGGGGACAACAAAAACACGGGGAACAAACAAAATGTGGAAATCAACACTGAAAATAAAATGCTGGGAAAAATAGGAAACAAAAAGCAAAGCAGAAACCAATAAAGAAACAGGCAAAAAGCGGAGCTGGCAGAAGGGAAAAAACGGGAGTGCATAGGAAACACGGAAGTACACTAAAACACGGAGACACGAAAACACGGAAGTACACAGGGGCGCGGAGCGAGGCAGACAACGAGAAACTGAAACACACGGAAAAAACACGGAAGTAAACACAGTGGAAGTACACTAAAACACGGAGATAAACACAGTGGAAGTCCTTAACTGAAGAGTTCGGGTCGCGTGATCAATCTTGGACGGTGTGCTGGTGAAAGAGTGGTGCTTTTATGTGCGCGTGTGTACATCAGCCGAATACGGAGCAGCTGTGTGTGTGGGTGTGTGTGTGAGGGACGTGCGTGCGTGCTAGAACTCGGGTGACGTAGGACGTGGTGCAGGGGCGGAGCCTGGTGTGCGCGTCACAAGAAGACAGTCAGATGTAGAAAACATCACTATATTTCATTTAATCTGAATTTTGCTAACACTTGTCTTTGATGCTGTTTTGTCTTCAGTAAAGTGTGTTGATATAACATTGATGTGAAGGGAGTCAGAGTCTGCAAAATGTCACAAATGAGTGACAATCTCTGCTTTTCCCTGTTTCTGATAAACAGTCCACTTTCTTCTCAATTCTCATAAAAGCGCATTACAGTGATAATTAATGATAAATATGTTTGTCACACTGAGCTGTGAAATGTCAAACAGGAGGTGATGATGTTTCCCTTGGAGCTGAGATGATTACATGCTGATGATCATGAAGGACAAAAGTTCAGCTTGTGGCTAATAATTCATGTTTTTTCTTTTAGTTTCCATCGATAGTGAAGATCTGTGTCAGTGATGAAGACTCTGGTGTTCCTGTGTTTCCATGTTGAAGAACGATACATTTAGGAGCACATCATTCATTTAGATATAACACATTAAACAGACTCCAGAAACATGAGGAGTGTGTTCATCTGAGTGTGTAATGGTCTCTGATCCCTGGATTAAATTCCCTGGACCTCAATCCCATAAAACACCTGAGAGATTATCTGGAACAGCATGTCATAAACCACATTATCTTCAGCTGGACTGAATATGGACATATATTGTTGTTCTCACAAAGATTTTTTCCCCCAAAGACATCACCGCTGGATAGAGCATTGTGTGTTCATAAGGAGCGACTCACAGCCGGCAGTAAGTGTAGGATGATTTTCAGGATGAATTGTTACAAGCATCACAATTATATGTAATGAACAAATGAACATGGGGGGGGAACATTATTGTATAATAGCGTCATTTTCTTGTTTATAAGATTAATATTTAAGTGTTGTGTGTTAAAATCTATTTACACTTGCACAATATAGCTCTTTTGCTTAATTTTAATAACAAAAATTGTATTATATTTAGATACTTTGTGCAATTACATCAATTAAATACATTTTTGGGCAAAACTTTTAATTTGGAAGAATTAAAATTACATACTATACAGTGTTATCATTTAGTCTAACTTAAGTATATAACATGAGTTACATATATAATATGAGTTTTATAGCCCAATTATTTTGTCAACAGTTGTTTAAGCATAAATTTAAAGCCTTTTTTTTTTTTTTTACTTTTGTGACATTTTCAAGAAATTTCATAGTTGTCAAATCAAGGTCAGTGATGTTACTCAGAGGTCATTGTAATATAATAATTTTTATAATCATGTAATATAATCATGAACTTTTGATAAATTGTAGGATGCCACATTTACGTCTGATGCAATAAAATAATCTTTCTTTGTGCTTAATAAAGTTGGATTGTATCTTCTCTTTCTAGTTAGTTAACACTGCTCGTTACTACTCAGCAGGTATCTCATGCCGCAAAGGTCATGTTTAGAAGTGTTGTTTTGTAAGAGTTATAGATTGGAGAGTGTTTTTAGTTATTGTATCTTTGACAGCTCCACACATTGATGTCAGAACAAATGCAAATGGAAAAATATCACCTTTGGAGGTGGAAGTAGTTGCACCAATCCTTTGTATAGGTAACTTACTCAGTGTCAGTCACAGGATGTTTTTTTTTTATTTTATTTATTTTGCATAATTTAAGAATTTTTATCGGAGGATTATTCAGTGCAGTATATGACGGAAAGTTGGACACAGTAGCGTCCAATATAAAGGCTGAGATGTCTTGTGGACTGGAGGTTAGTCATGGGAAGACTGGGGTCTTTGTACATTAAAATACAGTGGAGTCGGTTAAAGGCATCAATGCACAGAGAAGATGCTCAGTAGTTGAATTGTTCAACTTGACACAGCTGGAATAAGTGTTGAGAAGAAGCTACTATCATTTGCTGTTTATTTTCTAATTGTACATTTAAAATATCCCCTTGACCACTAGAGAATAAATTTTACACAGGTAATTAAAGTATTACATTTTCTGCTGTTTCAGGTGCAACTTTCTTCATATTTTGTATGTGGATGTTGAGTGTGTACATAGAAATATTTGATCAGAGAACAGATCTGTAATGAAATGCAATTTTTTTTGCTCCTGAATGCTAATTCATGCTCATATAGTGCCTGAGATGTCACTGAAAATGAACACATTTCGAGCAGACAATATGCTCTGAACAGATGTAAGTACAGTAATAAAAGGCTTTGTTTTCATACTGCAGAATTCTTTTGCTCAGACAGATCAAATATTGAGCACAGTGGAGCACATCATTGCTTGGGGTCTCAAATCTATCTATCTATCTATCTATCTGTCATGTCACGCCAAGCCACAGCCCCGTCATGATCACCTGAGCATTCCTTTCATCTCACTATCTCACTTCCTGTTCCCCACACCTGTTGTCTATCACTGACATAATTGCCTATCCTATTTAAGCCACGCTCTGACTCCGTCATGTCGCCAGTTTATTGTGCGCCTTACCCGCCTCAATTCACCAGCGTTTTCTTCCGTCTCTGTCTGTCTAGTTTCGACCTCGCTTTGTTTTTTCTGACCACGTCTCTGCCTCTCGATTTGGATTTGCTATTTGGATATTTCCCGTTGCCGATCACTTACCTGCTTCCCCGACCACGATTTTGGATTACGGACCCTTCTCTCGTCACTCCGGCTACGATCTTCGCCTGCTCTCCGACCACGATTTATCCTCGCTCCCCGCTGAGCTCACGCTGTCATCCCTACGCCGGCTCTGTACGTTCCGCATTCCCCAGAGGAGCGCTGCATATTCCGGCTTCACTACGCTTCCGGCTTCTCGCGCCGGCACACGGCTCAGGTTACACGCCGGCTCGGCGCACTTCCGCATTCTCCGGAGGAGCGTCAGACACATCGCCCCTCGCCTCGGCGCACTCCTGCCGGAACTACTAGCTTTTGCATTACAGCAACGCTGTCCCTGTTCAACGCGGAGTTCCCAATACAGCTTCAAAGCATCACTAAGTGAATCACAAGCACTCTTTAACGTCACGTCAATCGGCATACACTCCAAACCTCAGCACTTGGATCCACAACGCCCTCTACCGAGCCTGACACAATAAACTGGCCATTGAAATGGATCCAGCAGAGGCAGCTCACCTGAGGGGGGCATTAGAGGGTCAAGGAGCCCTCTTAGGCACTCATCAACAGGAGATTACTCAAATCACTAATACTTTGCAAACCATCACTGAAACTCTGCAATCCCTCTCCGCTCAGGTTCAAAACCGACCTCCTCCTGCACCCACTCCCCGAACCCCCCCTCCACCGGTATTTTCTCCCACCCAGGAGCCACGCCTCCCTGCTCCACCTACTTATGATGGGAACCCAGCTACTTGTCGTTCTTTTTTGTCTCAATGCTCCCTAGTTCTAGAATTACAGGCCACGTCATTTCCCACGGAACGCTCTAAGGTTGCCTACATTATCACCCTTCTCACTGGAAAGGCGAGAGAGTGGGGGACGGCATTATGGGATGCCCAAGTTCCATGTTGTTTTACATTTAAAACTTTTACGGATGAAATGAGGAGGGTTTTTGACCGCTCATTCTCAGGTCACCAGGCAGCAAGCCAATTACTTCAACTTCGCCAGGGGCTCCGTTCAGTATCTGACTACGCCATAGATTTCCGGACCCTGGCTCCCTCTAGTGACTGGGATGAAAAAGCGCTCTTCGATTGTTTCCTCCACGGACTCACAGATTCAATTAAAGACGAGCTGGCGGCTCGAGAGCTTCCTTCAGAATTACAGGGGCTCATTGACCTAGCGATCCGCATTGATGCCCGGAGACGGACTCGGCGAAGTGAACGTCAGCCAACTCTCGCATCTCACACCTCGGTGCCTGCCTTGGTCACTCCTGAAACACCCCCTGAACCCATGCAGATAGGTCACACACGCATTTCTCCAAAGGAGCGTCAGCGTCGCAGAGACGTCGGCGCCTGCTTCTACTGCGGTCAGACCGGCCATGTCGTTCGAACCTGTCCACTAAAAGGTCAGGCCCCCCCGTAGCTCTGGGGATGCAGGGGGGCCCAGCTTCTTGTTCTTCCCCGGACCAGCGATCATGTTTCTCAGTAACCATCACTCACGGTGATCGGTCTTACGCTACTCATGCCTTAGTGGACTCCGGGGCTGACCAGAATCTAATTTCTGCTTCTACGGCCTCCGACCTCCGAATCCCTCTCACACCTCTGAGCCAACCCTTTACCGTTCAGGCCCTTGATGGCAGCAGACTCACCCCCATTACCCATCGCACCACTCCCATCACCCTACAGTTTTCTGGAAATCACATCGAGACCATCTCATTCCTTATTATCCAAAATGCTCATGCACCTCTGGTTCTGGGGCTCCCATGGCTAAGACTTCATAACCCCACATCGATTGGGTTACAAGGAGCATCCTCGATTGGAGCCCCGCCTGCCTCTCCTCATGTCTACACTCAGCCCCTAGGAGCCGAATCTTATCCGTAGCACGAGAGGAGATCCCCGACTTAACCAAGGTTCCCACTGTATATCATGATTTACGGCAAGTGTTCAGTAAGTCACGGGCCATCTCCTTACCACCCCACCGCCCCTATGACTGTGCCATTGACCTGCTTCCTGGAACCTCTCCACCCAAGGGATGACTCTACTCCCTTTCTCGCCCAGAAAGAGAGGCCATGGAACAATACATTAATGAATCACTCGCAGCAGGGATTATCCGTCCATCGTCGTCACCGGCAGGCGCAGGATTCTTCTTTGTAGAAAAGAGAGACAAGTCCCTCAGACCCTGTATTGACTACAGAGGCTTGAATGAGATCACCATAAAGAACCGCTATCCCCTCCCGCTGATGTCTTCTGCTTTCGAACTCCTTCAAGATGCCCATGTATTCACCAAACTTGATTTAAGAAATGCCTACCATCTGGTTAGAATACGGGAGGGTGATGAGTGGAAGACTGCTTTTAACACACCCACGGGCCACTATGAATACCTAGTAGTCCCGTTCGGTTTGACCAATGCGCCAGCCGTGTTCCAGGCCCTCATCAATGACGTCCTGAGGGATTTTCTCAATGTCTTTGCCTTTGCTTACCTGGATGACATCCTAATTTTTTCACGTTCTGTAAAAGAACACGAATGCCATGTACGCCAGGTCCTTCAGCGGCTGCTGGAAAACAAGCTCTACATCAAGGCTGAAAAATGTGAATTCCATGTCACCTCCACCTCCTTTTTAGGTTACTTCATCTCCCCTGATGGCATTCAGATGGACCCCACCAAGGTCAAAGCGGTTACGGACTGGCCGGCACCTTCTTCAAGGCGTGAGCTGCAACGTTTCCTAGGGTTCGCCAATTTTTATCGTCGCTTCATCCGAAGTTATAGTACGGTGGCAGCTCCACTTACTGCACTCACCTCTTCCAAGACTCCTTTCCGATGGAACTCTCTGGCCGAGGAGGCCTTTAAGGAACTCAAACGCCGCTTCACCACAGCACCCATCCTCATCTTCCCAGATCCCGCCCTTCAGTTTGTTGTGGAGGTAGACGCATCGGAGACCGGAGTTGGAGCCATCCTTTCACAGAGGTCCCCCAAGGACAATAAACTCCACCCTTGCTCCTTTTTCTCCCGTCGTCTCACACCCCCTGAACGGAATTATGGCATTGGAGACCGTGAACTTCTGGCAGTCAAGCTGGCACTTGAGGAATGGAGACATTGGTTGGAGGGGGCGGAACATCCCTTCCTCGTTTGGACGGATCATCGAAACCTAGAATACCTAAAGACTGCTAAGAGGCTAAATTCACGTCAGGCACGATGGTCACTATTCTTCTCTCGTTTTCTGTTCACATTATCTTATCGCCCGGGTTCCAAGAATGTCAAGCCTGATGCCCTCTCACGACAGTTCCCCTCTTCCCAAGACACGTCCTCGCCAGAAACGATCCTTCCCCCCCACTGTCTTGTGGCAACGACCCAACTGGATGTGGAACATCTCGTTCAGCAGACCCTCGAGCAAGAACCAGGCCCAAGTGTCGTTCCTCCCAACAAACTCTTTGTCCCTGCCTCTGTGCGCCCTCAAGTGTTGGACTGGGCCCATAGTTCCAGGCTGGCCTGCCATCCTGGAGTGGCACGCACCCTTTTTCTCCTAGACCAACGCTTTTGGTGGCTCACCATCAAGGAGGACGTTAAAAATTTTGTGGCTTCCTGCGACATCTGTTCTAGGAACAAGAACACAAACAGACCGCCGGAAGGGTTACTTCGACCTCTCCCCATCCCTCACCGCCCCTGGTCCCACATCTCCATCGATTTTGTCACCGGACTACCACCATCACAGGACAATACATGCATCTTTACCATTGTAGACCGTTTTTCCAAATCAGCTCATTTCATCCCACTACCCAAACTCCCGTCAGCCAAAGAAACAGCAGAGCTCCTGGTCAACCATGTTTTTCGCCTTCATGGGCTCCCCATTGACATTGTCTCGGACAGGGGCCCCCAGTTCTCGGCCCAGTTCTGGAAAGCCTTTTGTAACCTCATCGGCGCTACCCCCAGCCTCTCATCTGGATTTCACCCTCAAACTAACGGCCAGACCGAACGGATGAACCAAGAACTAGAAAAGTCCCTAAGGTGCATGGCCTCTCGGGACCCGTCCTCTTGGAGCCGCTTCCTCCCCTGGGTTGAGTACGCCCACAACTCACTACCGACCTCCTCCACAGGCATGTCTCCCTTTCACTGCTGCCTAGGCTACCAACCTCCCCTCTTTCCCGCCCAGGAGGAGGAGGTGGCTGTTCCCTCAGCCCTAACATTTGTCCGTCGCTGCAAGAGGACATGGCTGCGGGCCCGCAACCATCTTTTGCGCACCGTTAGCTCCTTCCGGCGTCACGCTAACCGTCACCGATCATCAGCTCCAAGGTATCGGATCGGCCAAAGGGTAATGCTATCTACGCATGACCTTCCCCTCAAGACCACCTCAAAGAAACTCTCCCCAAGGTTCATCGGCCCCTTCACTATCAACCACATCATCAATCCGACTGTCTCTACCTCTCTCCATGCGCCGAATCAACCCCACATTCCACGTCTCCCAGATTCGTCGCCTGGTCTCTTGCCCACTGTCTACACCTCCCCAACCTCCCCCACCCCCCCGACTCATTGATGGGGGCGAAGCATTCACTGTCAGCAGCCTCCTCAAGTCTCGCCGCCGCGGACGGGGGATCCAATATTTAGTAGACTGGGAGGGTTACGGCCCCGAAGAGAGAACTTGGGTACCCGCCAAATTCATTCTAGACCGTTCCCTGATCACAGACTTCCACAGACTCCACCCCGAAGCACCTGCTAGAACGCCTGGGGGCGTTCGTAGGGGGGAGGGTACTGTCATGTCACGCCAAGCCACAGCCCCGTCATGATCACCTGAGCATTCCTTTCATCTCACTATCTCACTTCCTGTTCCCCACACCTGTTGTCTATCACTGACATAATTGCCTATCCTATTTAAGCCACGCTCTGACTCCGTCATGTCGCCAGTTTATTGTGCGCCTTACCCGCCTCAATTCACCAGCGTTTTCTTCCGTCTCTGTCTGTCTAGTTTCGACCTCGCTTTGTTTTTTCTGACCACGTCTCTGCCTCTCGATTTGGATTTGCTATTTGGATATTTCCCGTTGCCGATCACTTACCTGCTTCCCCGACCACGATTTTGGATTACGGACCCTTCTCTCGTCACTCCGGCTACGATCTTCGCCTGCTCTCCGACCACGATTTATCCTCGCTCCCCGCTGAGCTCACGCTGTCATCCCTACGCCGGCTCTGTACGTTCCGGTTTCACTCTACGCCTCAGCCTTCTCGCGCCGGCACACAGCTCAGGTCACACGCCGGCTCTGCACACTTCCGCATTCCCCAGAGGAGCGCTGCATATTCCGGCTTCACTACGCTTCCGGCTTCTCGCGCCGGCACACGGCTCAGGTTACACGCCGGCTCGGCGCACTTCCGCATTCTCCGGAGGAGCGTCAGACACATCGCCCCTCGCCTCGGCGCACTCCTGCCGGAACTACTAGCTTTTGCATTACAGCAACGCTGTCCCTGTTCAACGCGGAGTTCCCAATACAGCTTCAAAGCATCACTAAGTGAATCACAAGCACTCTTTAACGTCACGTCAATCGGCATACACTCCAAACCTCAGCACTTGAATCCACAACGCCCTCTACCGAGCCTGACACTATCTATGTACAGTATCTATCTAATCACACATTGTTTTGTCATTTTTCGTCATTCTGAAATCTAAAGGCAATTAAATTATTTGCAAAGTAATTTTTTATACATGCCTATCAGTATACCAAATAATATAATTTGTTTGTAGTACAATGTGTTCTAGTAATGCATGCTTAATGTATGTAAATTTAATTGCAAATTAAAATCCAAAAAATAACACTTGTGTCAGGCTCGCTAGAGGGCGTGATGGATCCAATTGCAGATAGAGTGAGTAATTCCCAGGGAGAACTAAAGTGGCGCTTATGAGTGCTTGTGATAACTGAAGCAGGCAAAGTGGCGGTTTTAAATAAGAGGCGTGGGTATAGCTCCGCGCTGCAGTGTGAATGGGAAAAGTCTCGTTGGAATGCGGAAGCACGGAGTACCAGCGTGAATGCACCGGGGCGAGTGACGTTGGGCGTGACGTAGACGGTGCGTGAATGCGGAAGCGCGCAGAGCCGGCGCGAGTGAGATGCAGCTTGAGATGTATCGTATGCCGGCGTATGCAGCGTGAGCCTTGTGTTGAGGCGGTAGCACGTAGAGTTGGCGCGGGGAGAGAGAGAGAGCTCCGCGATGAATGCCGGTATGTGCAGCGCGTAGAGTCGGCGCGGGGAGAAAGAGAGCTCCGCGATGAATGCCGGTGTGGAGAGAAGGAGCTTAAGCTCGGCAAGGAGCGAGGATTAATCGTAGTCGTGGAGCAGGCGGGGATCGAAGCCGAAGAGACGTGAAGCAGTCCGTGATCCAGGCTCGTAGTCGGTAACAGGTAAGAGGTCGGCAACACAAAGTATCAAAAAGGCTAGAGTTAGAACGAGAGGCGAAATCGTGGTCGGGAAAACAAAGCGTGGTCGAGATCCTGGTAGACAATGCAGAGAAAATAACGCTGGAATATTGGGCTAGTGAGGCACTCAATAATCTGGCGACGTGGCGGTGTCAGAGCATGGCTTAAATAGGTATGAGCTGATTACTGATAGTGTCCAGGTGTGCAGAGAGCAGGGGTGGTGCGATGTAAGGAGCGGCAGGGAACATGGAACAGGCGTGCTTAGGTGATCATGACGTGACTGTGGCTTGGCGTGTCGTGACAGTACCCTCCCCTCTACGATCGCCTCCAGGCGTTCTTGCAGGTGCTTCGGGGTGAAGTCTGTGGAAATCTGAGATCAGAGATCGGTCTAGGATAAATCTAGCAGGTACCCAGCTTCTCTCTTCGGGGCCGTAGCCCTCCCAATCTACTAAGTACTGAAGGCCCCGTCCCCGGCGGCGAGACTTGAGGAGCCTGCGAACGGTAAAGGCTTCTCCCCCATCTATGAGTCGGGGGGGTGGGGGAGGCTGGGGGGGTGTAGATAATGGGCACGAGATTAGACGACGAATCTGAGAAACGTGAAACGTAGGGTTGATTCTGCGCATGGAGAGAGGTAGAGCTAGTCGGACAGAGCATGGATTTATGACCCGGGTGATAGTGAAGGGTCCGATGAACCTTGGTGAGAGTTTCCTGGACATGGTCTTGAGTGGGAGGTCCCGTGTAGACAGCATGACCCTTTGGCCGATACGATACCTGGGAGCTGGTGATCGATGACGATTCGCCTGGCGCTGGAAGGTGCTTACAGTGCGTAGTAGCTGATTACGGGCATGCTGCCATGTTCTTCTGCAGCGACAGACAAAGGTTTGGGCTGAGGGAACTGCTACCTCCTCTTCCTGGGCAGAAAAGAGGGGTGGTTGATAGCCCAGACAGCAGTGGAAGGGAGACATGCCCGTGGACGAGGTAGGGAGCGAGTTGTGGGCGTACTCAACCCAGGGTAGGAAGCGACTCTAGGAAGAAGGGTCTCGAGAGGCCATGCACCTTAAAGATTTCTCCAACTCCTGGTTCATCCGTTCCGTTTGGCCATTAGTTTGGGGATGAAATCCAGATGAAAGACTGGGGTTGGCGCCGACGAGGTTGCAAAACGCCTTCCAGAACTGGGCAGAAAACTGGGGGCCCCTGTCCGAGACAATGTCGACGGGGAGTCCATGAAGTCGGAAAACGTGATTAATTAAGAGTTCGGCTGTTTCTTTGGCAGATGGGAGCTTGGGTAATGGGACAAAATGCGCCGACTTAGAGAAACGGTCTACGATGGTTAAGATGCAGGTGTTGTTTTGAGAAGGTGGTAGGCCAGTGACGAAGTCGATGGAAATGTGAGACCAGGGGCGGTGGGGAATGGGGAGGGGTCGGAGGAGACCCTCAGGAGGGTGGTTAGTCGTCTTATTCCTGGCACAGGTGTTGCAAGAGGCCACAAAGTTTTTGACGTCCTCCTTCATGGTAGCCCACCAGAAGCATTGCTGTAGGAGGGAAAGGGTGCGTGCCGCCCCAGGGTGGCATGCCAATCTGGAACTGTGGGCCCAGTCTAGCACCTGTGGTCGCACGGAAGCTGGGACGAAAAGCTTGTTGGTTGGAACGATGCTTGGGCCAGGTTCCCGTTCAAGGGTCTGCCGAACCAGGTGCTCTACGTCAAGTTGGATTGTTGCCACAAGACAATGAGGAGGGAGGATCGCCTCCGTCGTGGATGTGTCCCGAGAGGTGGAGAATTGCCGGGAGAGGGCGTCAGGCTTGATGTTCTTGGAACCAGGGCGATATGATAAGGTAAACCGAAAACGAGAAAAAAAAGTGACCATCGTGCCTGGCGTGAGTTGAGTCTCTTTGCAGTTTTTAAGTACTCCAGGTTCTTGTGGTCGGTCCACACGAGGAAGGGATGGTCCGCCCCTTCCAGCCAGTGTCTCCATTCTTCAAGGGCCAGCTTGACCGCCAAGAGTTCACGGTCCCCGATGCCATAGTTATGTTCGGGGGGTGTGAGTCGGCGGGAGAAGAAGGAGCAAGGGTGAATCTTGTTGTCTTTCGGGGATCTCTGAGACAGGACGGCCCCTACTCCGGTCTCAGATGCATCTACTTCCACAATGAACTGGAGGGAGGGGTCAGGAAATATAAGGATGGGTGCTATGGTGAAACGGTGCTTGAGATCCTTGAAGGCTTTATCAGCCTGGGGGTTCCATCGGAATGAGATCTTGGAAGACGTGAGTGCCGTAAGTGGGGTCGCCACTATGCTGTAGCTTCGAATAAAGCGTCGATAAAAGTTTGCGAATCCCAAGAAGCGTTGGAGTTCGCGTCTTGAAGACGGTACCGGCCAATCAGTGACCGCCCTCACCTTGGTGGGGTCCATCTGGATCCCTGCAGGGGAGATAGAATATCCCAAAAAAGAGGTTGAAGTGCAATGAAACTCGCATTTCTCTGCCTTGATGTAGAGTTTATTCTCCAGAAGCCGTTGCAAAACCTGGCGCACGTGGAACTTGTGCTCCTTTACCGAGCGTGAGAATATCAGGATGTCGTCCAGGTAAGCAAAGACGAAAACATTGAGAAAATCCCTAAGGACGTCGTTGATGAGGGCCTGGAACACCGCCGGCGCGTTGGTTAAGCCGAACGGAACCACTAGGTACTCATAATGGCCGGTGGGTGTGTTAAAAGCTGTCTTCCATTCATCGCCCTCCCGTATCCTGACAAGGTGATAGGCATTCCTCAAGTCTAACTTGGTGAAGACACGGGCGTCCTGGAGAAGTTCGAAGGCAGACGACATCAAAGGAAGAGGATAGCGGTTCTTTATCGTGATTTCATTCAACCCTCTGTAATCAATACAGGGTCTGAGGGACTTATCTTTCTTCTCCACAAAAAAAAATCCTGCCCCCGCTGGTGAGGATGATGGACGGATGATCCCTGCTGCGAGTGACTCCTTTATGTATTGTTCCATGGCCTCTCTCTCAGGACGGGAGAGGGAGTAAAGTCGACCCTTAGGTGGTGAGGTGCCTGGGAGGAGGTCGATTGCACAGTCATAAGGGCGATGTGGGGGTAAGGAGGTGGCCCGTGACTTGCTAAAAGCCTGTCAAAGGTCATGATACTCTGTGGGTACTTTGGTTAGGTCGGGGATTTCCTCTTGTGGAGTGAGCGAACTTCGGCCCATAGGGGCAGAACGTAAACATGAAGAGAGGCAGGTGGGGCTCCAATCCAGGACTCTTCTTTTAACCCAATCAATGTAAGGGTTATGCAGTCTTAACCAAGGGAGACCCAGAACGATGGGTGCATGGGCATTTTGAATAGCTAGGAGGGTAATAGTTTCAGTGTGGTTGCCTGAAAACTGCAGGGTAACGGGGGTGGTGCGATGAGTAATGGGGGAGAGTTTGCTGCCATCGAGAGCCTGAACTGTAAGAGGTTGACACAGGGGTGCGAGGGGAATTTTGAATTCGGAAGCAGTGGAGGAAGAGATTAAGTTCTGATCAGCCCCGGAGTCCACTAAAGCGTGAGTGATATAAGATCGGTCGCCATGTGTCAGGGTCACGGAGAAACATGATCGCTTGTCCGGGGAAGAGACAGATTCGGGGCCCCCCTGCATCCCCAGAACTACGGGGGGGGCCTGACCTTTTAGTGGACAGGATCGCACAACATGGCCAATCTGACCGCAGTAGAAGCAGGCGCCGTCATCCTTGCGGCGCTGACGCTCCTTTGGCGAGATGCGTGCACGGCCTATCTGCATGGGCTCGGGGGGAGGCTCAGGTGTGGCCAAGGTAAGTGTCGAGATGCGTGGTTCGCGATAGGGCTGCCGCTCATTTCGCCGTGCCCGCTTACGATCATCAATGCGGGTCGCTAAATCAATGAGCCCCTGCAGATCTGACGGAAGCTCCCGGGCTGCAAGCTCGTCCTTAATTGGGTCAGAGAGCACATGAAGGAAACAATCAAAGAGAGCCTTTTCATCCCAGTCACAAGAAGGAGCCAAGGTCCAAAAATCAATGGCATAGTCAGAAACGGAATGAATTCCCTGGCGTAGTTGAAGTATTTGGCTGGCTGCTTGATGCCCAGTAGAGGCGCGGTCAAAGACCCTCCTCATTTCATCCGTGAAGGTTTTATAGGTGAAACAGCACGGGACTTGGGCATCCCATAATGCTGTTCCCCATTCTCTCGCCTTTCCTGAGAGGAGGGTGATGATATAGGCAACCTTGGAACGTTCCGTTGGAAAAGATGTGGCCTGTAGTTCCAGAACAAGGGAGCACTGAGATAAAAAGGAACGGCAAGTGGCTGGATCTCCATCATAGGTGGGCGGAGCAGGAAGGCGGGGCTCTGGGCCAGAAAGGAGCGTTGGAGGGGGGGGTTGGGAAGTGGGTGCCGGAGATTGTTGCTTCTGAATCTGGGTAGAGAGAGACTGCAGTGTTTCCGTAATCGTTTGAAGTGTGTTTGTGATCTGTCTTATTTCCTGCTGGTGGGTGCCTAGAAGTGCTCCTTGGCTCTCTAATGCCCCCCTCAGGTGAGCTGCCTCTGCTGGATCCATTAGGCCAGATTATTCTGTCAGGCTCGCTAGAGGGCGTGATGGATCCAATTGCAGATAGAGTGAGTAATTCCCAGGGAGAACTAAAGTGGCTCTTATGAGTGCTTGTGATAACTGAAGCAGGCAAAGTGGCGGTTTTAAATAAGAGGCGTGGGTAGAGCTCCGCGCTGCAGTGTGAATGGGAAAAGTCTCGTTGGAATGCGGAAGCACGGAGAACCAGCGTGAATGCACCGGGGCGAGTGACGTTGGGCGTGACGTAGACGGTGCGTGAATGCGGAAGCGCGCAGAGCCGGCGCGAGTGAGATGCAGCTTGAGATGTATCGTATGCCGGCGTATGCAGCGTGAGCCTTGTGTTGAGGCGGTAGCACATAGAGTTGGCGCGGGGAGAGAGAGAGAGCTCCGCGATGAATGCCGGTATGTGCAGCGCGTAGAGTCGGCGCGGGGAGAGAGAGAGCTCCGCGATGAATGCCGGTGTGGAGAGAAGGAGCTTAAGCTCGGCGAGGAGCGAGGATTAATCGTAGTCGTGGAGCAGGCGGGGGTCGAAGCCGAAGAGACGTGAAGCAGTCCGTGATCCAGGCTCGTAGTCGGTAACAGGTAAGAGGTTGGCAACACAAAGTATCAAAAAGGCTAGAGTTAGAACGAGAGGCGAAATCATGGTCGGGAAAACAAAGCGTGGTCGAGATCCTGGTAGACAATGCAGAGAAAATAACGCTGGAATATTGGGCTAGTGTGGCACTCAATAATCTGGCGACGTGGCGGTGTCAGAGCATGGCTTAAATAGGTATGAGCTGATTACTGATAGTGTCCAGGTGTGCAGAAAGCAGGGGTGGTGCGATGTAAGGAGCGGCAGGGAACATGGAACAGGCGTGCTTAGGTGATCATGACGTGACTGTGGCTTGGCGTGTCGTGACAACTTGATCACTTTAAAAGTATACTTAAAATTAATTTTCAAGTATTTATTATTTATTAAATGCATAAAGTTATATTTGGCGGCACAGTGACTGATTAGCACTGTTGCCTTGCATCTGCGGGTCCCGGGTTCGATTCCCACCTTGAGTCTGCGTGCATGGAGTTTGCATGTTCTCCCCGTGCTTGGTGGGTTTTCTTTGGGTACTCCGGGTTTCCTCCCACAGTCCAAAGACATGCAGATTAGGCTAATTGGCGTTCCCAAATTCCCCGCAGTGTGAATGTGTGCGTGAATGTTGACCGGACGTCCTACCACGATTGTACAAATGGGAATAAATACAGTGGTCACCACTGGCCTCAAGGTCTACAGAGGTTCTTAAATGGATAGATGGATGGATAAAGTTCTATTTTAACGGTAATGAAATATAATTTTAAATGCATTTGTGTATTTTAGTTGCAATATTAGTTCATTAAAGTAGTATTGACACATTTCCCAGCAGTATTGAATAAGTATGTGTGCAACAGTAAATTCAGTACTACATTTATGTCTTAAAAGAGCATACTTAAAGTCTAGTTGAGTTAAAGTTCAGTTGTATGAAAAAAGTGCAAAAAATGCATGTGACATTTAGATTTTTTAATATTGGCTCTCAGTGAAAACTTGGAAGAATCATTAATTAATCCAAATACATCTTCATCAGTACTATCAATATTAGTAGTTTTGTCACAGCGGTAGATTATCTTAACATTTAAAATGTATCTTTTAATCTGATATTTTCAGCTAATTATATTTCTTTTTAACATCTCAACAACTGCTGCATGTGCATATTTTTTAAAACTACAAAACAATAGGAAAAACCTTTTTTTAAAATGAATTTACACACTTGGACTGTTGCAGGGATACTGTACTGTAGATCCTATGGGTCACAATCATTTGCTAGCCTATTAGCTTAATGTGTTTCGCAACGGTTTAACTATAAAATAAAATAAAATGCTTCACAATTTAACGTGTGGTAAAATAATTAAGACAGAAAGAGGCAAAACTGTAAAACTGGGTGATTATTATGGTATGCTCATCAGGTTTGTGGTATTTTTCACAGCGATTATGTTCCCCACTGTTTCCCCATCGATATCACGACACATCGGCTTTTTTTCTCCCGTTCAATGTAAAGAAAATGGGCCCAAATATCGTCTCTTCTCCTTTCCCCCGAGTAATACTGCAGTGATGACGAAGAGTTAAAGACGACTGAGCTTGTAACGTCCCGTCACTCCGCGCGCAGACTACTGCTGATACGCCGCGCTGTGACCCGGGAAACATCGCTGCTCATGCCGTAATGAACGAACACTGTATCGCAGCGGATTGTGGCGAAAATGATATGTTGATGAAATAACTTATTAGTTTTTATCTTTTTAAACCACATTTTAGTCTCATCTTTTTTTCCATGGCGTCTCGTCATCGTCCCGTCTTAGTCACAGGATAAAAGGTCGTCAATGAATATTAATTAATAAATTAATTATTAACAAAGTTTATTTTACATTTACAACAAACTGACACCCCAGCAGTATTCACTGTTCATGACTTCCTCTCTGTCCACCAGCTCTCCCTGACAGGGTCTGAAGTGTCCACCTACTGGAACAGTCTCCACTTCAATCAACTGCAGAACATAATGCACCCACACACTCACACACTCATTCACACCTCAGTTAAAGACTAATCTGCTGATCTCAGGGGACTCAGAGGAAACCCATGCAGACACGGAGAGAACTCACAAAACTCCACACACAGTCTCTGAGCTCAGGATCAAGCCCAGGACCCTGGAGCTGCACCACCATGAAGAGCCTCTACCTGCACACAGATACAGACATTTAAACACCTGACCGTCACACCCCCATGTGCTTCAACATCCCAGTTCAGTGACATACTGTATCTCTGTCTCCTATTATTCATATCCAGTCATGACTATCTGTGAGCTCCTGTGTGTGAGGAAAAGAGCAGTTGAGAGAGAAGTGCTTTCCTCTGTGTGTGTTTTACTGGAAATATGATGCAGCACGAGCAGCGTTTGGAAATGTAATGTTGTCTGGCTTCACATGTCCTGGAGAAAGCAGGCGTTATCCTTCGCCATAATCAGAGGTGGAAAGTAACGAATTACATTTACTCGCGTTACTGTAATTGAGTAGTTTTTTTGTCTACTTCTACTTTTTAAAGTAGTTTTTTAAATCTGTCACTTTACTTTTACTTATTGTAGAAATTAATTGAAGACTCAGGCTTTGATTTCAGAAGGTAACAACTTTGGTTGATCAACAAAGTCGGGAGGTCTGCAGAACGCACCACGACTCCCGGCGGCTTCTCGCTTAAACACCGCCCCTGAACAATAGCAGCCAGTTTTCCCGCGCTTATCTTAAATTCAACACCTGGGTTTCATTAAGTTTCCCCGTTCTGTGTGCCTCAATGTATAGATCATATTTCTTAAACAGGCACATTCCAAGAGGCCTATATGCTCAGCCTCTCACGCACGTCTCTCGTTATTTCAAACTGGGGTACCTTTTATTTCTTGAAATGTAAGTAAAGTCACATAAAATCAAATCAAAATTACTTCCACATACTTAAGTATGTTTTGTTTGAAGTGTTGTAATTCGCTACATTTTAAATCATATTCGCTGCTGAGTAAAACAAATGAATGAAAATAATAATAAAAAATATTCTGCTTTGTATAAATGCTTGGTTGCGCTCGCGTGTGTGTCTCGTGTCCTGGTCGCGCGCCGCTCCAGACTCCACTCCAGGTTTTCTGACTGTTTCCCCACATCGGCATCTACCTGACCTTCCACACGGCCGCTTCCGCCCTGAGAGTGACGTCATCAACCAGCGCCACCAGCTATAAACCGGAGAGAGACGCGGGAAAGAGGAGAGAGATTGTGATTTTGGCGTTTTGATATTTGGTTGTGTATTCTGGTTTTGACTTTTTGCCTCCCATTGACTTTGATTATTGCTTTGCCTCTTTGGTTTGGTTGGTGTTTGTATATATTTGTAGATATTTTCACTGTATGCTTGTGCACTCAGCAGTAGTAGGGGCGTGGCTGCCATTTATTTTGGGAAGAGGGAATTTATTCACTGTTTTTGGTAGGGAGTCAGGGAAGGTACTTTTATTTTTGTGTTTTTTTTATTATTATTATTTTAGGTAATCTAGCTACTAAATATAAATACCATTTTGTTTATTATTTTGGCCTGGGTCCACCCTAAAACCTCCTGTTGTGTGTGTGTGTGTGTGTGTGTGTGTGTGTGTGTGTGTGTGTGTGTGTGTGTGTGTGTGTGTGTATTTTTTTGCAAAGCAATACAAACCTCATTATTTCATCAGTTAATGACTGGATCTAGTTCTTTCTGCCATATACCATCATTTCCATACAGTTTATAATAGATCTCTGACCCATTCTTTTACTGTACGGCCCAACCCTAGACTGGGACATTTAAGTGACCATTATTATTTTCAAGCACAAGAAAGACAACAGCTTTATTATGTAAATGTGTTCCTTCAGTTAAAAACCACTAGTTTGAGATTTATATCTGCTCATCTTTTTTGAACTACACTAGAATGCCTCATCCCACCCCACTGTTAAAAAAAAAAAAAAGTAACTCAGTAACTTTTACTCTGAGTAATTTTTTATGAGCTACGTTTTTAATTTTACTTGTACTTCAGTACAAGTTACACTGATGTAACAGTACTTTTACTTGAATACAAAATTTTAGTACTCTTTCCACCTTTGGCCATAATTAACAGAGAGACCTGCGTTATGGGTGGATACTAGCAGGTGACCACATAGGGGAGGAAAAGAAAAAAACAGCAGCCCACAATCTGTAGTGAAGATATGGCAGATTGGTTTATCTCTTTGTAGCTTTAGATGTGTTCTCCTGCATTCTCCACTACATAATATGAACTTTCCAATCACAGCACAGATTTATATACCCGAACTGCATCTGTGAGGAAACAATGCTTGAATACCACACAGTGTTTAATGCGTGTGTTTGCAGGATATTTTATCTGAAACTGAAATCAGATGTAACTTTCACCAGCACAATGTGACTATTTTAAGAGAGCACACACACGCAAGAAAGAGTTTCAGTGAGTGAAATAAAGTTCAAGCATATGAAAAAAAAAAAATCTTTCACTTAGGATGGAGTAACAAATATAATGTCATATTTTTATGTACTTTATTTTATGTATTTGATTAGTACTGGTAAAGAGATTCACAGTTCTGCAAAAATAAAAAATAAAATAAGTTAAAAACAAATAACTAGGACACCTGAAAACCCAGAGTAAACAACAGGAAGCAAAACAGCACTAAAAATAGATGATTTGAATGATATGTTTTGCAACTAGGCAGAACATTGTGCTTCAATTTAAACAAAGAAACAAGCAAACAAATAAACAACCAGAACTAAAAAAAACACCAGAAAGTCAAAACAATTTCAACAGAAAAAAAAAAAACAGTTTTCCCACAAAAACATGAAAACTTTTCTTAATCAGCTGCCACCTTGGGCCACTAGGGGGCGACCATGACATGAAGGAGCCCACATGATATATAACACAAGACCATGTGATACATATTGTCTCTTTTTATATCATGGCATAGAGAATAATGTTTTTTTTTTACCCCCTAGTCCAGTCAGTTGAAAAGATGGGAAAGTCTTCAGGACAGACGAGTTTGTGATGGTGTGATTGTGTTTCAGTCAGATGGAAACAGCGTTTTTTGTTTGTTTCTTTACTTTTAAGAGTGACCAGAGGAGTGACTAGAGATAATGAGTGTTCATAGCTGCACTAATGTAAATGAGAACAGGAACACAGATATCCTCAGTACACAGACACACACGATTTTAAATAGACGCAGTGGTTAGAATCTCTCAGTACCTCTCACCCACTCCATCATCTGTTCACACTGCTACCATCTGGAAGACGATACAAAGCTCTGACGAGTCATACTTCTAGATTTAGGAAGAGTTTTTATCCAAAAGCCATCACTGAACTGAACTCACACTCACCCCTTTCTGTTTTATTATTACAGTGGCCCATGGAACAGTAACAATTTGTAATTCAGGATGCCGGTTTGCACTCTTTTTAAAATATAAATGTACTGTAGCATGTTTATAAATTTTCGTAATGAGAGATTACATTTCATTCCTGTAATGAAAATAACGATTTTAAATTTAGTTTAATTCTCTAACAGTAAATGTTACTATAAAAAATAATATATGCAATGTGTCATTCACTAATGTTTATTGAAATTGTTAAGGGGAACAGGACACTTTGGGCTATTACATGTGAAAATGAATCACTCTGGCAAAGAATTGTTTTATACGTTTTATATGTTTGGTGTTCACACTTTTGTTCAGGTTGTCATTATCCGCTTATAATGTTTGCATTTGTATTAAATGTATTTAAAGGAAATTTGTAAAAAGAAGTTTTAATTATTTAGTTTTTTTCCTCAATGCTAGGTACATTACTACAGTTTTCATAAACATAAAACTTTCAAGCTAGTAAAACTATGCACTAAATTGACCTTAATCTGAGACACAGGAGAAAACTCAAATGTCCCCTATTGTTCTTCTAGTGCACTAGATAGTGTGTAGGGTGGAATAATCAGTGAGAGTGTTACTGAGCTCCAGAGTGGCCTGATGTCTTACAGGTATCCTCAGGTGTGTTGTCGAGGTCGTCTCCATGGTTGTCTTCACACAGACTTCTGACGCTTCAAATGTTCTTCCATCAGAACTCTTTACTTTCATGTCCTCACAAAAAGAAAGATCAAACAATAATAACTCTTATTCAAAAGAGACGACAGATTTCCTTTTTTCCCCACATCATGAGTTATAAGTTACAGTGACGTATAGGCTAGCAGTGGAGCAATGCAGTAAAATACAAACACTAGTCAAACTTTATGATATTATTGTAATTAATATTATTAATGTTTTTTTAATAATGGATCAGGAATGTAAGACTTTCTATATTAGAGGCACATTAGTGATACTGGCGAAAGATAATATTTGAACTTAAGATTCAAACAAATAAGTTACCCCTGTCCGTCCAGCGGTCCTTCAGAAAATCCGCCCCCCAAATTCCCGGACACTCATTGCCAAGGACATTCACAATCCTCCTGTGCTTGGATCACAACAGCAGCAGATTATAGCAAGATGTAAAGTAACCTAATATCACCTGACAAACACGCGGCACTTCCACTGTGCACAAGCATGGACAGGCTGGAACACTGTTACCTGGTGTGTTCTGCACCACTGTGTTTACTTCCTCTTAATAAACCAGGGTGTGCGTGTGAACGAACAGGCAGCGGACCATCAGAAGATATTCACTGGATTTGACAAAAAATCTTTCACAAGCTATAGCTATAAGGCTTATAAGTAGTAATACTACTGTGTCAATATGAATCGTATTACATTCATTAGTTTTATGTTATTTTATTAGTTTTAATTCTTCACTGATTTCCTAAAATGCTATTTTAAAATATTTTTAAATAGTAAAGTAATATTTACGTTTTTGGACGTTTTTAACACAGATAAATGTGAAGAAAAAAAAAGTATGTATTATCTGAAGTATTATCTTTTATATTGAGAATAACATAAATAAAATCATTTTTTGTTTCATTACAGTTTTTTTTGTATCTGTAATTAATAATCAGGTTGATCACATTCTTCTGTAGTTTGCACAAAGGAATGAAAGTTTCATGACTCTAAATAAAACAATTGTTTTTCCATCTATTTAATGCCCTTAATGTTATTGTAATTTAATCCCCATGACATATTTCATTAGAAAAATTATCTGTACGTCATTTTAAAGTTTTTTTATTTTATTTTATTTTGATAACAAAATATTAAGATGAACAAGAAATATTATCTCGTAACATCACTATTTAGATCATTTATAGGATCATTTAAATACTTTACACACAAATAAACAAGTTAATCACGTAAAAATACATCACCGAAGATAAATAACAAGTCTTATAAATCTTATATAAATTCATTTCAATTCTATCTGTATAGCTCTTTTAACAATGGTCAAAGAAAAACTCCCTGAGATGGTAATAGGAAGAAACCTTGAGAGGAACCAGACTCAACAGGGAAACCATCCTCATGATAACAGATAGCAGGGATTATAGTGCAGTCATACAGTGTGTTAGACAGCTGGGCGGTCAATATAACAGGAGATTTAGGTTAATATAGAGTCCAGTTTATTTTTGGAGCCTCTGGTACAAATCTGTAGGAAATTCTAATGTAAATGTGTATCAGTATAAGGAGTTTAATAATCAGATCCTTGCCCAGTTCCAGGGAGCTTAACAAGTGCACGACAAAAATGAAAATGTAGCACGTTTATATAGAGCATTTCAAAAGTATCAAAATAGAGCGGGAAAACAAGGGGCATAGAAAAGAGCAACTCACACGAAATCATAACTGCCCTGACTGATGGTTCTAGTGGATATCTATAATTATTTACAGCAGAATTGATTCTTCTTAATTAGAGAGCGTGCCGCATCAATCAGGATCTTTGACCAGTATGCATCCTTTCTGCATTTACAGTACATTTGCATTTATTGCATTTATCAGACACTCTAATCCAGAGTGACTTACATTTTTATCTCATCACACATGAGCAGTTGTTAGTTAAGGGCCTTGCTGAAGGGCCCAGCAGTGCCAGCTTGGTGTTGACCCTGGGTTCTTCCAATCAATACGCCAAAACATTAACCCTGAGCCACCCTTTGCCCCATGAGTTCTGCATATTTATTAATACTGTCTGCATCATTTGCGTGAGACTGGATGGGGCTCTGAAAACTAAAAAATAGACTCTATATCCTCTCAGGGTATATGCCCTTACTGAGGGTTTATGTGTGTGCTTACACAACTGACGGGTGTCGCGCTCTCTCTCTCTCTCTATATATATATATATAATCACGCCAGCTGGCTGTCAATACACGGGCTGGGTCTTTGCCTTTGTCTTAGATTTTCTGCATGCGGCGCGTTCAGGCTAATTGCCTTGCGGCAGCGTTGCCTAGCAACCATGTGTCTAAATGGCCGCGCCTTTGCCTGTTCAGAACACCATGGGGCAGCAGCCTGCAGATCTGCCCGTTCTGAAGAATGCAGAGCATTTTCATGTGGTTCTGCCCCTCGGGAGACCTGTGTTCTTACAGGTACTGGACAGGATGAACAGGGTGCTGGCAGTGACCATAACACTTCTGCTAAGTCAGTTTCTGTTCTTCCCCGCAATTACACAACATATTGTTGGTTGATGCACCTGCAGTAGGCTCAGGTTTCAGGTGTCTGCTCAGTGTTTTAATCACTGTTCCTTTATATTAGACCCATGATCTTGTCGGAAATTTAAATGAGGTGTATGTTTGAGAACAAAATACACTATTAGAAGCAGGCAATCAGGCTAAAACAAGTTTATTCACAGACAAATGCAGACAGTTCAAGCATAAAAAATGTATATACTGTATAAACCCTCACTATGTTACGAGTTTAAATGCCACACATCTGGTTGGAATGTTCTTCTTCTACCATCAGAGGCACACACACAGAGATAACATGGCAGAGAAATCATTCCATACAGAACATCAGGTCAACTTAGCCTATAGAATATGTACACAGTTACATAGAAGAAAATAACATTACTGTAACTCTCAAATTTCACGGATACACAGAATTAAAACATATAAGAAATAAATGCATAAGAAGTAATATTAAGTAACATTAAAATTTGTTATTACAGTCTCTCAGCTTCTGCAGTGATTTGCAGCATCTGTTCAGTGTTTCTTGGTAGATCCTTACTACAACTTCTAGGGCTGGGTACCAAAACGCGGTGCCAAAATGGCACCAGTACCTATAAAACCATTACAGTATGTACAGTACTTGTACTGAATCAGAACGCAGATTTTGGTGTCTCACTTCAGGGGCAAAGATTTCAATATTTGTCCATGGGTGACCAAGGGTGGCACAACCTGTTATTACTGTTAGTAATTACTATTAATTATTTATTTGAGTAATTACTTTTCACAGCACTGTACAGTTGCATTCATTTTCATGGTCTGAACCGAAATGAGATGGTATGGTTTATAGACGATTTTCTGTTTGTGTCACCAGCTGTTCCCTTCCTTGCAGGTTAATGCAGTTGCATTGAAATTCTGTAACTTTGTAGTTATTTACAGGGAATTGCTAAAACAGCAGTAACTGCAGTAGCTGTTATCATATCGTCTCGGGTTACTTGGCTGTGATAAAGCGGGAACGAGATGCTGCGTGAAAACGCTATGGGAACATCTCTTTGTTGCCCGGTTGTGAAGCCTGTGCATGTCAAACCCGCCGAATACCTTCGGCTTATAACCTGTGCAGGCATGACGTCACCGAATAAGGTGCACCTGCAGGTTATGAATAGGAGTGAACCGGAAACATCCTCAGGTCAATTTTGTCTGAAGGACGTCCAGGCACGCCAGCAGTGCGGCATCGGAACGCAGCATCTCGTTCCCGCTTTATCAGGGAACAGGGTTACAGCCAAGTAACCCGAGACGTTCCCTTTCAAAAGCTACACTCAATGCTGCGTGAAAACGCTATGGGAACGAGAATACCAACGCCGCCGCACTGCAAGTGTCTGGACCCCCAGGTTGTGTAGCGTGTGCGCACAAGCCGAGGAGGTCTCAGACCTAGCTCTGGGATGCTGACTCAAGGATCCGCGAACCTGGAGTAGCATTGACATCCAGACTATAAAATCTAACAAACGTGTGTCGAGAGGACCAGCCCGCCACATCACACACCTGCTGCAGGGGTACGCCTCTTGCCAAGGCAATCGATGAGGCAATCCCCCTGGTTGAGTGAGCCCTGATTCCCAGAGGCGAAGTGTGACCACACGCCTCATAGGCTAGGGCAATGGCATCTCTCACCCAGTTTGACAGAGTCTGTCTAGTGGCAGCCGCCCCCCGGTTGCGACCCCCATGCCAAATAAAGAGCTGCTCTGACTTACGCCACTGGCTAGTGCGGTGGACGTAGATCCGAAGAGCACGTACTGGACACAGTAAGTGAAGTCTTTCCTGCTCCGGAGCTGTGAAAGGCGGAGGACAGAAGCCTTCGAGAACAACTGGGTGCATGGTCGAGAATGGAACCTTGGGAAGATAGTTTGGGTGAGGATGCAGAATAGCTTTGACTAGCCCAGGGGCAAAGTCTAGGCAGGATGGGGGGACTGACAGAGCCTGCAGATCCCGATCCCCAATCCTCTTCAAAGAAGTAATAGCCATCAGAAAAACCATCTTAAGAGACAGAAGCTTGACAGGCGCTGACTCTAGTGGTTCGAACGGGGTGTCGGCCAGGCCTTCGAGTACGATAGTTGGGCGGCTTCAACCGTTTAGCTCCAGGAATAAAACGGGCAACTAAATGGTGCTTGCCCACAGAAACCCCGTCGTTCAGAGCGTGACAGGCCGAAATAGCGGCTACGTACGTTCTGAGCGTACTAGGGCATAAGCCCGAGGACAACTTTTCTTGCAGAAACTCCAGCACTGAAACAATCTGGCAGTGAACTGGGTCTATGTGTCTTGCCATGCACCAATTTTCAAACACACTCCATTTGAGGGCATAAGTTCTTCTAGTGGAGGGGGCCCTGGCACTTAAAATGGTTTCAATTACACTGGCTGAAAGCCCAGCCTGTCTCAGTTGGTCCCGTTCAGGGGCCAAACGTGAAGGTTCCAGAGCTCGGGCCGGGGATGAAGTATTGTCCCCTGCGCCTGAGACAGAAGATCCCTCCTCACTGGAATCACCCAGGGTGAGCCGTCGAGGAGAGATATTAGATCCAAGAACCACACTCTGGTCGGCCAATGGGGCGCTATCAATAAGAGGCGCAACCCTTGTTGACGGACCCTCGCCAGGACTCCCGGGAGCAGAACTATAGGTGGAACATAAAGGCGTAACCTGGCCACGTGTGGGCCATTGCGTCCAGACCCAGGGGAGCTGGAGGAGTCAGAGAGTAGTAAAGGGGCCATTGTGCTGTCTCTTGTGAGGCAAAGAGGTCCACCTCTGCTACGTAAAATCTTTCCCAGATCCCAGACTATTTTGGGGTGGAGCTTCCATTCCCCCTGTTCTACAGCTTGTCTGGATAGCAAGTCTGCTCCTACATTCATGTGCCCTGGAATGTAAATCGCCCTGAGGGACAGGAACTTGTCCTGTGCCCAAAGCAGAACCTGGTGCGCTAGCTTGTTTAAGCGGCGCGAGCGCAGTCCACCCTGGTGATTTATGTACGAGACTACCGCAGTGCTGTCCACCCGCACTAGGACATGGTAGCCTCTCAACTGCTGGAGGAAGTGTTTCAGGGCCAGAAACAGAGCCATCATTTCGAGGCAATTGATGTGCCACGCGAGAAGATGACCTCTCCAGCTCCCTTGTGCTGGACGGCCATCCAAGACCGCACCCCAGCCCGTGAGGGAAGCGTCTGTCGTTAGCATCTTGCAACGACAAGACGGACCTAGAGTGGGACCCAAAGTCAGAAACCGGGGTCTGAACCACATAGAAAGGGTAGGAAGCCCCCGGCGCGTAACCCTTATTAGCCTCTGGGGGTTGGTTGGCCCTTGAAGGAAACCCCCTGGCTCTTAGCCACAGCTGAAACGCTCTCATGTGCAGAAGGCCCAAAGGTATCACCGTGGACGCAGCCACCATGAGGCCTAAAGATTTCTGAAAGTGATGAACAGTGACCTTCTGGCCTAGCTTGATTTCCTTCAGGGTGTTGAGAATGGATTCAACACGAGCAGGAGACAACTGTGCCCGCATCGTGACCGAATCCCATGTGACACCCAAATATGTTGTCCTCTGAACAGGAAGGAGAACGCTTTTTGTGGCGTTGGGTCTCAATCCTAAAGAATGAAGATGGGCTAGGACGACATCCCGATGTCGAAGCGCTAGCTCCTGAGACTGGGCCAGAATCAGCCAGTCGTCTATGTAATTCAAAATACGGATGCCCTGGAGTCGTAAAGGAGTCAGAGCTGCATCCATGCATTTTGTATATGTGCGGGGTGACAGAGCTAGGCCAAATGGAAGGACCCGAAACTGGTAAGCTTTGTCCCCAAAGGTGAACCTCAGGAACTTCCTGTGCTGTGGCAATATATCTATATGGAAATATGCGTCCTTGAGATCGATTGTCACAAACCAATCCTCTAGTTGAATTTGAGAAACAATCATTTTGACAGTCAACATTTTGAATCTGGATTTCCTGAGATAGCGGTTCAAGCCGCGAAGATCCAAGATCGGACGCAACCCCCCCCCCTCTCTTGGGCACCAAAAAGTACTGACTGTAGTAGCCCGACTCTCTGTCTGGAAGGGGAACATGTTCTATGGCCCCTTTGCCCAGCAGAGTCTTTAACTCCTGGGCCTGCAGATGTGCTCGGTCCGGTTTCATGGAAGTGGAGACCACGCCGTTGAAACGCGGAGGACGATGTGCAAACTGAATCCTGTAGCCTGTGCCTACAGTCTTTTCTACCCAAGGAGATATGCCTGGCAGTAGTTTCCACGCTGCCAGCTTCTCCGAAAGGGGCACGAGCTTTGACACATTTCGGCTGGATGGGGGAGTGTTAGGTGTTGGGTATCCTGAAGTATGGCAGGAGATACCCAAACACCCAACTCTTCGTTGGAGACCGGCGCTCCCCGAAAAACCAGTGGTAGCGGGGATTGAACACCGGCCTCCAGGGAGTGCCAGGGAGGAGGCCCTGCTTTGTGATGAAGATCCAGGTGCCCCTCCCTGGGGGGGAACACCCCCACAGCCCCAGGCGCACGAACCTCAGGGCTTCTTCTTCGAAGAGAGGAAGCTCCTCAGAGCTGGTCTTTTTGAGGCAGATTTCTGGGAAGGGCGGCGAGCCCCACCCCAGTCTTTACGAGGTAGTGTGCGGCTGGTCACACTCTCCTTCTGGACCTCATGCCTTATAGGGGCCAGACCTGGCCGGGGCCGGGTGGCCGATGGTCCCGGTTCTTGAGCACGGCGGGGAAGGAACCTCCCAAAGGTCTGTTCATATAGCTTCGCCTCCCGAAACCTAGTGGCGACGGAATTAAGAGCGTCGCCAAAAAGGCCGGAAGGCGAGACGGGGGCATGGAGGACAGCACGATCCGTCTGCTTGGTTGCACGGAGAGACAGGTCTGTGGCTCGGCGCAGCTCTGCAAAAGCCTTGTCATCAATATCCCCGTCGGTGCTCAGGTCCTTCAGCAGGTCAGCCTGGTAAGCCTGCAAAAGCCTGCAAAAATGGTGTGCAGTGAAGCGCCAGCCTGTCCTGCTGCCTGAAAAGCTTTGCCCACCAAAGCAGATGTCAATCTGCACGGCTTGGAGGGGAGGGTAGGCTTTTTCAGGGAGGATGATGTCCCAGGAGAGAGATAGCCCGCAATCGTCTCTTCTATCTGGGGCATCATCATATAACCGCATGCTTTCGCATCAACGATATTCGAATAAGTCGAAGTCGATGGCACAAAAACACGCGATGAATACGGCTTGCCCCAAGAAAGGGTTAATTCATCATGGAGGTCACCAAAGAAGGGGAGAGAGAGACATTGAGGCTCCTCCCCCCGGCCACCCGACAGAAACCGTCGTCTAATCTCGAACGCTTAGGGGAATCTCGCTGCTGCGGCCAGTCGATATGCAATCGCTCGACCGCATGCGTTACAACCTCTAATAATTCCTCATAAGCTCTGTGAGCACTGGAGGAGCGTTGTGAGGAGGCTACTTCCATGGAAGCGAGAGAGGAAGATTCTTCCGCTCCTTCACAAGAAGCGCCGGAGCGCTGTTGCAGCGGCACAGTGCTACTCTAGATGCTTGTGTATTTTGTGTTGTTTTTTCGTCCTGAGTACATCCTGTTGGGCAAATAACATCTATAGCCGGCATGATCTTCTCAAGATAGGAGTCTGTTGCGAACGGAGTATTACAGCCGAGTTTCTACGCGCACATAAGATCCCGGTGGACATAGCGAGAAGCCCCGGCTCTCCGTGGATTACCATCCCCGCGGTAAGGAGGCGAAGGCGGCGCAGGGAGAGGAAGCAGAAGCGAGGCTGCAGGGCCGGCGTGCTAGTTAGGCTACGGAGCCAGCCACACAGACCACCGCTTCCCAGCCTCTTTATGACGAACGCCAGATCACTTACCAACAAGATGGATGAACTGAGGCTACAGTTGGCATCTAATACCATCGTGAAGAACAGCTGTATTTTGCTTATCACAGAGACTTGGCTTCATCCACTCATCCCGGACTCTGCGATCGAGCTAGCAGGCTACACAACACAGCGTCATGACAGAACAAGGGACTCCGGTAAGAGCAGAGGAGGGGGGCTCTGTGTTTATGTCAATAACGGCTGGTGTACTAACACAGTGACTGTAGACAGCCACTGCTCCCCAGACCTGGAGTATGTGACTGTTAAATGCAGGCCCATTTACTTACCGAGAGAATTTAATGTGGTCATGATAACTGCTGTTTACATTCCACCGGATGCTAACGCTAGCTCGGCTATAGGACATTTACATGGTAGCATTAGCAGATGGCAGAGCATGTATCCTGATGCTGTACACATCGTAGCAGGGGACTTTAATCAGACAGACCTAAAGTTAGTGCTCCCCAAATTTCACCAACATGTAAAATGTGCTACTAGGGGAGCAAACACACTGGACAAAGTCTACTCAAACATCAAGCTAGGCTACAGGGCAAAGCCACTACCACACCTGGGACAGTCAGACCACATGTCCTTACTTTTAGTCCCTGCATATGCTCCCCTCAGGAAAACAGCTCTTATTATTACAAAGACTATAAAAACATGGCCTGCTGGAGCCTCGCAGCAGCTACAGGACTGTTTCGACAGGACAAATTGGGATGTCTTTGAAGATCCAGACCTGGAAGTGTTCACGGACAGTGTTCTCTGTTACATTAAGAACTGCATAGACACTGTCACAGTGGACAAACACATACGGATCTATCCCAACCAAAAGCCCTGGATGAACAACGAGGTCCGGAAGCTTCTGAAGGAGAGAAACATCGCCTTCAAGTCTGGCAACACAGCTATCTACAGCACAGCCCGAGCCAACCTAAAGAGAGGCATCAGAGAAGCTAAGTTGAGGTATAGGAGGAAAATCGAGGACCATCTGGACAGTAACAACAGTAGGCAGGTGTGGCAGGGAATTCAGCATCTTACCAACTACAAGACCAACGTTGGTATTGCTGATGGTGATGCCTCGCTGGCAGAGGAGCTAAACTACTTCTTTGCCCATTTTGAGGTAGATCAACCAGCCGCACCCATACTTACATCGGGTGCTCACAAAGCATGGTCAGTAGAAGAGTGGGAGGTGAGGCGTACCCTGCGGACCATAAACAGCAGGAAGGCTGCAGGACCGGATGGCATCTCTGGAAGGGTGCTGAAGGATTGTTCGGACCAGCTGGCTGGAGTCCTCACTAGGATTTTCAATCAGTTCTTGGCTCAGTCCACTGTTCCACCCTGCCTAAAATCCTCGACTATAGTCCCCCTGCCTAAAAAACAAAAAAATTAACAGTTACAGTGATTACCGGCCAGTTGCACTCACCCCTGTGGTGATGAAGTGTTTTGAAAAGCTGATACGGAGTTACATCATTTCATTCCTCCCACCAAATTTTGACACATACCAGTTTGCATACAGGGCAAACAGATCCACAGAGGATGCCATATTAACAGCTCTCCAGGCTGCGCTATCCCATTTGAGCACCGGAAGCTATGTGCGGCTACTTTTTGTGGATTACAGCTCTGCGTTTAATACCATCCTCCCCCACAAACTGATGGACAAACTAGTGGACCTGGGACTTCCATATTCCATCTGTGTATGGATTAGGAGCTTTCTGTGTGGTCGCAGTCAGAGGGTGCGAGTGGGCCCACATACATCGTCGGCCATCAGCCTCAGCACCGGGTCACCACAGGGTTGTGTTTTGAGCCCGTTGCTCTACACCCTGTACACTTATGACTGTATACCTGCCCAGCATAGTAACACCCTTGTCAAATTTGCAGATGACACAACGATAGTAGGGCTCATCTTTGGGGGGGGACGAGTCTGCCTACAGGTATGAGGTGGAACGGCTAACAGCCTGGTGTGGAGAAAATAATCTGCTCCTCAACACCTCTAAGACCAAGGAGGTCATCATAGATTTTAGGAGGAAAAAAATGGACATTTCACCACTGTTCATTAGCGGGGACTGTGTAGAGAGGGTTCCGTACTTCCGCTTTTTGGGAGTACATGTTGAGGAGGATCTGAGTTGGGGCGTAAACACCTCCGAGATGGTGAAAAAGGCCCAGCAGAGACTGCACTTCCTGAGAATGCTCAGGAAGAACAACATCTCCCAGAGACTGCTGGTGTCTTTTTATCGATGCTCCATTGAAAGTATACTAACATACTGCATATGTGTGTGGTACAGCAGCTGCACTATGGCCCAGAGAACGGCATTGCAGAGGGTCATTACAACTGCCCAGAAGATCATCGGATGCCCTCTCATCAACTTGGAAAACTTACACAGTTCCCGCTGCCTTAAACTAGCCAATAAAATTGTAAAGGACAATTCACACCCGGGACATCAACTGTTTGATCTACTGCCATCGGGCAGAAGGTATAGAGCATTACAAACCAGAACCAGTAGATATAAAAACAGTTTTTATCCTGGTGCAATAAATCTACTTAATGCTGCTATAAAAAAAGGTTCAATTATTGTGCAATAAGATTAAATTATTATGCATTTTTCTGCAGTTAATGCAAAATAATATATACAACTGTGGATCGTGCAATAATGGAATGTATGCTGTGTGTGTGTGTGGGTTTTTTATTTATTTATTTTTTATTTATTTTTTTAATTTTTTGCATTGACGATTGGCACTTAAAATTTCGTTGTACTTGTTGCAATGACAATAAAGACTATACTATACTATACTATACTATAGCTTTTGAAAGGGAACTAGGTTATCCTATTATTATTATTATTATTATTATATATAAACTATTTTACATTAAATGTTAATTTTCTGATGTTGTTGTTCTATTAATGTATGGAAAACTATTATTATTGTTTGTTCCTGACAAATACCATAAACATCCTGTGCCGAGTAGGATGTACTGGTTACTGTGTTGAGACATATGTGGTCTTTGAGACTTTATGAGTCTCTCAAAATGACGTTCAGAATTGTGGCAGGAATATAACGCCATAGTAAAGAAGTGTGTTCAGGACATGTAATCAGGACACCAACGTTCGCTAGCGTTATACTCCCTCTTGTGGTCAATGTTGGTAACAACATCGTTTTAACTATTTTTGAACACAAAGACATCACATTTTGAACACATCCCTCACACATGTAGAGTAGGCTAATTGGCATTGTGTGTGTGTGTGTGTGTGTGTGTGTGTGTGTGTGTGTGTGTGTGTGTGTGTGTGTGTGTGTGTGTGTGCGCGCACTGGAGTGCACATTGCCGATTCTGTGTGTTTCTTTGGATAAAAAAGTGTCTGCCACATGAGAATTTAAGCAGTGAACTGTCATAAAGAAACTTGGCCTGGACAGTGTTTGTACAAAAGTGCATAACTGTCACACCACAGACCAAAGTTTGTGTTTACAGTCCTGCCTGCAACAGGCTAAATTATAGATTAATAAACAAACACATTTTGTGTCACATTATTGTAAAGATTAAGTAAAGAGTGCTGTAAGTGTCTAATCATAAAATAAAACATTAATTAATGCTATAACAACTACACTGTACACTCATTGTTGTAGTGCAAGGCCAAAAATTCTACCAGAAAACAAATACTATGTGAAAATTTTACAGTCAGTTATTTTAATTCATTTTACATTCAGTCTCAACATATTTCTGACTCCTTAAATATGCCAATTAATAATTTATCCTCATCACCTTAAAAGAAAATGCAGAAATTCTGGTCTGCCAGTCAGGTAGTCAGGTTGCTAGATGGACCGCCATGGTTTGTGGTTCACAAAAGAGGCAAATGTTAATTTTAATTGGGGTGCGGCGGACACAACAAGCAATAAGTCTTCTTCTTTTAATTCAGTTTAAAATTTAAAATGACTCTGACATTTTTTAGTTTTATCAAAGCTTTTAGAGATAAAACATAAAGACATAAAGAAGTTCTGTTACGTCAGTACAAACATGTCCAGTATTCAGTGAAATAGGATACAATCAAACCACATAACCAGGAAAAGAGACAACACGAGAGGTAAACTAGATTAATAGGAAAATCTCAAACTTTTACTGTCTCCAGATTTATTTATATCATGATAAATTATTCAAAGGAGATTTAATCCTGAATTTAAAGTCTGAATTACAGAAGGTGTCCTGGCAATGGTAGCAACACTACGACCATGTACTTGAGTAACAACACAACGATGTAAGACACTCAAGTAAACAATGTAAAACACTTTGTTGCCGCAAGTGCGGTCCATCATGATTGACTGCGATGTCTTCCTCGATCCCTGAGAAATGGTGCGACCTGTCGAGAAGTGCTGGAGGATTGTAGGGAACGTGGTGCAGTGCGGACTGTGATTAGAGCTGAGAGGTAAGTGGGTGCTCAACCATTTATAGCTTTGTAGACAAGCATCAGGGTTTTGAATTTGATGCTGGCAGCTACCGGAAGCCAATGCAGGGAGCAGAGAAGTGAGGTTGTAATCTTATCCAGATTGTTACAGAGTGGTGTGGGAGACTTTAAGAAGCCGAGCAGCTGCAGAGGATGAGTGGTACACAGAGGCAGAGCTGCCAAAAGTGAATTGCCAAAGTCCATTCTTGAAATAACAAGGGACTGAACAAGGACCTAAATTGCTTGTTTGGAAAGTAATGGACGGATTCTTCTGATGTTGTAAAAAAAAAATCGACAAGAGCGAATAAGGTTAGCAATGTGTGGGGAAAACGACAGTTGATTGTTATCCAGAGGTTGCATGCAGTGAGTGAAGGAGTGCTGTCCAGGGAGATCGTAGATCCTGACAAGGGGATGAATTGCCTGGGATGAACACCAGTTTGGTATAACTGAAATTAAGTTTCAGCTGATGAGCTGTCATCCAGGATGAGATGTCTGCCAGACATGCTGAGATACGGGTGGAAAGCTGAGTGTCTGAGGGAGGAAAGGGGAGGAAGAGTTGCATGTCAACTGTGTAACAATGGTATGACAACCCATGTGAGGATATGATTTCACCAATAGACCGGGTATAAAAAGGAGAGCAGAAGAGGACCAAGTACCGAGCCTTTTGGGACATACACTGGAGAGTCCGCGTGGAACAGATGTTGATCTCCTCTATGTCACCTCTTGTAACCTATTTTCTAGGTTGGAAGCAAACCATTACCATGTTGTGCCACAAATTCCAAGACTTGTAAGGATAGACAAGAGAATATTGTGGTTTAATTCAATAAAATTTTATTTGTATAGCGCTTTTAAGAATTGCCACTGTTGCAAAGCAGTTTTACAATATCAAGAGAATTATTTAAGTTTGTATGGAATGTGTATGTGTGTGAATCCAAATGGTCAGATAGTCCCTGATGAGCAAGCCGCGGGCGACAGTGGCAAGGAAAAACTCCCTGAGATGGCAATAGGAAGAAACCTTGAGAGGAACCAGACTCAACAGGGAACCCATCCTCATCTGGGTGAAAGCAGGAATTTAACTGCATTCATACTGTGTGTTAGGTGGCAGACAGTTCAGTATTGATACCAGTTGTTAACAGATATTAATATGGAGTCCAGGTAAGGAAATGCAGATTTGACATCAGTCAAGCAAAAAGAGGACAGATGACAGTTTACCTGATCTAGCAGCATGGAACTTCTCATTGATAGTCAGCAGCGCAGTCTCTGTGGAATGCGCTAGGAATGTGTGGAATTGGTAAGGATAATTGAGGTTGCTCTGCAAGAGATTTGATTGTAAACTACTGTATATACAGTTAGCACTACTGGACTACTGTATATATAAATATAAAGCAATTTATTTTGACATCTCAATTTTGCTATTTTTTTTGTAACCTTGGAAACTTTGCATTATATTTATATGGGAAACTGTAACCTGAAAGTAATTAAAGCTGTTATTGAATGTATTGGAGTAAAATGTACACTATTTCTCTCTGAAATGTAATAGAATAAGGTGAAGGAGTATGGTAGAGTAGATATGGTTGTAATACTTTTTGCTTCAGCATTTGTAATATAGAATTTTTGAGCTAAAATAGTAAAGATTATACCAAACCATGAAATTCAACAAACTACAAAAGAAAAGGCCAGGAGGTGTTACCAAATAACGGAAAGTAATAAACTCAAAGAAAACCAAGTGATTTGAATAAGACAAACTGTCTGACGACAAATAAAATCCTCAACAGTCTCCCTACTAATTAGCTAACAAACACAAAACACACAAATGCCTCGGATTCTAGTGAGACGAACAATGATGTAGTTATGTGTGTGAATTAGGCTTGGGCATCCCTGGTGTGAGGCTGATACAATACATATTGTCACGGCGTGAACTTGTAACTGGCATGTGCCCAATTTTTTGCCCCTCGCTCACATAGACTCCCTACATAGACAGCCTCCCCTTCTGCAGGTGCGTGAAGGGGCATGGCTGCTAGATTGGGCACGGCTGATACAGGATAAGTGAACGGATCTCGTGCTTGTGCCATGTTATAAAAGCAAGGTGGGGACTAGAGAAACAAAGTTCAGAGTTCAAGGCTCAGAGTTTCAGGCTCAGAACCTAGAGTTGTGCTCAATGCAAGTGTGGATAAAAATCTTATATGCAAATAAAAAAATATTTGCATATTTGCTAACCCTAACCCTAACCCTAACCCTATGCGATATTTTTTTATTTGCATATAAGATTTTTATTTATATATATATATTGGCTTTTTTATGCCGGTTTTGAAGTAAGGGCTTTCTCCTCCCAGAGTAACCTTTCAGCTCATAGTGGTACAGCACACATTTTACTGTGGATATTGACACTGATTTACTGTACAAGTTCCAGTCAGCATCTTCACAAGGTGTTTTGCTGTTGTACCGGGGTTGATTCGCACATTTTGCAGCAAAAAACATTCTTCTCTTGCGTACTATCGTCTGAACAGATGAACATGGGACCTTCAGGCATCTGAAAATTGCACCTAAGGATGAGCCACACTTGTGGAGGTCCACAATTCTTTTCTTGATGTCTTGGATGATTTCTTTTGATTTTTCCATGATGTCAAAGAAAGAGGCTCTGTGTTTGAGGTGTGCCTTTACAGTGGGGCAAAAAAGTATTTAGTCAGCCACCAGTTCTGCAAGTTCTCCCACTTAAAAAGATGAGAGGGGCCTGTATTTTTTTATCATAGGTATGCCTCAACTATGAGAGATAAAAATAAGAAAAAAAAAAAAAACCAGAAAATCACACATTTTTAAAGAATTGATTTGCAAATTATGGTGGAAAATAAGTATTTTGTCAATAACAAAATTTCATCTCAATACTTTGTTATATACCCTTTGTTGGCAATGACAAGAGGTCAAACATTTTCTGTAAGTCTTCACAAGGTTTTCACACACTGTTGCTGGTATTTTTGCCAATTTCTCCACCTGACTCCAATTAGCTTTTTTGAGGCCATTAACTCAAGGATTCACGCACTTTTTCCACCACCACTAGCATTTAGCCAAGCATTTTTGTAAATAGATTAGCCTTAGGTAAAGGAGCAGATCTGGGGGACTCATGGACGTAGAGTATTCTGGTGAACTGGTATGTTTAGATGCTGTCTTCCCCACTCTCATTGATCACTCAGGTTTGTTGACGGTGAGGTGATTGGTTGCTTTACATCTCAGGGAGCCCTCATGTCTGTGTTTCCTTCTGGCTCTCCCTTTTAGTTATGCTCTTATAGTTAGTCCTGCCGGAGTCCCTGCTTGCACTCTGCACTAAATATTCATTCACCTTATACATGTTGACTGTGACCATAGCTATCTGCCATCTCTCCTTATTTTCTGTTTTCTCCTCTTCTGCTCTCTCCTCTCTCTCTCTCCTCTCTCTCTTTTCCCTCTCCCTGTCTCTCTGTCGAGCTATACATGTTCGCTCCTGAGTTGCCAGTGATCCAGACCCCTCTGCCCTCGTCTAACCAGTCTTGGAGTCCTGCTTCTGGTTGGAGATCTCGTCGCATGGATGGCCCGTGTGGTCTGCCTGGATTCGTGTGGTGGCTGGGGATGGTTTCCACGAAGACTGTCCTGTCCTCGATTGAGGCTGACAGCTGTTCTCTGGGGACCTGTGACTTCAGTTGTTCGATAGCTCAGGACTGGAATTTCCTACAGTCTACCTCAGCCTCCAGGAACAAACTGGCCTCCTTTTAATTTAAATTTTAACACATCTCCTGTTATACTGAACTTCCAGTCTTACACATTATTATGCTGATCAATCCCTGCTATCCGTTATCACCCATATGAGGAAGGGTTCCCTGTTGAGTCAGGTTCCTCTCAAGGTTTCTTCCTATTACCATCTCAGCGAGTTTTTCCTTGCCACCGTCACCCTCGGCTTGCTCATCAGGGACAATCTTATCATTTTGATTTATATACATTGCATACAAAATTACTTTTTTTGATTGTGTAAAGCTGCTTTGCGACAATGTCAATTGTTAAAAGCCCTATATAAATAAATTGACTTGACTTGACTTGAATTTAGGTTATGCAGCATTGGAAACATGTAAAGAACAAAATGTAGGCTAATCTAGGAAGCTCTGTCACATAAAAATACAATTATATGCAACTAAATTGCACCAGCAAATTCACTTTGTTGGAATCTCTGGAGTGGCACATGGCTTAATGGTTAGCACTGTTCGATCCCAGGCCAGGTTTGATAACTGTCTCTGTGTGCATGAAGTTTGCATGTTCTCTCCATGCTTGGTGGGTTTCCTCTGCAGGTTTCCTCCTACAGTCCAAAGACCTGCAGATTAAGCTAAATGGCGCTCCCAAATTGCCCGAAGTTTGTGAGTGAGTTTGTGTGTGTGTCCTGCAATGGATTGGGATGTACCCCACCTTGTGCCCTAAGTCTCCTGGGATAGGCTCCAGGCCCCCCCACGGCCACGATGAGGATTAAGCGGTATAGAGTGTGAGCGAGTGAGGGAGTGAGTGATATTTCTATCTGGATAATGTTCAGAGACAATTTTTTATTGAATGCATTTATCAATTTATTTATTATTGTGGAGCTGCTGTGGCTTAGGCCATGTGGGCCATCCACTTTTTACACGGTCAGCAGTTTAGTCCCTGCATCCTTTGGTCCACATTTTAAAGTGTTCTTTTTTAAGGCACTGGACCACATTGCTCTTGGTGTGTCTAAGGCAAGTTTGTGAGTTTTTTTTGGATAAAAGTATTTGCCAAATGTGAATTAAAGCAGTGAACTGACATTTGACCTGGACAGAGTTTGTACAAAAGTGCATTACTGTCACACCACAGACCAAAGTTTATGTTTACAGTCCTGCCTGCAACAGGTTACGGGCATAGATTAATACAAATAAACAAGTTGTGTCTTACATCATTGTGAACCAAAATGTTGTAAGTGCTTAAAAATAATTTTATTTATAATAGTTTATTAATGGTCTAGTCACCACATTGTACACTGGATGTTGTATGCAAGGCCAAACATTTTAACAGAAAACATACTTTCAGAACATTTTACTGATACATTCAGTCTCAACATATGTCTTACTTGCTGAATGCACTACAGTAATTACCTTAATCCTTTACCCTAATCCTCATTACCTTAACAGAAAATAAAGAAATTCTGGCCGGTCAATCAGGTAGTCAGACTGTTAGATGGTTAGATGGTCTTGGCATGCAGTTTACAAAAGACACAAATGTGTGGCATAAGATACAAATATTAGTTTACTGATCACCATCAGAATAAAAAGTTAATTTTATTGGGTTTAATCTTCTACATGTCACATGTCTTACGTTCTATTATTTCAGTACAAAGTTGTGCAATGATCAGTGAAATAGAAAACAGTCAAACCACATCAGTCCAGGAAAAGTGACCACAACGAGATGTGACGCACTGGATTAACGAGAAAAGTTGTCTCATATTTCTACTGTCTCCAGATTCATTTGTAACATAGTAAATCATTAAAAAGAAAAGATATTTAATAATAAAAAAAGAATACATTTTAAAAAAAAATTCTTAAAAAAGTAAATAAAAAAAAAACTGCAAAGGTAAATTTTAAGGTCTTTTGGTCATCTTGATCTCCACTTCCATCTCTGCATGATGAAAGACTTTCTCCCCCAGTCAGAATTACAGAACGTGTCCTGACAACAGTAATGGAAGCAGCACTAGTATTACAGTAATACTAGTGCTGCTTCCATTACAGGCTTAGTAGCTCACTTGAAGGAGAATATTATGGAGGGACGTGCCGTGAGCTGTCCAGTGAGAGGATGCACAAATATTTTCAAGGACAAATCTTTCTTTACTGCCCACATGTCACAGAAACATAGACATATTTCAGACCACAGTGTAAGTGACTTTTACAGAGAATCTGTTTCTCAGTCATCATCTGTTCCAGTTGAATCAGATGACTTTGGCCCTCAAGTGTATGATGCAGACACAGAGCATGGCACAGGCGAAGGTGATATGCAAATGTCAGAAGATTTCAGTGATCTGTTTCTTATGAATGTCTGTTACTTGAAATTACAGGGGCAGTTTTTACTACTTGCTTCAATAATACAGAACACTGTGGAGGAGATGCGAAACATAAATTAACTGGGTCAGACATATACACACGTGGACAAAATTGTTGGTATACATAAGAATTCTATGAATGTTAACCAATGAAAGTCATACATTGCTTTTCAACCATGCTTCAACAGAATTATTAAAAAAAATGAACTCATGGAACAGACCTGGACAAAAATGATGGTACCCCTAACTTAATAGTTTGTTGCACAACCTTTTAGAGGCAATCACTGCAATCAAACGATTCCTGTAACTGTCAATGAGACTTCTGCACCTCTCTGCAGGTATTTTGGCCCACTCCTCATGAGCAAGCTGCTCCAGTTGTTTCCGGTTTGAAGGGTGCCTTTTCCAGACAGCATGTTTCAGCTCCTTCCAAAGATGCTCAATAGGATTGAGGTCAGGGCTCATAGAAGGCCACTTTAGAATAGTCCAATGTTTTCCTCTTAACCATTCTTGGGTGTTTTTAGCTGTGTGTTTTGGGTCATTGTCCTGTTGCAAGACCCATGACCTGCGACTGAGACTCAGCTTTCTGACACTGGCCTGCACATTTCTCTCTAGAATCCCTTGATAGTCTTGAGATTTCATTGTACCCTGCACAGATTCAAGACACCCTGTGCCAGATGCAGCAAAGCAGCCCCAGAACATAACAGAGCCTCCTCCATGTTTCACAGTAGGGACAGTGTTCTTTTCTTCATATGCTTCATTTTTCCGTCTGTGAACATAGAGCTGATGTGCCTTGGCAAAGAGTTCCATTTTTGTCTCATCTGTCCATAGGACATTCTCCCAGAAGCTTTGTGGCTTGTCAACATGTAGTTTGGCATATTCCAATCTGGCTTTTTTATTATTTGTTTTCAACAATGGTGTCCTCCTTGGTCGTCTCCCATGTAGTCCACTTTGGCTCAAACAACGACGGATGGTGCGATCTGACAATGATGTTCCTTGAGCATGAAGTTCACCTTGGATCTCTTTAGAAGTCTTTCTGTGCCTCTTTTGTTACCATTCGGATTATCCGTCTCTTTGATTTGTCATCAATTTTCCTCCTGCAGTCACGTCCAGGGAGGTTGGCTACAGTCCCATGGATCTTAAATTTCTGAATAATATGTGCAACTGTAGTCACAGGAACATCTAGCTGCTTGGAAATGGTCTTATAGCCTTTACCTTTAACATGCTTGTCTATAATTTTCTTTCGAATCTCCTGAGACAACTCTTTCCTTCGCTTCCTCTGGTCCATGTTGAGTGTGGTACATACCATGTCACCAAACAACACAGTGACTACCTGGAGCCCTATATATAGGCCCACTGACTGATTACAAGATTGTAGACACCTGTGATGCTAATTAGTGGACACACCTTGAATTAACATGTCCCTTTGGTCACATTATTTTCAGTATTTTCTAGGGGTACCATCATTTTTGTCCAGGCCTGTTCCATGAGTTTACTTTTTTTAAATAATTCTGTTGAAGCATGGTTGAAAAGCAATGTCTGACTTTCATTGGTTAACATTCATAGAATTTTTTAAAAAATTATTACTTTTGTCGGATTAAAGTTATTTCTGTGACCATTGTGAGTTTTTCTTTCATTGACCGAAGGGTACCAACAATTTTGTCCACGTGTGTACCTTGAGTAAACTCACTTCACTGCTTAAAAGTGACACATTGTCAGATGAGGACATAACCAAGGTTTGTGAGTCTGTCAGGGCATTTGATCTGTTCTCTGCATGTCATTTCAAGACAAATGATAACAGCATACTCAAGAGCTCAGTCTTTTAAAAAAAAAAGTTCAACTATATGGAGCCTAATAAAATCTTTTTAGGAAAAGATGAAAACACAACTGATGGTTTGTTCATTATGTGCCTATCAGAAAGACTTTGAAATATTTGTTAGAATTCGATCTGTCACAACAAGGTAGAAGAGAAATGTGCTTCAGAACATGTAATCAGGACAGCAACGTTCACTAACGTTATCCTCCCTCTTGTGGTCAATTTTGGTAACAACATCGTTTTAACTATTTTTGAACACAAAGACCTCACGTGTGTGTGTGTGTGTGTGTGTGTGTGTGTGTGTGTGTGTGTGTGTGTGTGTGTGTGTGTGTGTGTGTGTGTGTGTGTTTTATATACAGGATAGGTTAAGGATACATGATGTTTCTGCCCAGAATAAAGTCCTTACTGAAAATAAATGACTGAATAATTTGGTTATGTGAATGTAATGGGTAAATTCCAATGTATAAGCTGTTATTTTTTAATCAAATGAGGAGCCATTTAGGGAAAAGGTGTCACAATTATTGCAAAGTTTATCCACACATTTAAAGATCATTTAAGATTCATTTCGTGTATTTAGGATTGTTATCCTTCCAGCAGAAGAGATCAGATTCTTCAAGACTCAGCTGTGTGTGTGTTTGTACAAACGTCCATAATATTCAGCAGATGGAGACTCCTGATTTGGATGCAGATAATGTGCCCTCACCTTCAAAGAAACGGTAATTTATCATATAGTGCCGTTGTACCTTACTGTGTGTCTTAGTAGAATTCATGATATATTTTTTTTTTCATTTTGCTGTTTTCACCTGAAGAATGTCCTGAAAAAACTCAACAACGTTCACTTTAATCTCTGACCACTTTTCAAAGGCTCGTCCATGTGCAATGCTTTTTTATTTGTATCTCTTTCGAACACATTAACTGTTAATTCAGGGTGATGAATTTAGTGACATCTCAACTACATGAAGAAATATATATATTACTGAAAAACAGTATTTAAGTGTCTAGTCATGTGAAGTCAGTACGTCAAATATGCTACCAGTTACCACTTAGCATGTACAGTGCTCAGCATAAATGAGTACATCCCCTTTAAAAAGTAAGATCTTAAGCAGCATCTCAATGAACACAGGAACAATTTCCAAAGTTTTGACAACACTGAGTTTAAGAGAACATTCGTTTAGCTCAACTAACTTGGATTACAAGTTAGTTGACCTAAACGAATGTTCAAAATCTCCAGTTTTACTCAATTTAGTTGCTGTAAAAATGAATACACCCCACAACACTACAGCATCCAGTATTTTGTATTACATCCATGCTTTGTAATGACTGCACCAAGTCTTCTAGACATGGAATAAACAATTTTAAACTTTTTTAGAGCCTAGAAGCTGGATGGAAAGTGATGCCCTTCAGAATTCCCCATAGATGTTTGATTGGGTTCAGATAAGGAGCCACTGCTTATAAGGAGCAATTGCTTTCACAATGGCCTTCTTCTGAAATGCAACAGTGGCCTTAGATGTGTGTTTTGGATCATTATTTTGTTGGGAAGTTGTATGGCGACCAAGGGAATGGAGTGATGGTAAGATCTTTTCTTTTACTATAGAGCAGTGCATCTGTGAATTCATGATACCATCAATGAAATGCAGCTCCCCAACACCAGCAGCACTCATTCAATTAAATGTATTTTTATTTATATAGACAATGGTCATTGTCTTAAAGCAGCTTCACAAAATGAAAAGAAAATTTATGGAAGTGTGTATGAGTGAGAAAAATGTGTCTAGATAATAATGAGATTGTCTCATTATATAATAATGAGATTGGCGATGGTGGCAAGGAAAAACTCCCTGAGATGGCAATGAGAAGAAACCTTGAGAGGAACCAGACTCAACAGGGAACCCATCCTCATTTGGGTGATAACGGATAACAGGGATTATATAACACCATGTGTGTTATGCAGCTTAAGTTCAATATAACAGAAGTTATTTAAATTAACATGAAGTCCAGTTCAGCTCAGGGATGAGTCAGCAGGTGCAGAGGGCAGATGGGGGTCTGGGTCACTGGGAGCTCAGGAGCAGCATGTGTAGATCCAAAACATCAGGAAGCAGAATCCAGCTGGAGCAGGTCCTTCTCTGGATGCCTCAGGATTCTCGCAGAGTTGGCTTTTGTCTACTGAAGCTGACACGATCTACAGATGCCTCGGGATGAGTAGACAAATATAGAGCAGGTGGAAAGAATTTGTGTAGTTGCCATTCAGGATCGATGTACTGGAGTATAAGGTTCTGGGATGAATTATGTGTATACCAGATTAAAGAGATACGTCTTGAGTCTACTTTTAAACTGGGAAACTGTGTCAGAGCCCCGAACACTGTCTGGAAGGCTATTTCAAAGTTTTGGAGCTAAATATGAAAACACCCTCCCCTCTTTTGTAGATTTTGATAGTCTGGGAACTACCAGAATTTTGTGATCTTAAGGAGCGTGGTGGATTGTTATGTATCAGGAGACTGGCTAGATATGTGGGAGCTAAAACATTTAGAGCCTTGAATGTAAGTAATGCTATTTTGTAATTAATTTTTGTAACTGAATAGGTAGCCAGTGCAGGGATGATAATATTGTGGTTATATGATCATATTTTCTTGATCTAGTGAGAACCCTGGCAATGTTAAATAGCCCAAAATTTAGAAGTAGATTTTGATTACTTATTTGGCCTTTTTCTGGTTTTCTGGTTATTAAATTAACAAATTTACTCTTTTTTCTCACTTATCGCCAGTCAGATGGTTCGTAGAGTCCTGGAGATGTTGTCTGAGAGGACTGCTGCTCCAGCTCTGCTAGGGTGCAGGCCATCAATGTGGTAGAGCCTAGGACTCATGAATCCCCAGAGAAGAACACTGCCACCACCATGTTTCACTGTAGCCATCATACATCATCCATACAGCTTCAAGCCATCAGTTCCAAAAACATTTATCTTGGTCTCATCACTCCAGAGTACAGAGTTCTAGTAGTCATCTTCATTTTCAACATGGGCTCTGGCAAATTCTAGGCGGGCTTTTTTGTGCCTGGCCTGGAAGGAAGGGGAGGCTTCCTTCGTGGTCAACAGACATGCCAGCCATTCCTCTGCAGTACGCGCCGTATTGTGTCACGAGAAACAATCACCCCAGTTTAGCCTTCTACTTCTTTAGCTAACTGCAGTGAACTAGCATGGCGATGTTCTTCAACCCTTCTCATCAGAAGATGCTCCTATCGAGGTGTTAACTTCTGTGGATGGACTGAATGTAATTAGTGTTATTAAAACAAATTATTAAATGAATTTAATTTAAATGAAAAATATGTTTTGCTGTGTGCAAATTCACAAATTTTGTTTGTGATTAATGGCCCGCATATGCAGGAGTATTTTGTAGTATAGTGACCCATAGAAAATGCTGATTCTGAGATAAAAAAAAAAAGTAAAGGTTTTATGACGAATCTGTTGGGGTGTACTAATTTATGCTGAGCACTGTATATAAATATCTGGACTGTCTGTGCAATGTTGTACAGTGGAAGAGAAAGAGATGAGAATCCTCAACACCCAGCCTTGTCTCTATGAAGAGTGCTGAGTCTATGGAGCCTCCTATTCATTTAAACCCCTAGCGATCAGCAAATTGTTTACATGTTCATTAAAGAGAACAACATCAAACAACATGATAACCTTTGTTCTTTCCCAACACAGCCACTGTAAAGTGATTTTAGATGATAATGTGTAGTATTGTGTGTATCAGCGAGCTGAGAGAGGAGTCAGGCACTTTCCATCTCTCAGGATGCCAGCATGCACAGAAACACAGGGAGGCTGGTCAACCCAGGCATAACAGACAAAGACATTAAGACAATGCACATTATTCTTAATAACCAAAACATATTAGTGATTAGAGTTGGTAATCACCTCAAGGTCGGACATTAAATTACTTTGGACCTGATTTGGCTTTCTGAAATATCTTAATTCTTCATGGCATAGATGGAACAAATTGCTGGAAAAAAAAATCTTTGGAGGTTTTGGTCCATATTGACATGACAGGATCATGCAGTTGAAATCTCCCATTTCGAAACATCCCAAAAGTGCTCTATTGGATTGATGATCTGATGATTGTGGAGGTCATTAGAGTACAGTGACCTCATTGCCATGTGTACAGTATGATAGTTATTTACTCCTAATGATGAGAAACTGCTGCATGTTGTAATGAACATGAGAAATACCTTGTTACGCCATGAAAAGATCTCAAAACATGGAGAGGTTCTCAGTATAACAGGATACTGAGCGAACTTCTTTTCTCAGAATGGCAGCAAAACACTGCCTTAGTATTGTATCAAAAAAATCAGTGTTCAGCTTAAACTGAACGTTGGTATGGTTTATGCTGGAACTAAGAAATGGTCAAATCAACTTGATGTTCTACATAAAATTGTTTTTTTTTATTTATTGTAATCCATTCTCATATACATATCAATGTGACATTCAACAAATTTATATTAATATTTTTAGAGCTGCGTGTATTGAAGTCAGAATTACAGTCAGCCATATATGATTTTATTTAAAAACTGGATGGGGAGATCTGGATGAATGTGAACTCAGTCCGTGATTGAGAAAATTTGAGAAAAAATATTAAATGATTGCTAAAATTGTTATATATTGGTATGTCAGGAGACCTCATTAAGACCAATGAAAAAGAACAAATACGAGAAAACGTGTGAATCCTTTGTTTGACGATTTTAACTGCAATGTGTAAAATGTCATTTAAAATGCCACAAATTGCATGACAAAATCCTAGACGAAATTGCTGTAAGATGGTTGTCAAAATTAATAAAAAGCAATTAACATCATAAACCTTTATACAGTAACTGAGCATACAGTTTAAGTTACAACAGTAATGTGCTGCACATGTCCCTCCTAGCTGTTGTTCTTTCAGCTCCTTCCATTAAGGGGTCGCCACAGTGGACCATCTGATTCACATACAGTTGGTCTTACATCAGATGCCCTTCCTGATGCAGCCTTTCTATGTTATCTGGGCTTTGGTCTGTTGCTCAGGGTGAACTGCATCCTGTGGCTAGGTTTGGGCATTTGTCTGGCAATCAAACAAGAAGACTACCAGTGCAAAGTTTATTTTTGTTTTGTTTGTTTGTTTGTTTGTTTGTTTGTAATTACAGTTTAACAGTTAGCCTGCAGATGGCGTCATTCTGCTGCTGTGTTGGGTGTAATGTGTTAGAGTACTTGGATTACTTTTTTGATGTAACGAGTAATCTAACACTTTAGGTCCGCCATTTAAGTACTCAGTTATTTAGTTATATTTTTGAAAAATGTAATCCGTTATTCAGACAATTTATGTAATCCTTGAGCCAGACAGCAGTGAATCCGTTAGTGTGTGTGTGTGTGTGTGTGTGTGTGTGTCTGTGTGAGAGAGAGAGTGTGTAAAAGTCATCCTACAGGTGGTTACTTTTTGTTTTAGATACAAAAGGAAAAATATAAACTTTGAAGCACAATAATATAGTAGCATTAGAAACATTTAAAGAACAAAAATAGACTAACTTGGGCAACCTTGTCTCCTAAAAATGTGATTATACACAACTAAACTGCAACAGCAAATTCACTTTATATAAATCTTGTATGTTTGTATGAAACATAATGAAGCTGGATTATGTTCAGATAAAACTTTTTTTTTTTTGGCACACATCAATGACTCCAAATTACATTTTGACAAACATTTTCTTCAATTAAATTCAACAATTTTAACAATGGTCATTGTCGCAAAGCAGCTTTACACAATCAACAGAAAATATGAAAATGTGTATGAATGAAAATTATTAGATTGTTTCTCATGAGCAAGTCGAGGGCAACGGTGGCAGGAAAAAACTCCATGAGATGGCAATAGGAAGAAACCTTGAGAGGAACCAGACTCGATTGTCAAACACAATGTCATAAATCCGTTTTACAGTAATACAAATTATTGGTATCATGAATAAATATCTTCTATAACTGTTTGTACTTTAGTTATTTTTGGTATTTTGGTTCCAGACGGCCAACACTACAATCCATTATTTGTCCAGTCGGACAGCACTCATATACAGCACATGGCAAAAAAATGTATATTGCTGAAAAGTTTATTTTAAAATAGGATTTAAAACATTTACAATATAGAAAATATTGAACTATTGAGTGCATAAATTAAAACTTTTCAGAAGTTGGACATTTATATAGTAAATCTTTTTTGTGATTGGTCTTAGAAAATATTCTAATATTTTGAGATCCTGGATTTTTGTAAACCATAATGACCTAAATTTCAAAAAGGTTTGAAATATTCCACTTTATTTATCAATCTTTCTAATTAAAAAAAAAATTCTAATTAAATTAGGTGAAAAACACTAATGGTTAGCACTGTCGCCTTGCACCTCCAGTGTCCGGGTTCAATTCCCGTCTCTGTGTGCATGGAGTGTGCATGTTCTCCCCGTGTTTGGTGGGTTTCCTCCGGGTACTCTGGTTTCCTCCCACAGTACAAAGACATATAGGTTAGGTTAATTGGCGTTCCCAAATGTGTGAATGAGTGTGTGTCCAGGGTGTACCCCGTGACCCTGAATACAGGATTGAGCGGTATAGATGATGAGTGAGTGAGTGAGTGAGAGAGTGAGAAAAACACTAATTTACTTTATATTTTCATTTCCAAAATTGCTAGGGATAGATTTTTTCCCCAGTTCAGCCCTGAGTCACACCAAAAAATTCTCCACATAAGTATAAGTACTGTATATTTATAGAGCTGACAGTGCCATGGGAGGACGCAATAGACGAGGCGAATGAGAGAAAGAGGATGCGGTATGCTGAGCTGAAGCTCGAGGCAGAACAATGGAGCTGGAGAGCAACAGTCTACCCGGTGGAGCTTGGCTGCCGTGGCTTTATTGCTACATCCACTATTAGGCTTTTTAAAGAATTGGGGATCCGTGGCCAAGCTCTGCACCACACTATCAAAGAGACTTCAGAGGCTGCTGAGCGCAGTAGTCAATGGCTGTGGATTAGGAGGAAAGATCACAGCTGGGCCCAAAGACATTTGGGACACACACCCAGGTCCGATCAGCCTGGGTGGGCCCGCCTTAGCAGAGGGTGTATTGTGTTAAGGGCCGAAACACCCGATGATGCTTTGGAACACAACTGACGATGTGCCCCTAACATCTGTTGGTGTCCTTTAACTGGAAATTGGTGGATATTGTTGTTTGGAAACTTAAAAAAAAGAAGGCAGTCCTTGATCAGAACAAATATTTCCTGTGTTTTGCAAGTGGAAAAATAAGCTACACATCTGCTTCAGAGCATCATCATATGATAACAAGCAATTGATTTGTTATAGATTAATTGAAAAATTACATTACTTGCATAATTTTACATCATATAAACTGCATTACAAACATAAACTTCAAAAACACATCAAATATACATATAGATCAAAAGATGAAAGACAATCAGCTTCATTATTAGTTGCTGACAAAACTTTCACATAATATTTAAAATCATTTAATCAATCCTTATACAGTGAATTCATGAGGAATTCCCCCACTCAATCATGTCAGTTCACAGATCAGGTTACAAGCTTACAATTTTTTTTTTTTTTTTTTTTTAATGGTTTATCTTAGCATTATGTAGTGGATTAGAGGTTTATGGTGAACGAGTTGAAAGAACACAATCTTTAAATGTCTTCTTTAAATGAGGTTAGACTCTTTTTGGCAGAAAAAAATCATCGTGTTGTTTGAGCAGAGAGTTGAGGCTGTCAGTGATATTTAAAAATATTTTTTTTATGCCTGTGATTTGTTCATGCTTTGAGAAAATTAAATGAAAAAATTGTTCAGTAAAACAACGCACTGATTCCTTATTGTAAACGATACAATGTCGTAATTCAGTATTTACAACAAAAAACACACCATCACCTGGGGAGAAATGGATGTCTGTACCTGTTTCAGTAATACTGCCTTTGTAAGTCTTGTATTTCTCTAGTAACTTGTCCAGGTAATGCAAATACAACGTGATGGCAGGTTTGATTGAAGCAACACAAGCTGATGCTTGCTGGTCAGTCTTGATCTTCAGCCGAGCTCCATGGATCATCATCTGGATGTGAAAGAAGGCTCCATTTACCCAGATTTTGAGCCCGCGGGTGCTCATCTGTCCGTCTTGCAGCAGGGAGTTTCTAAGGATGGTGAGGTCATTGCTTAGCTGCTGTTCCAGCCTTTGTAATTCTTTTTGCAAACACTGCTCATTGTCGATGAACATCTGATGACGCTTCAGATATTCTGACATCGTGTCCCGGACAGCTGAAACTTTCTCTTCACCAAACACACGTCGGAGCATGTTGTATGAATCATCATTTTTTTCTGTGGTGCTCTTGATGCAAATCTCCATGATCATAGCAAGCACAAATGCACCAAGTCCAACAGCATTTGGGACAGAATTAATTGAGGCCAAACTAGATCCCAGTCTCTCAATGTAGTCTGGCACACTGCTCACCAGTTCATCAGAGTATGCTTTTAACACAGAGTTGGAGTCCAAGCCAGAATATTTCAGCAGGGACTCATCAATGCCTATGTCTGGCATGAGACACGTGTGTGATGCGCTGTTATAAAATTCAAGAGCAAATCTCTCGTATTCCTCTTGTGAGTGACTACAGCCCATGATTTAATACTTACTTTCTCACGTTCAGCCAATGTAGATTTGTCAGAAACCATGAAGATAAAGCGCAGTTCTCTTGTTTACAAACGGAAGGAGGATGTCAGTAGCCAATCAGGTAAATAGGAGTATTTACTGACTCTCTCAGTGTGTCCAAGGTCCATGTTGTGGTAGTTTCTTTATCACAATAAGCAGCTTGGGAGGAAGCCAAGTTAAGCAGTAAGTAAAAAAAAACTTTTCTTTCAAAACTTTCCAATCAATTTTGACATTTCCTGCCATGTTGGGGAGTGGCTGCATGGATGGAAATACCAGTTAAAGTAGTTAATTCTGCTACAACAACTGTTGGATGGCATGTGGAACACATACATGCACACACACATACACAATGGCATCAATTGCTTACTCATTCTCCATACTACTTTATCCTGTATACAGAGTTGCGGGGGCCTGAAGCCTATCCCAGGAGACTTAGGGCAAAAGACGGGGCACACCCTGGATGGAGTGTCAGTCCATTGCAGGGCACGCACACATACACACACAATTAGAAAACACCAGGGAATTTGAGAATTTACCTAATCTACATGTTTTTGAACTGAAGAAACCCACCATAATACAAATGCAAATGATATAAAGAAATGAAAATGAAGGAAAAAGTCGGTTGAAACATTTTGCAACCACCAGTTGAAATCCCCAAATCTTTTTTTTTTAAATTATCAGTAATGGAAGAAGTGTTACTTACTGTAAGTAACAATAGAATGTAATTTAAAAAAATACTTGGGGTTTACTTGCACCCTGGGTACAACAGCCACACAGCAGCTAATTACACCTGCCCAACCTTACCCAAAATCGAAAGAAAATAAAATCCCATCATGACGTAAGTCTCTGCATCATCAACAGCTGAAGACTGGCACAAAAGCAGGATAGAGGTAGTGTTGCCAACTTAGAGACCTTGTCACAATATTTAACAACCTTTGAGATCACTTTAGTGACTTACAGTATGTCTAAAAAGGCGACCAACAACAAATCAAGTGACTTTGAACTTTTTTTTCCCCTCTTTGTATTGAGATCAGACTCCATGACTGCCTGTGATTGAGCTGTCTTATTTGCTTGTTTGGCAGAGACATGAATGAGCTGCGTATAAAAGTTCCCTGTAACTAATCACAAATCCCTCTTTGCTTCAGGCGCTCCTTCTTTAGCTGCCATAAACATTGTCATTATTTAAGGAAATTTCATTTATGTATATTGATTTTGTTTTATTTTGACAAATATTGACAAGTATTCTTGTTTTATTCTGTTGTTGAATAGTTGTTGTATTTTCATGGTAGGAACTATCATTACGTTACGTTGCGCACAGTTGCTATGTTGCAAACGGACCCTTTTTTTTTTTACAATGCTGCTAAGAACCACGTGAAACCGGTTAAAGTTAAACAGAAGTGAGTGTTCTCAAGTGAAGTTGGCCACAAGTGAAAAGAAGCTATTTGTAAGGTTTTTTGGGTTTCTTCAAGTGTACTCATTCCCTCTTGGTTATGTGCAATTCTATTGCTGTAATTTTTTTTTTCCACATAAATCAAGGATAATGGTAATATAAAAAATACATTTATAATAAGAATTAGAATTAATTAGCGAATTATTTAATGCAATAAAAAAAAATAACGGTTAGTAAATAGTAAGGAAATATTCTCATCTTTCTATTTAACTACATTCACATTTTATCTAAGCAATTTCTGACAACATTACTGGTGAATTTGAGTGGCTTATACACCAAAGCTTTAAAAACAGCATTTGTTTGTTTCAAGTGTACTTACAGTATATGGTGCAATGCTCCACGATGTTAGTTCCTGCAATTAGCCTATAGCTCTCAAGCTGAATTAAAGATCAATAAGACATTAAGACATTCAACAAAATAATATTAATATTTTTATAGCTGCCTGTACTGTACCTGAAGTCAGAATTGCATTGGGCCATTTATGCTCTATTTTTCTTAAACTGTATGGCAGAAACCTGGATGAATGTGAACCCAGTCTGTGATTAAAAACGGAAAAGTTATTGAGGAAAAAAATGGTCTATAAAAGCTCACGAGGCCTCATTAAGGCCCGACAAAAAGGGACAAATAAGACAAAACAGTGCATAACATGTACATGATTCTTTTTGTGTTCAAATATTGATGAGTGGTGAATGTCTATCGCTTCATTGTGCAGATCCTTTTGTACTTAAACAAATCACCATCTAACTTGTAGTTCACTTGTTGTGTAAACAACAATTTTAATCACAATGTGCAAAATGTCATTCAAAATGACAAATAACAAATGTAAAATAATAAAATCTTAAATAAAATTTCTGTTGTCAAAGTTAGTAAAAAATCTAAACAAAAACCTATATACTGTATGGTAGCTGCACATACACGTTTCAGTTATAGCAGTAATGTGCTGTATGTGTCCATCCTAGTTGTTACTGTTCTTTCAGCTCCTTCCATCAAAGCGTCGCCAAAGTGGACCATCTGATTCGCATAAAACTTGGCACAGATTTTACATCAGATGCCCTTCCTGATGCAAGACCTGATCCTGGCTTGGGACTGGCAATATGTATGCATTCATTAGCTGGGTTTGGGCAATGGCTGAGAATCAATGTTTTAATCTTTAACATTATTTGACCATTACTGTATTATATTGGATTTTGAAGCATTAACAACATTTTAGGAACAAAATCTCATAAAAAAAAGATTATTTGCCACTAAAATGCAACTACAAATTTACTTTGTAGGAATCTATTGCTAGATAATGTTCAGAGACAACAGTACATTGAATTAATTTATCAATTTATTTATTATTGTGGAGCTGCTGTGGCTCAGGACAGGACTTTTTACTAGTGGATATTCGTTGGATATCTGGTCCACATTTTAAAGTGTTTAAAGTGTCTGCCAAATGTGAATTAAAAAACTGACATAGAGGCATAGAGACTTTTGTACAAAAGTGCATTACTGTCACACCACAGCCCAAAGATTGTGTTTACAGTCCTGCCTTCAACAGGTTATGGATATGATTAAATACAAATAAACAAGTTGTGTGTCTCACATCATTGTAACCTTTGACCAAGTGTTGTAAGTGCTTAAAAATAAAATGTTATTAAATTTAATTTTTTATTTAATTATTTAATTTTTTAAAACTACATTGTACACTGGATGTTGTATGCAAGGCCAATTATTTTAACAGAAAACAAAGTTTGTGAACGTTTTACTGATAGATTTCGTCTAAACATATTTCTTACTTGCTGAATGCACCAATTAATAACTTATCCACATTAACTTAACAGAAAATACAGAAATTCTGGTCTGAGAACAGCTGTCAGCATCAGCCGAGGCCAGGACCGTCTTTGTGGAAAAGTGGAACTGTCCCCAGTCACCACAGGCATCCCAGGCAGACCACATGGGGCATCCGTGTGACGAGATCTCCAGCCAGAAGCGGGACACCAGGACGAGGGCAGAGGGGTTCTGGATCACTGGCAGCTCAGGAGCGACATTTATAGCTCGACAGAGAGACAGGGAGAGGGAAAAGAGAGAGGGAGAGAGAGAAGAGAGAGAAGAGGAGAGAGCAGAAGAGAAGGTGAGATAACAGTTAGGTGTGGTCACTGTTACATAATATATAAGGTGAATGTATCTTTAGTGCAGAGTGCAAGCAGGGACTCCGGCAGGACTAACTAGAACAGCATAACTAAAAGAGAGAGCCAGAAGGAAACACAGACATGAGGGCTCCCTGAGATATAAAGCAACCAATCACCTCACCGTCACTAAACCTGAGTGAACAATGAGAGTGGGGAGGACAGCATCTAAACATACCAGTTCACCAGAATACTCTACGTCCATGAGTCCCCCAGATCTGCTCCTTTACCTAAGGCTAATTTATTTACAAAAATGCTTGGCTAAATAAATAGGTTTTTAGCCTAGACCTAAACACTGAGACTGTGTCTGAGTCCCGAACATTAATTTGAAGACTATTCCATAACTTTGGGGCTTTGTAAGAAAAAGCTCTGCCCCCTGCTGTAGTTTTAATAATATGCGGTACTGACAAGCAGTCTGCATCCTTTGTTTGAAGTAGGCGTGGCAGATCGTAAGGTGCTAGCAGTTTACAGAGATACTGTGGCGCGAGACCATTTAACATTATTCGTTATATTATTCATTATTATAAAACATCACATTATTAGATTGCTAATACTGATGCATCAGTGCTTGATCAGGATTTTGTTTTTGAAGTTTCTTCAAGTGGAGCTAGTTATAACTACTGTATAAATAATCAGGTAGTTTAGTCCAGTGGTTTCAACTGAAGTTTCTGAAGAGTCTAATGCAAGTCTAGTTCAAGGTAAGTCTTGTGCAAGCTACTTGTTACAAGAAAGCTCGTCTAGGGGAAAAGGAGGCAAGGTAACACCAGATGGAATGGGTGAAGCAAGTTATTTATTACCTGAGCAGGTTATTTAGGCCTTAAGAACCAGGAAATGCAACAAACTACAATAAAAATATATATGCAAAGTGTTTAAAATGAAGGAGAGTAATAAACTCAAAGAGAACTCCTAACCTTGAGGTTTTAAGACAAACTATCTGACCACAAAATTAAATCAGCAGCTGTCTCCATAGTATTACACACACACCAGTATTTTCATGAATAAATATGTCATTTGACATCATTATCTGATAACAAGCAACAGATCCATTACACATTAATGGACATATTACAAATTATCTGCCTTCAGAAAATCTCCTGAGGCTGAGGAGATCCTGAGGTACTGTTTTTAATGTTTTGAGAGCATTGAGTTGCAGGAGCCTCGTAGAGAATACATTGATGGTGTATGCGCCAGGCATTAGTTGGTCTTTGCATCTGTTTTGATAAACTGTTTTGTTAAACTGTTTTGGTTATGCTGGTTTTGCTCTGTTTGGATTTTGTTTATCACAGTCTCTGGTTTAGTTTGTTCTTGTTTAGTGCTTGTGTTTATTTATTGTTGTTTTCCTTATTAAAAACATCTTTAAGTCTTAACCTCCTGCGCTTATGCCTTGGCTGCATCCATACTTCCGTGACACGTAAAAAATAACGGAATACTAACGGAATCACTGCTGTAAAGTAAGAAAAAAACAACAACAAATAAACCAGCACCTTACCTTTGAAAAGAATCGCGACAGAGCAGAGTTTTCTGTGTAAAGCAGAGAGTGTCTGTGTGTGAAGCTGGGGAGGGGGTGTAAAGGCGAGAGAGTGTGTGTGCGTGTCGGTGTATGTGTGTGCCGGTGTCAAATTACGTGCGCGCACACACATAGGAGAGTGAGAGACGAGCACTAAGATCTAGCAGGGGAGACGATTACCCACAATTCTGCAGCTCAAGAGAGAGAAAAATCATTAGCTCAGTTGTGATCATGTGACGCTCGGTGTCAAAATAAGAGGCGCATGTGTGTTACAGGATACTCGGTACTCGTAAACCAAGACTGTCGCTCGGTTTACAAGTAAAAATGTATTAAAAATCATTGCTCGTCTTGCAGAACACTCGTAAACCGCGTTACTCGCAATCCAAGGTACCACTGTATATATATAAATTAAAGATGTTACATAAAGGAAGCATTTTTATTTATTTATAATATGATTATAAATAAATATTATAGCATCTGCTTTTTTATTGAATTAAGTATTAGTATATACCAGTTATAAAAATCTATTTTTTCATATAGTTCATTGTTAGAGTAAAAGGCAAATCGGACAACTTGGTCGCTTTACTTATAAAACTTTATTTCCAACACTTTCGTTATGCAGTCTATAGTGCCAGCTGATTAGAGAAGTCTGTGATTGGCTAGTTTAGTGGCAGTTTTGTAACACTGGACAAAGGTGAGTGCACGTACAGAAAAGGGATGTTGTGCGCGGTGTAACAGGTTCGACCCTTTTTTCACGGGTGGCACCAACACGAGACGAGGTCTTATGGGAAAAAGGGTAATTTTATTTAGGGGACATACTGTAGGGAAGGAAAGGGTTAAAGGAGGGAGGACGAAATAAAAGGGAAGGAATGTTGTGCAGGTCTGGTGGGCAGTGCCCCGCTGGCATGCGGGCACAGGCTGATGGGTGGTAGCGGTGGACAGAGTGGCAGTGTGAGCCCGTGTGGACAGCAGCTTCTGCGCAGGTTGCATTGATTTTTCTCACAAGAGATGGCTGGACCGGCCCCTCCCAGCTCTCTCTTTCGGCGCGGCCTCAGGCGGGAGTCCTTCCTGACGTCCAGCAGCTGGGCAGCTTTCCCCGGCTGGGAACAGGGGCCGTGACATGTGCACTTCTAAGGTCCACTGCACCACATATAGTACAGACCAAAAGTTTGGACACACCTTCTCATTCAAAGAGTTTGAATTTGTATTATGGCAAGAAAAAAGCAGCTAAGTAAAGAAAAACGAGTGGCCATCATTACTTTAAGAAATGAAGGTCAGTCAGTCCGAAAAATTGGGAAAACTTTGAAAATGTCCCCAAGTGCAGTCACAAAAACCATCAATGCTACAAAGAAACTGGCTCACATGCGGACCGCCCCAGGAGAGGAAGACCAAGAGTCACCTCTGCTGCAGAGGATAACTTCATCCGAGTCACCAGCCTCAGAAATCACAGGTTAACAGCAGCTCAGATCAGAGAGCAGGTCAATGCCACACAGTGTTCTAGCAGCAGACACATCTCTAGAACAACTGTTAAGAGGAGACTGTGTGAATCAGGCCTTCATGCTAGAATATCTGCTAGGAAACCACTGCTAAGGACAGGCAACAAGCAGAAGAGACGCGTTTGGGCTAAAGAACACAAAGAACACAATAAAGAAAACTCTTTTTTTTTTTTTGGATTTTTCCCCGATTTTCTCCCTAATTTAGTCGTGTCCAATTCCTCCCCGTCACTAGGGGGCTCCCACATTAAGGCTACTACTACCACTCAGCCGGGAGGGCCGAAGACTATCACGTGTTTCCTCCGAACCACGTGACGCCAGCCGACCGCATCTTTTTTTCGAACTGCTCGCTCGCGCACCGTTGGGGGCGGCGTAACACACTCAGAGGACAGCGCTATCCGCTCCCTCCGTTGCGCGAGCTCACAGACGCCCCTGACTGGCTGTAGAGCCGTGATTAATGTGGGAGCACTAAGTACCTCTCATCCCTCCCCTCTGAGAGAGCTCGGCCAATCAGCTCTCTCTAGACCTCCGGCTGCGAGAGGTTACAGCATCGCCCTATCATCTCCGGATGATAGGGCGAGCGCTTTAACCACTGCGCCACTCGGAGGCCCATAAAGAAAACTCTTTGAATGAGAAGGTGTGTCCAAACTTTTGGTCTGTACTGTAGACATCCCAACAGACTCCGAGTTACACTCCCCACTGTGTTTTATAACGCGGGGAGAAGCCCGGAATCATTAATGTAGATAGCTCACAAGCCGTGCCTAATTCCGCAACCCTGCTCCTTCGCACACCTGCAGAAGGGGAGGCCGCCTAGCTAGTGAGCGAGGAGTGAGCGAGGAGCGATATTGGATTTGGGCACACGCCCATCACAGGCGCACACGTACATAGACGATTCTTTTTCCATACTCATTAGAATCACTCACCCCCACCCCCGCGCTTGGAGCTCCATTCACATGCAAGATTTAGGTCAACGACTGGCACTTCCAGCAGACCTCATTGTCCTGTTGTCTAGAGAATTAACTGAACTTGGTCATTGTTAAATGCCTTTAAATATATCAGAAATAAAAATACTGTTTTAGTTTAATCCAAGGAACACAGAAATATGACAAAATGGTCATCTCAAAGTTTTTATTTTTTATTGATTATAGCTTTTTCAATGTGTCCATGCTGTAAGGCGTAAATGTGTAAATTTAACTACGGTAAATTAAGGATGTCTTGAAACATAATGCAATAATGCAAGTCAAATATAATACACCTGTCCATAAATAAAAAGGAACATTTAGACCTTTACGCTGTAGAGCAGTCACATAAAAGTTTTTTTTTTTATATTTATAGGCTTTGTATAAGCAGATTTTAAAATTAAAGAAAATTGCTGTGTCTTATAAATCACCCCGGTAAGGTTTATGTGTACCAAAGACTTTGTGTTTTGGTTCAGGAATGAAGTCTCGCGGGAGGGCGCAGCCGCGACGCAAGGTCATCTCGATGATGTAAATAGGTCAAGGGATCCTGTTAAAAGGACACCCAAGGAGAAGTTTGGAGAGGAGATTATGAGGAGTTACAGCGCGCTGTTGTTTTGTGTTCATGAACTCGGATGCGAAAGTTATAGTGAAGTCTATCATTGGCGGATATCTTTTCCTGTTGGATTATCACCCCCCTGGTCTACTTCACCACATCGCTCCTGCTCCAAAATCGTGCTCCCGGATTACCAACAACATTTCCAGTGAGGCCGATCCAGCTCTCCCCCTATACATTCACCCTTCATTAATAACCCAGACTTTGGACACTCATTCCACACACATACTCACCGTCGCTATTTGTATATATTTTGTAAATATTATTATTAGTTTTGTTGGTTTGGGGGCACCTCTTTTGTTTATTTATTGTTTAATACACTTTGGGTTACTGTTTACATTGGCGGTGAGCGTCTTTTCTTGTCCTGAGCAGCTAAACACTTCACCAGAGACTAGATTAAAGTTCCCACGATAGTGTAACACGGTAATTAAATTATCTGATTGTTACAACGGTTAAATAAATTTCACTTAAATATCACAGATTAAAAAGAAAGAAGGCGTGCTGAGCTTCAGTTCATTGTGATGCAGACAAAAGGTCGAGGACGGAAACGGAGACATCGGTTTTCGTTATTTTACAAAATCAGAATATATTCAGTAAATTTATGAATTACAGTCAAAAAGTATTCAATCCAACTATAAAGTCTGATTTAATTGCTACCATTAATCATTTTTATTTTTTTTTATTTTATGTTTTGCATAAATTATGTTAACTTAAATGGCTGAATGAACTTAAATTTACATAAATAAATTAATAATTGCGTTTGCTTTAGACTTGTGCACTCGTGTGTAAATAGTTTTATGTCTATACTACCATATCATATATTTGTGTTTAATACTGTTTTATTACAGTTTGTAATTTATCAGACACTTTCAAGTAAATTTGAATCACTCTAAACACAATCCATGATTTTTTATTCGTTTTTAAAAATAAATAAATAAACTAGTCATGGCATTATGTTTCAAGACAGCTTTAATTTACCTTAGTTTACCGGGGGATAATTGATGATCAGTGTTAATATTTTGACTCACCTCAAATATGGATAATCATCTGAAACATGCAACTTTACATGGCCACTTAACCTAGAAAAATGCTTTTCTAGGTTAAGTGTCAAGTGTCAAAGCTGAATAGTAGTCTGCGCTCACGGCATTACAGGTGTGACGGCAAAAAGTTATGATTTTGTAAAATAATGAAAGCAAACAGGGTGCGCTATTCTGTACTGGTTTCTGTGAACTTGAGTGTGTGAAAAAATGAACTGTGTATACTTGCCTCACAGACGTGAAAAATATATACTTATAGAAGTAATAGAATAGTAACTATAGATATATATACTTATATGTCTGCTTGTACACAAACTAATGGAAAACAAATTTCAGATGATGCAATTTACATGAAACGTGAATATACTGGAGGCGCATCGTTTGCAGTGGAGATTTCAGCCTTTTTGCATAATGTCCCTTTGCGCCACCTGGTTGTCATTTCAGGGATGACTTTAAAAGGCAACTGATTTAAATCACCCGCTGTCGTCCCGTTGCGGCGGTGAATGCGACGGTAAAGCCCATTCTGATCTCCTACCTACTGTAGCTTCCCACACATTCCCATCTCATGTCTCACACCTCTTCGTGTTGTAATGTTACCTGTCTGTTTAATTTTCTTTCAGAAATATTACAGTGAGATGCAATTTAGCTAGCAATTTACTATACTGTAATAGTTTTCACACAGGTTTTCAATCTCAGGTGTAATCAATCTCAGAGAAACAACCAAACAAAATTAGTTTACTGGAGACAGTGAGCAAAATTTTCAACATATCAATACCATAAAAACAAGTGGAGAAAACAAAGCCCAAAGCATCTAGTGCGCATGCAGCACCCTTCAGGGGACAACTCAGACAAATCCTTCTAAAAGTGCTATTCAGGAGTCTGGTCCACCCTATACAGGGCATAGGGTCTGGATGGGGGTTTGGCCAATTTAGATTCCACATATAAAAAAAACCAAACATGGCAAAGAGCAACGTTCTAAAATGAAAAATTGTTAAGACATTGCAACATGAATTTGACATGGTTACGGAAGCCACAGATTTTTTGCCCTTCAATCTTTTAACAAAAAAATCTATTTAAGCAGAAATTTTACAGGTAACATGCTTACACTAATTTTGGTATCAATACTCATAAAGAAATATGAATAATTCCCATTTTAAATGATTGTTTTAAGCACGATTGTTTTTATAATGCTGAAAATGGGGCGCATACTGTATAAAATCATTTCTCCAAAATAGCTGAAGTTAGCAATTTAGGGAAAATAAAAAATATTTAGGGAACCAAGACTGGTCACTTCCATGTTGCATAAACCTCAGTATTGGTGCAGTTTTTTTTTTTATGTTAAACATAAAACACAGAAAATGTGTTTGCCAAAAAGCTGTGTTTTCACGATGAGGAAGGCTTGCTGTTGGAAGTTTGTATAAAGTTTGAAAAAAAATAAAGATGGTTAATTTGTCAGCTTTTATCCCACTTGTCTTACTAATTATATTGTCTCTTGTCTCTTCTCATGAAGAGAACTTTTAATGTCGTGAGATTTGTGTTCACCAAAAGAGCCGGCTCTAAAAGTTGATTTATTTCCGAATGACTCATCACCTGAACTGAATCCTCCTTCTGAAAGTGAAAGTGTTTCTCTCTCAGCCTCGACTTTATTTTGTGGTGTCGTAAGAAAAGTTCAAACACTATTTTAACTGTTGTTAATGTCATGCAACGAGGACTGTTGACCGAAGGTACTGTAGTTTTTTTTTTTCTTTATTATTAATGACTTTATATGAGATGAATGCGGATATATTGTAAATCAAACGCATGTAAAAACCAGCTGTAAGAACCCTTTAAAGTTGTACTGATATTTTAGCCTCCCTTATTTTATTTGTCATAAATTAAACATTAAAGCAGTTGATTGTATCAAAAGTAGTTCCTGTAAATGAGTTTTAAAAAATGTGAAAAGTAGTTTTTCTTATGTGGTTTTCCTGTGGTGGTCACTGGTAGAGCCGTATGGAGTGTTTACACTTGACGTCACAGCTTGGCCTTGATCACCTTCTGGCGGACTGTTTTCTTGTCCATGATCCTTTCGTTTAACTTTCTAGACAAAGTGCTTATGCATCTCCTGATTGTTTTAGGTTATTTCTTGGTTTAAATTTTGTTTCAGAAATATTACAGTGAAGTACATCATGGCTTCCAAGGGCAGCAAAACCAGTGCTAGTACAGTAATAGTGCTGATATTTCTCCTGAGCAAGAGGCACAGGATAAATATTGATTCAAAAGTGAAACAAAATGTTTTCAAACAACCCAAATATTATATCCAGCTGAGAAAGCATATTTTTGTCATGAGCATCTACTTTTTTGTCACCTACCATCCATAAATCCATCCATCTATCCATCCAGCAGAAGAGATCAGACTCCTCACGACTCATCTATGCGTTTGTGTATACTTTACTAAAATTCAAAGATGGAGATTTCTGATCTGGACACAGATGATGTGCCCCCACCCTGGAAAAAATGGTTAGTTAAAGTGAATAATTTAATGAATGATTTTACTATTAAGAAAAAGCTAACAGTAATACCTAAAACTCTAAAGAGTCTATATAAAAAATAAAGCATTGTATACAATGTTGTGCAGCAAACTCCAGGGAAAGAGCTGTATCTCTATGAAGAGTGGTCGGTCTATGAATTCTCCTCTGTGGTTTAAGGATGCAGGGTCCTTGAATGGATACAGGTAACATTTTCTCACTGTTAATATCCCTGCTAGAGACACAGAAAAAGGGAAATTTAACTAAATAAACCCAATGGCATACCAACATGTTCTGTTTTAAAGCAATGAAACTCTATAAATAATTTTTTTAAGGCTCTACTCTGCGTGCCTCAGTCTAGACCACTGCTTAGCATCTTTCAGCCACTGACTGGATACCAAGCCATAAGAACATTGAACAAATATTCAACCAGGCAATCCTCCCGCAGAGCTCTCTGCATCCTCAGTGTAGGATGTTACAAACAACAACTTGTTCAACTTTAGATATTGGTCAAAGTGTTAATTTAACGCCTGTGCTACACAGTCAGCAACATTTTTTTTTAACATTATTTATATCATAATATATTAGTTTAATCATAATACAATGCTTTTAGAGGCCTACAGTAAATATTCAAGCATGATTTTTGAGATTATTAGCAAAGACAAATCAAGATAAGGTTGCTGTATATTAAACGTCAGGCAAAGAGATCACCATTAATATTTGGTGTATCCATGAACAGTGATGATTATTTAATTAAGGTAGATATATCAAGATCTAATACATAAAGACATGCCAATTACTTTGTGTCATTAATCATGTGGCTGACATTAATGCATTGACTTGTATGTTTTAAACCTGGACAGAGGAAGAAGAAGCATTATATGAAAATATTTGGATGCATACAGAAAGACACTGGACATTTCTCTGTTTTGCTTGCAGCCAACAACAAATGTTGGACAAGACAAGAGTTTATAAAAAGCTTTATTTATATATATATATATAATATATATATATATATATATATACATACATACACACACATCATTCATTTCCAGTTCTACAGTGTTCCTTATTGGTCACATTGTAGATAGCACTATGTTCCCCTGGATGTTAAAGCACTCATAAAGACTTAATAAGCAAAGATTTGGCAAAAATTTGGACTTACATTTTAAATAATGAAAAAAAATTAAATAACTTTTTGTTCTTAGCTCTGAAAAGAAGGCATCGGACAGAAGAGTAAAGATCATCATCACAGATACAGGGTAAGATCAAAACCAAAAACATTATGATTTGAACATTGATTCAACATCACATGATTGTGATACTGAAACACTCGTATTCTAAACCTCTCTGCTGTTATTATATAAAGAGTGATTAGATTATAGAGAACAGATTTGAACATCTGTGTTTTAGTCAGAAAAAAGGCTAATAATTGAACATCATGTCTCTTCCTGCTTCAACATCTCACAGACATGACCCAGAATCTGCTGCTGTAAACAAATTCCAGATAAAATTCAAATTAAATCTAATCAAGAAATTTCAGTGTTTCAATGGAGTGATAATAAACCTGGGAAATCAAACACTCTTGAATGAGATTTATACAGAGCTCTACATCACAGAGGGAGAAAGTGGAGAAGTCAATAATGAACATGAGGTGAGACAGATCGAGGCAGCATCCAGGAGAACAACAACAGAGGAAACACCAATCAAATGCAATGACATCTTTAAGCCCTTATCTGAACAAGACGAACCCATCAGAACTGTGCTGACAAAGGGAGTCGCTGGCATCGGAAAAACAGTCTCTGTGCAGAAGTTCATTCTGGACTGGGCTGAAGGGAAAGCAAATCAGGACGTCCACCTCATATTTCCACTTCCTTTCAGAGAGCTGAATTTGATGAAGGACCAGAAACTGAGTCTGATGGAGCTCCTTCATGTCTGTTTTAAGGAAACAAAAGAAACAGAAATGTCCAGTTTAGAAAAGGTTCTGTTCATTTTTGACGGATTGGACGAGTGTCGTTTTCCTCTAAATTTCCAGAACACAGTGAGTGTGTGTGATGTAACTGAATCAGTATCAGTGCCTGTGCTGCTGATAAACCTGATCAAAGGGAATCTGCTTCCCTCTGCTCTCATCTGGATCACATCCCGACCTGCAGCAGCTGATCAAATCCCCTCTGAGTGTGTCCATCAAGTCACAGAGGTACGAGGGTTCAATGACCCACAGAAGGAGGAGTACTTCAGGAAGAGGATCAGTGATCAGAGCCTGGCCAATAACATCATCACACACCTGAAGTCATTAAGAAGCCTCTACATCATGTGTCACATCCCAGTCTTCTGCTGGATTTCAGCTGCTGTTCTAGAAAGACTTTTGGGTAAAGCAGAGAGGAGAAAGATCCCTAAGACTTTGACTCATATGTACACACACTTCCTCATCATTCAGGTAAACATCATAAGGGAACTAAGTACTAAAAAAGCAAGAAAGTGATAGGAAAATGCTTCTTAAACTAGGACAACTGGCTTTTGAGCAGCTGAAGAAAGGGAACCTGATCTTCTATGAGGAAGACCTGAGAGAGTGTCTCATTGATGTGAGAGAAGCAGCAGTGTACTCAGGTGTGTGTACGCAGATCTTCAGAGAGGAGTTTGGGCTTCACCAGAGTAAAGTGTACTGCTTTGTACATCTGAATGTTCAGGAACACCTTGCAGCTCTATATGTGCATCTGACTTTCATGATAAAGAAGAGAAATGTTCTTAATCAGTACTCTGAACAATGGATCTCAAATGTCCATAAGTGTGCTATAGATCAGGCTGTAGGAAGTCAAACTGGACACCTGGATCTTTTCCTTCGCTTTTTCCTTGGTCTTTCACTGAAGACCAATCAGAACCTCTTACATGCCTTAGTAAGGCAGACAGGAAGTAACTACCAGAACATAACGAAAACACTCCAGTACATTAAGAAGAAGATCAGTGAAGATCTTCCTACAGAGAAATCCATCAATCTCTTCCACTGTCTGAATGAACTGGATGATAATTCTCTAGAGGAGGAAATCCAACGCTACCTGAAATCTGGAAAACATAGTGAACTCTCTTCTTCACAGTGGTCTGCTCTGGTGTTTGTGTTACTGACTTCAGCACAGGGGCTGGAGGAATTTGACCTGAATAAATATGTCAATCCAGATAAGATAACAGAATCTGCTCTTCTGAAAATGATGCCTGTGATTGCAGCATCCAGAAAATCAATGTAAGTAAAGCTGAATATAACTGTTACAATTTAAGATAGAAACTGAAAACACTGCCACAAATACAGTGTACAAGTAAAGTCAGTACACTCCAGTGCACAATTAATTCAACTTGTCTCACTTCTCCATAAATGCACTATTACATTGGCAAGTAGAGAATATCCTTTTATTCACAAACAAAACAAACACCTTAGAAAGACTATTAAAAATACTGGCCCCAAAGTGGAAATACAATGTAACATATGTCCATGGCCGTTTCAAGGCATGAGTTGGAGGGTGCACTCATTCACCAATCCATCGCAGGGCACACACATACACACACTCACACCTGGGGGATTGCAATGCCCCCAAAATGTTCTGCCTGCTCCAACCTCACCTAACTCTGGTGCAACCATATAGGAAAACTACCATAACTTCCAGTTAGGAAGCTGGGGTCAAAGCGCACAGATGCAGACAGGAAACAGTACTTAGGAAACAGTGTGTTAAGGGCCTTACTCAAGGGCTCAACAGTAGTTCTGTAGTTTGCATTGTCAGCCCATGCAAGTCTGAGATCTTGATGAAAGGAGAGAAAATCTTAGTGAGTGAAAACAATTTGTGTACATGCAAAATATTTTTTCTTCTGTTCAATAATGAGGCACTAATATGAGGCCATATGATTTGATCAGCTGCACTGCACAGGGGTACTTGCCTGTGTTTAATACTGTATTGTGAGAAACCCTCCTGCGTGTTTGTTTCATAGCCTAGGCAGAGGCTTCTCCAGCACATCCCAGTGATTGGGACAAGATTTGCAGTGGGGTTAAGATCTGGAGTCTGTGGTGGCCAATTCATGTGCGCAAATGATGTCTCATGCTCTCTGAACCACTTTTTCACAATTTGAGCCCAATGAATTCTGGCATTGTCATCTTGGAATGTGGCTGTGCCATCAGGGATGAAATTAATCCACTGATAGGGAAAACCTGGTCAGTTGTCTTAGCAACGTTATGTGGCAATAAAATGAGGTCAGCTGATGACCTGAATGTACTGAATGACCAGGTTATTACATCTATGGAGTTATTTTCCCCATTTTTTCTTATGAACAGACATTTTCCAGAATTTAGTTGTGAATGTATGGAATCATTTGCACACACAAATTCCCCACCACACAATCAAAGCTGAAGGCAGTCACTGTAATCTTGGATCCTATGACCGTTTTTTTGTCCAGACAGTGTAGGAGTCTACATGCCGGTGAAGGAGTCTTAATTTGGGTGTATAATGTCCTCAGGGTCACTGAATAAAATGTTGTTGGCTCTTTTAGTATTTCTGCAAATGAGAACGTATAGTGAAAGCTTTAAAAACTTGTTTAATCCAAATTCATCATGTTTTTTTCCTTTTCAGCATCAGGTGTGATTTAATTGGAGTGAAAAGTTGGTCACTGCTGGTCTCAGTGCTCAGCTCAGAAGCCACCAGTCTGAGAGAACTACATCTGACTGTGAAAACACTGGATCTGTCCGGAAACAAACTAGGAGACTCAGGAGTAAAACATCTGTCTGCTGTTCTGGAGAATCCTTACTGTAAAGTGGTGACACTGAGGTTAGATTATTTTTGTGAGGGTCACGATAACAATAACTCATTAGATATACAGTCTATATTAGGAGCACGACCTCGACATCCAGCGGTTTAGCGACCATAACCTACTGTAAGCTATGTTGCCACGTCGCATTGGGCCAGAGCATACTACTGCATCGGATGTCGCCTTCGATAATTCAATTGGATTGCAAGCATAATTTGTTCCAGAAGCATGCTTGTATATAAAAACACTTGTATATCAAAGCGAATTTCCCCCATAAGAAAGAAAGAAAGAAAACTATATGAAAATATTCATATAAAAATAATTAATACAAGATATAAAGGAAAAATAAATTAAAAAAGAATCCTGGCTGTAGTGATTAAGACCAGAGAGGAGAGAAGGAGGAAGGGGGAGGAAGGGGGCTGCTGTGTAGGATAACTTTCACACATATCCCGGGAGCAAGCACACACACCCCGTGCGAGCAAGCACACACACCCCCGTGTGAGCAATCAGACAGAGCCCTGAGCGAGCGAACAGATATACACACACACACACACAGCCCTGCGCAGCCCTGCGACAAATACTTTACGCACACACACACACACACACACACACACACACACATAGTGATAGTGTTATAGTAAACAGTACACGCGCAGGGATGTTGACTATACGAGTGACGCACGAGCAATGAGAAAGAGCTTGGGAGACAATTACCCACAATTCCGAGAAAGAAGAACCATTGGCTCAGTTGTGGTCACTTGACTCTCTCTGTCAAAACAGGTGCATGTGTGGCACATGATACTCGATAAGTAATTGTATCTTTTATTTTACATAAATGCTGTTTTCAGAGGGTCTTCTGGATTCTCAAAATGAATATTAAAGTCTCTAGCAATTAACACTTCGTCTACAGAAATGACCAGATTTGAGAGGAAATCTGCAAATTCACAGAGAAATTCAGAGTACGGCCCTGGGGGTGATGAAATGATGATTAACTGAGGAGACTTAATATTTAATGAGTATTTAAATTTAACGGCTATTTATTATTTAACCAACATACGTTTGGTTTAGCCTTTTGTCTGCTCCTTGGCCTGGGCTCTGGGTAGTCACTGATTAACTAGGCCTCTTCTGAGACTATGAGCTATACGACAAGAAATGAGAGGAGCACCTTCCCGAGTTGGATGGACACTATCCCGCCCTAACAGGCCAGCTTTGTCCTGAAAGGTACTCCAGTTATCTATAAAGCCCACACTGTTTTAGGAGCACGACCTTGACATCCCGCGGTTCAGTGACCATAACCTGCTGTAAGCTATGTCGCCACGTCACATTGCGCCAGAGCATACTAATGCATCGGATGTCGCCTTCGATAGTTTAAACACCTCTGTAAAGTTATTCTTGCTAACTTTGACTGACAAAGGCGTATATCGTTAGCTCCAGCATAACTTTAGACAACCTCTGCTGTCCTAAAGCACTGAGACTACTTGCTATGTCCAGTTGCCTGGCTCCCAGGATACACCTAACCACTGCCTCTGGTGCCCCTAAAGTTCTAGTTAATTTCACGTGCCTCAGTATAGAGTCTCCTATAACCAGAGCTCTTTCAGGGTTCTTACAGGGTGCATCACTAAGGAGCGCAAACCTGTTGGACACGAGAAGTGCAGAGAAGGTGTGGTCCGGTGGGCTAGCCTTTGCCTTAGCTTTGTCTGAACGAGTACCTCCGAGTTGTCACCCACTCGCCCCGCTGTGGGGACTCTTATGCCCTCTGCTACAGGAATAACACTACTTTCACACTCTCTAACCCAGGACTGTCAAACTCAGTTCCTGGAGGGCCGCAGCCCCACAGAGTTTTGTTCCAACCCTGCTCCAACATACATACCATGTAGTTTTCAAATAAGCCTTAATGACTTGTTTAGTTGGATCAGGTGTTTTTAATTATGGTAGGAACAAAACTCTGTGGGGCTTTCTCGGTAACAATACAAAAACAGAAAGCTATGCCACCAAACATTCAAACTGGTAGTCGAAAAATCACCCTACTTCTACAGAGTTTCAGCTGATGTACAAACACTCACGTTAATCTGAAGAATTTTTTATACACTTGGGAATTCATCTTCCCCTCAATCCTTATGCAGCAAAACAGGCCCAAATCACGATGTTTCCTCTACCATACTTTACAGTTGGGATGATGTTTTCATGCTGATATGCAGTGCCCTTTTTACGCCAAATCTTTTTTTTTTCCCATCAGTGCACAAAACATTTTGCCAATACCGATTTGGAGTATCAATGTACCCTTTTTTCTAATTTCAGGTGTGCAGCAATGTTCCTTTTAGTAAGCAGCAGCTTCCTTTGGTGTGTCCTTTCATGGACACCCTACCTGTTAGCCAGTTCCAATGATGCCTTTAAATCTCGCAATGCTGCAATGTCTTGTACCAGCAACATCAAAGAAAAGTGTCATTGTCTGTCTACAGATTGTGTAATTGTGGTGTCTCAGATGAAGACTGTGCTGCTCTGACCTCAGCTCTGAGATCAAATCCCTCACACCTGAGAGAACTGGACCTGTCTAGTAATAATGTAGGAGTTTCAGGAATAAAGTCTCTCGCTGCTGTACTGAAGAATCCTCAGTGTAAACTGAACACCCTGTGGTAAGTTCTCTTTGAGAGTCACATGACCTGTTCCTCAGCAACACACCTTCTCTAACTGTAAGACGGAATTAGAAGTTTTAGATCCAACATCATGAGGAAAATTGTTGATTTTTATCACACAGTAGTGCTGTAGAAGCTGCAGTGCAAAACAGCTTGATTTGATCGCAATTTGTCTAAAATTACTGTGAAATTTATTACAACAGGGTAAATACTCAAAAAAGAAAAAAGGGTTTCAGGGATTAAAAGGAGCAGTGACATAAAACTGATCTAAAAAAAAATAAATGCCATATTACAGTATATCTGAAATAAGAAGTTAGACGGCAGAGGACTGGATATGCCAACCATTAAATAAATACAATTGAACCTTTTTAACAAAAGAGAGCCACTGTTTATTTTGCTAATCCTATCAGTAAACTATCAATAAACACCAATGAACCAGTTCCATCATGCTTGATATATGATGATGCGTCCGTGTTAGACAGATGATGAGGTATTCCATATATACTCTCTTACGCCATCATTCCTCTCCTCAAAGGGAAGCCTCAGCAGGCCTTCCCTCTGCTATTTAAAGAGGCTAATGGCTACAACCAGCACTGGCACGAAAATCCTTGCCTGCTGTAGGCTCTCTTCAGACCCAAAGCAACACCCTGTGCCTACTGTAGCTACTGTACATACTCTCCTGTAGATCAACTGCAGCTTGATCAGAGCACAGTCTCAGAGGCGGCTGAAACACATTGTCCTTTACAAGTTCCTGCATTCCCTCCTTGATGAGGAAAGAAAAATTGTTGACATGCAGTGTTGGGGGACGTTACTTTTTAAAATAACTAATTACATTACAAAATGACTGTCTTCAAAAAGTAATCTGTTACATTATTGCGTCACTTTCTGATAAAGGTATCTAGTTCGAGTACATTTCCATTGCAGAAAATGAAAACTCCTTTGTGCTTCCTCATGCATGTTGTTTTAGTCAAGACTAATGATTCATCATGATTCACCGCGGGTTTTGGTGCTATGATTAGGTTTCCATCTTTCCGTGTGTCAGTCCTCGCATAGTCAAACCACATAGGTGAGATAGGGGTATAACAGCAGGAATAACTGGTTATCAGGGGCGGGGCTTGTAGGATGACTTTCTCACACACACACACACACACACACACACACACACACACACACACACACACACACACACACACACACACACACACACACACACACTAATGGATTGGGAATGACAAAACAAGACACCTATCACTCAAAATATACAGGAAGTACTGAAGCCTCAGAGACATTTAAATTTATTTTAATTTAAGGATTATTTTCAGTATTTTAGGATTGTGCAGCACTTTGGTGAACTAAGTTGTGTTAAATGTGCTTTAAAAATAAATTTTACTTGACAGTACGTTTGTGTAAAAGTCTTGAGTGACAGATGTCTCTTCTTATCAGAGATTTTATTTGGAAACTATACCTACCAATTGGTATTTTGTTCCTGGATATGTCACTGTGTTTTCTGATTTGTTATGTTGTTTTTCTGTTTTGTTATTTTGTTTTGCACTTCTTGGCCATCGTAGAAATCTGTTGACGTCTGTAATTACTGTACATTTCTCTACAGGTTGTGTGGTTGTGGTGTCTCAGATGAAGGCTGTGCTGCTCTGACTTCAGCTCTGAGATCAAACCCCTCACACCTGAGAGAACTGACTCTGTCCTATAATAAACTTGGGGACTCAGGAATAAAGTGTCTGTCTGGTCTACTGGAGAATCCTCACTGTAAACTGGAGACACTGGGGTAAGATCAGACTCTGACAATCCCTTCAGTAAAACCCATCCTCTCATAGTGAGACTGAAGCAGACGTTTTACCTTCATCATCAGTGTTCTGAGGAGGAAGATTGTTTTATTTCATCTCACACTGACTATCTGATACTGGGTTTCTTGATGCTACTGCAATGTTTCTAAAATTATTGTGAAATTCACATAAAAACTCCAACACACAACCAGTACCCGGACAGTAAGAAAGTAAATTTACTTTCTTACTAAAAAAGTCATATGTAAACGTTACTGCCATCCCCCTTTTTTTTAATTCTGTGTTTTTATGTGTGTGTGTGTGTGTGTGTGTGTGTGTGTGTGTGTGTAAAACTTCACTTTGTATAAATGATTCAATCCACCTTCAGCAGCAATAACTTGATCTAACTGTTTTTTTTTTTTTTTGTATGACTCTTTCACATCATTTTGGACCATTTTTTGTTAGCATATTGCTTCAGTTTATTGAGGTCTGTGATGGATAGGCACCCTGTCCAGGGTGTACCCCGCCTTGTGCCCTGAGCCTCCTGGCATAGGCTCCAGGCCCCAGGCCCCCCTCGACCCTGAATACAGGATAAAGCGGTATAGATGATGAGTGAGTGAGTGAGTGAATTTATTGAGGGTTTTTGAGCATTCGCTTATGCACAGCTCTGTTAAGGTCCTGCCACAGTATTTCAAATCAGTTGAGGTTATTCCAAAACCTTGATTCTATCTTTTTTTTTTGTCATTCTGATGTTGATTTACTGGTGTGCTTTGGATCATTACCCTGTTGCATGACCAAATTTAGTTTTAGTTGGGGATAGATGTCATCAAATTTGTCTTTAGAATACTCTGGCATACAGAGGAGTTCACAATAAACTCAGTGACTGCAATGTTCCAAGGTGTTGTGGCTGCAAAAACCTGCTTGACAGTGAGTATGACATGTTTATATTGAAATGCTGTTTGGTTTTTACCAAACATGGTGCTGAGCATTAATGCCAAAAAACTCCACTTTGGTCTTCAATAGGACATTGTTTCAGAAGACTTGTGGTTTGTTCCAATGCAGTTTTGCAAAGCTCAGCTTCCATGTTCATTTTAGACAGAGCTGCCAAAGCTTCCAAGCAATCCATACTTGTTACATTTTTTTCCTAATTGTTCTTTCATGTGACTTTAACATTTAACATGCTCAGTCAGGCCTATAGGTACTCATCCTGTAAGTAGCAACTGGCATGAATCCTTTTCACTGTATCATTCTCACTGTACTCTAGAATGTTAAACTCCAAATTGTGTGGAAATGACTTTATAACCCTTTCCAGATTGATGTGCAGCAAGAGTTGCTTCTTTAAGACCACTGCTTATGTTTTTCCCTCTTGGCACTTTAGTGCCTGCATGTTTTTTTTTTTTTGCCTTCATATTTGCTAAATAAATAATGACAGTGAAAAAAAAAAGTTATATTTTTAAGGAGTTACTCATTACTTTTGAAATCAGTGCAGATTTTTAATTTCTAAAATGTGAATGTGCACCAACCGAAAGAAAATGACAGAAAACTATTGAGACAATGTCAGTCAAGTTCAAAGTGCTTGCTGCATTTTTTCCAACATGCTGCATTTGATGCCCACATCTGCACACACGATTTGATTTTCACACGAAAGTGATCAGTTTCTGTAAATGGGCTGTGAAAATACAACAAATGTGCCATTAAAAAGAAAATGTACTTTTAAATACAGTGGAACCTTGGATTTCAAGCAGAATTCGTTCCAGAAGCATGCTTGTATATCAAAACACTCCTATACCAAGAACTCACTCGTTTACCAAGTTCATTTATTTTAAAAAATTAGCTTGTCTTGAGAAACACTCACAATCCAAGGTTCCACTCCAAGTATTAAAAAAAAAAAGGAAATATTACACCTTGTTAAATTAAAATTTAACGGAACACTTTACTGTACTTGATTTTGAGTGATATTAGACCAAGTGTTTCTTTACTTTGACTCAAGTAATTCTTATACAAATTATGATACGAGCAAAATATTTTACGGCTGTAGCCTCATGGCTTCCTACACATGATCAAGGAAAAATTTACTGCAAAAAGGATCAAGCAAAATCCTTTTTGCAGTAAAAGTGAAAGAAAATATCTAAATAACTATATACGCTCAGTATGATTAATGTTTTTAATTACAATAGACAGTTGATATAAATTCCTTATGTCAGTCTAAATAATTAAACAATTTAACAACAAAATCTAAGAAATCTGTTGAGTGTGTCATTTGGTCTCTCAGGTTGCGTGATTGTGGTGTCTCAGATGAAGGCTGTGCTGCTCTGACATCAGCTCTGAGATCAAACCCCTCACACTTGAGAGAGCTGGAGCTGTCCTATAATAATGTAGGAGACTCAGGAGTGAAGTGTCTCTCTGCTATAATGAAGAATCCTCACTGTAAACTGGAGAGACTGGGGTAAGATCATCTCTATGAGTGTGACATTAGAATAAATGTGTCTTTAGTTTGTGCAATTTGTTTTGCTTTTCTGAATAATAAAATCATTTTAAAGATATCATTCTAAAGTATTAAATCTTAAGCCAGGTTAAAAATCTGTTGATGAAGAGTGTCTCATTGTGTCTCTACAGGTTGCGTGGTTGTGATGTCTCAGATGAAGGCTGTGCTGCTCTGACTTCAGCTCTGAGATCAAACCGCTCACACCTGAGAGACTTGGATCTGTCCTGTAATAATGTAGGAGACTCAGGAGTGAAGTGTCTCTCTGCAGTTCTGGAGAATCCTCACTGTAAACTGAAGACACTGATGTAAGATAATATATTTAAAACATTAATAATGAAACATGGTCTAATCCGCATTCAGGTCATAATAAACGAACATTGTATAAACATGAATAAAACACAGCCACATTTGTTCTGGTCAATACTGAATAAATCACTTACACATTCACAGTCTGGGTTTTGAAAAGTACATGAACCAGTGAGCTAATAACTTCTCCAAAAGATCATTAGAGTCTGACCCTTTTCTCTAAAATACACACACAGTCTGATTACTGACAGTCTGATCTTCTCAAGAAAGTGTGTGAATGCTGTTAGCTTTAGTTGAGAATGTAAGTGAGAGAAATTCTAATGACTTGGTGTGTGTTCCTCAGTCCACAACAAGACAAACTGTCTCCAACCAGAGCAGCGTCAGTGCTGTTACTCCTCTGCCTATGATTAAAGAGTGAAGTGTGTATCATTGTGTCTCTACAGGTTGCGTAAGTGCGGTGTCTCAGATGAAGGCTGTGCTGCTCTGACTTCAGCTCTAAAATCAAATCCTTCACACCTGAGAGACCTGGATCTGTCTGAGAATAAACTAGGACACTTCGGGAAAAAGCTGCTCTCTGCTCTTAAACATGATGAACATTACAAACTACAGACACACATGTGAGTAATGTCCTTAGCTAAACGTTGAAAAAACACTAATAATTTAACATTATTATGTGTACCAGTTTGTACATTTCTTTTTAGCCAGAATGAATAGGAGATTACAAGGTTAGAAAATAAACAAACAAAACAAAACTCTAATTTATTTATAACCTGATTTATTTTTAATGCCATTTGTGGTCAGCAAAGTGTTTTGATTTAAAATTTGTGAAAGGAGGAGGACAGGGAGTTAAACAGAGTCTACAAAATATCACAAATGAGTGCATGAGAGGGATTGTAAATTTGATAAGAGCAGTCGTGTGATGGACAAATATCTGCTCATTTTCTTCTTCTAGCTATGTTTAAAACGTATGTCAATAAGCATGAGGAAATGATACTTTTGTCTTGGAGAAGAAATGATTACATGCTGTTGATCATGAAGTACCACCGTCTTTGTCATTCTTAATTTACATGTTTTTTTTTTTGTTTGTTTTTTTCAGGGTGTGGTGAACATCTATGTGTGTGTTCATGAGAAAGAGAAAGAGAGAGAACTCTGGGGTTCCTGAATTTTCACACTGGGGGGGGGGGGGGGGGGGGGGGGACATTTGTAAACACTTCACTCTTTTGGTTATATAAAATAAAAGACTGAGATGGGAGAAATGTGTGCTCATCATGCACATTGTATCAGGCTGCAGACATGCTGTATGTACAGTATGACGACATCTGATCCCTGGATTAAACTCTCCAGCCCTCAATTTCATATGCAGGATTATTTGGAACATCAGCGTGAAAGGACAAACAAATTTGGGCTGAACTCAGTCAGTGGAAGAGAGAGAGCTAAAATTAACAACAGCTCCAACACATCTGTAATTTTTCTCCTGACAGGAGAAACATCTGGGGAATTTATCTGAGTACACTACTTTTTGCTCACTACAGTCACTACTGTATTTATACTGTATTTATATCCCAGTCTCATCAGAGCATTTTATCAGAATTTAAGCTAAGGAAGTTTTAATAAAGTGTTTATGGATTTAAAGTGAAAGTAAAACCAAGCTAAACTAAAGCTAATTAAGATAAACAATGCCAGTGTCAGGGGATACCACCAGAGGGCGCCAAAGCGCCCACAGACTCCATTTTGTCTTGTTTTCATTTGTTGTTTTGGTGGACTCAAATCCCCAGAATGCACCTCGGCCAGGTGATGTGGCGCTCACCTGAACTGAGGTTGCTAATTAGTTTTGTTATAAATGTTCCTGAGTTCTGTGATGTCCTTGTCTTGCATCTGTTCGTCTAGGGTTACTGTTTGTCCTGGTATGTTGTTCCACTCTGTGTTCTTCCTAGCTCTGTGTTCTCCTGGTTTGTCTGTCTCCTAGCCTGTCTGTCTGTCTGTCTCCTAGCCTGTCTGTCTGTCAGTCTTTTTGTAATGTCTAGTCTGTGTAGCTCCATGTTTAGTTTGTTCTGTGTTTAAGTTTATGTTCTGTTCTTTTGGTTCCCTGTCTTATCATTAAAATCCTTTTGGTTCACCTCTGCTATCATGCCTATCTTTCATCCGGCAAACAGTAACCATAACAGCCAGCTGTTATAACAAAAATAATGGCACCCTATAAATGAAAGGAAAATTAGATGTCAGTATCCAGCAATGGCTGAGCTTCATTAATGGAACATTTAATACCAATAGGCACTATATAATTGTTTTTTTTTTTCTTATTGGTGTCTGTATGCCTCGCTTTTAGTGTATGTATTAAATATGTATTACTGTAAAAGCAGTTTATCCATGTTTAGAGATTATAGTGAACTCTGTGAAGTATCAATAAGTTTGAAGCAGGTCGATGGACCTGAAATTGTGTTTAAAGTTTCTTCGCTGGCAATGGCAAGAAGTAATTGATAATTGTTGTTGGACTTATTTTCACCCAATGGTGACATTTAATGAAGTAAAAAACAAAAAATCATTATGACAAATTAAGAACAAACGAACTTTGAAGGTTCAGATAAATATGAATTCTGGTATAATGCTTACTTGTAATACTGTATGTAAACTGGTTGCATTATATTCAGGTGAGTAAATAAATACCTGTATAAGAGTGCACACATCATATTGTCCTGGGAGAAAGTGAGTGGTCTTACTGCAAAGTGAATGGATGTGGGTGTGTGTATGTATGCTTGTGTATGCGTGGAATATGTGCAGGTCGGGAATTAAAGATATGTGAAATAGTTTTTCATACAAACCAGGAAAATCCACTGTTTATAGCTTCCTGTTGGTCTACCAGATATTGTAGGCTGTCAGTGCAGCGAGGCAGTAAAGTATAAACACTGGTTAAATGTTAACATATTATTAATATAATTATTAATTTTTTGTAACTCATTATTAATCATTACCTGTGATGAAGCAGGATAAGGAGCATGAGACGTTCTGGAGGAATGCCGTCTGTCTCCTGCTGAACTAATTATAACAGCTTTAAACTGATAATAATAATAATAATAATACACTTTTTAGAATAATAAATACATATTTAAAGAGATATTTAAAGCTGTATATGAACCTGTAAAACAGTAATTGGCTTTATCATTAAAACGTTAACAAATGCCACCATAAAATGTGTATTAAATATGTATACAGCTGTGATCTTTCCTATTGGTTAATTATTCCAATAATTTACTAGCATTGTATTTTTTGTCCCAGCGTCACTCCTTTATGTCTCTCAGACCTAAAGCTATAAAATTCGGCTCACAGATGCTCCATGCACGCCACATCTACGTCCCGGATTGACCCGATGGTGGTGCTATTGGGTAGCTTACAACTTATAAACCTTATAAACTAAACAACTTGTTAAATGTATAAATTTCAGGATATTTTCAAATAATTTTTTGTCTTGAGCCACAAACATTTTTTTTCCCGATTTCCACCTTTGGAATTTTCTTTTCACTACCTTATTCTAATTAATTAATTACTCCCCCTGGTTGGCCTGATTCACATAAATGTTGGCAGGGATCATTTTCATATCTTTTCTCTTATATAAGGCAAACATGTTCTCTCTGTGCTTGGTGGGTTTCCTCTGGGTACTCTGGTTTCCTCCCACTGGCATTGCTCATAGTGTGTAAATGTGTGTGCATGTGTGCCCTGTGATAGTTAATTTAACAATGTGCCCTGATTTTGGAACAAAAATGTATAGTAGTATAATCTTATTGTGACAACCATTCATGTAGGTTTTTATCTACCTCTGGCCTTTTTAAAAGTCCCTGGGGCGCATTATATTGCCCCACTCGCGTGCCACTCACTTCCGGCTCCACCCAGCACTTGTTTACGCTCTTCCCGGACCCCAGACTGAACTCCGCGCCTTGCTATTATAATGCGGAGCAAGCCCGAGATCCTATTAACGTTAATCATCGCCAGCAGGCCCGAATAGGGAGCCTAAGTGAGCGAGGGCCGATAATAGATTTGGGCGCACGCCCATCACAGGTGCACGCCGTGACACATGTATACAAACAAAATGTATTCAGTTAAATCTATTTAGCTAAGAATTGCCAAGCATACCCAAACAAACATAGCCTTTTTGCAATGTTGTGCAGCGAGTTTAAAATGGTTTAAGAAGAGCCTTACTGGCCAGGTTGGGTTTTTAGACTTAAAGAAGATTGTAAGGAAAAGCCCCAGATTTGGCAAACATAGTCCAGGGGCACTGATATCAAGAACAGGGAAACAAATAATGTGTTTTTATACTCATTCCATATTTTTTTTTTTCCAATTTGCGCAAAAAGTTTATTGTATTAGGTATATATTGCCTTTTTATAAAAACATGCTATAAAAATGTGTTCAATGTGTTCAACCTGTTTGACTAAATTATCACCCAGTCATTCAAATAAACATGAAAAAAACTCTATCTTTGGTATAGAAAGATTTGATATATTTCATAGTAAGGATGTCAATTTTAGGACAAAAAAACAACAAAACAATGCAATACATAATTACAACAGACCTGAAAATTTGTATAGTACAGTTAAAGAGGTGCAATAAAGTATGAGACTTCTTTCAGCCACACAGTGCATATTCCCAACCCTTAATCAACACCGTCAGTGTTATACATTTTATCTCCAAGAACAGTAGTTTTTTTTTCAATGTTGTGACTTATATACACTGCCTGGCCCAAATAAAAATAATCACCATTTCAGAAGTGCAAAATTATTGACCTGCATCAAGCCCCCGGAAACATTTAGGACATTTTTAAGAAAAAAAATTAAGACCTGTCCAACACATTTTTAAAACCCATTAGGATAGTGCTGAAACTTTACTTAAGTGCTTTGTAAAGCTGCATGGTTTAAAAAAACTGACAGTAAACATCATATCTATGATTAACAGTGATAGTAGGAGCATTTCCACATGCACAATGTGACAAGTAAAACAAAGCTAAAATAAAGCTGATTAAGATAAACAATGCCAGCTGTTATAACAAAAATAATGGCACCTTATAAATGAAGGGAAAATTAGATGTCAGATGACAAGAACTCACAGTATTGGGACTAAACAGTAGGGCCAACTTGTAAGTGTGACTCGGAAAAAGTCGGGAAAAGAAAAAAGGGGTTTGGACATTAAAAGATTGGACTGTGAAGCAGAGGAAAAATATCATGTGATGTGATGAGTTCAGATTGAGCCTATTTCAGAATGATGGGCGTGTCAGGGTAAGAAGGGAAACGCACAAAGCCATCATGCACCAAGCAACCGCTGTACAAGCATCTGGAGGCCGTGTTAGATTATAGAAAATGTCCGTCCTGTCTGTCCTGTCCTGGATTATTCACTGTCCTGATGGTGAATAATCCTAATTTTGTAAAATCCTCAACAAAACAGAGTTTACACGCCAAGAAAATGGAAAACAGCTGACAGAATATCGTCCGGGATTCCCCTCGCGATTTAAAGCCGCAGAGACAACACTGTTACATTTCACATACCAGTAAGACCTTGGATTGCGATTAACTTAGTTTGCATCTTAGTTAGCAGGATGAGCGAATTTTTTAAAATAAAATTTTACTTGATAAACAAGCAAGGTTTCTGCACTACGTATAGACCTTTACTGCCGAGCCAATGATCTGAGCCAATGGTTCTTCTCTCTCTCTCTCTCTCTGTCTCATGCTACAGGATTGTGGGCGATCTTCTCCCATGCTCAGTCTCAGTGCGCGTGCCTCACTCATAAAGTCAACATCTATGCGTGTGTGTGCGTGTGCACTGTAAAAAATCCAACTAGCAAAATGTTGGCATAATGAGTATTTATTAGTAATCTGGACAAGAAGACATGAAAAAACTGACTGAACTAGTGAAAACAAGTTCATTAAAAACTCGCTGGATCAACTAAGGTTTAATTACTGAACAGACGTTCTAATGCAAGTTAACACGCACAGAAGTTGGTTCGGAAGTTGGCGCATGCGCGCTGATACGTTTCTGAAGTTGGCGCATGCGTGTTGGGTGCAGCGGGTATTTTGAACATCATCTGGATTAGTAGCCCGTTTCTCCACCTCACAACGGACAACTTCTTTTAAACTTTGGTAAGTGCACATATTTATATCGAAGTCAATCAATATATTTTGTATTATTTTGAGTTTACTACATTTATGTTATTTATTACAGTTGTTGCATATTATGAAGTATATTTAATTGTATTAGAAATATTACATTTAGAATTGAATATTATTTAATTATTATTCACAGCACATGATTATTTTTTTTCTATATCCCTGCATGTGTGATATTTGGTTTATTGGTTATTTTGCTTATGTTAAGAGGAACTAACAAGTTACCTGCCTGGGGTTTCCCATGGGGCAGGTGAGAGTGTGACACGGTGTGAGAGAAGCACATGAGAGCAGTTTGTCTTGCCGTTTGGCTCAATAAAATAAGTTGTTGCAAACTTAACTGTAGCCGTTTATTACCCGCAGCCAAAGAGACTGGAGAATAATAAGACAAGTCTAGAAAGTCTGGTTAAATTCATAATAACTCTTCTACACTTGGTATTTAAAATCTGCAGTATTTGCACCACAGTATTTGTAATCTTTGCATTTAACATTTCAGAACACATTCTCTCAATATCCTCCTGGATAAACACATTTCCAGACTTCATCACAAGACCTCAAACTTTGCCATTTCATGTAAGTAAACATTTACATTGCAGTGTTTTTAATGATTTTAAGAACGAAGTATGAAGTTAGGGCAAAAAATAAATCTTGTTATACCTTACTAGTTTACTTTTTTATGTAAGACTATTCATACCCCATTTCATTAAATATAACGAAAAAAAAGTAAAAAGACTATTGAATATTTTGGTCAAAATAATTTGTCAGATTAGCTCTGCGCTAACGTTCAAAAATTTTAGATCTGTATTATTTTTTGTTTTTAAAAGAGTTTTATGTTAATCAATGCTACATTTATTTGATCAATATAAAATACTACATTTATTTGATATAGTAAAACAGGAATAAGGTGAAAATGTTAGACTTCAAAATTTCTGTTGTCTACTGGAATGTACTGTACTTAAAACTGTAATTTATTGCTGTGACATTAAGCTGAATTTTCTGCATCATTACTCAAGTCTTTAGTGTCACATGGTCTTCAGAAATCCCTCTAATATGAGGATCTGATCATGGGAAAATTTCTTGATATTTTTGTATAGAGAGTTATAGTTTTTTTGCCAATTTTAATAATAACAAGAATGTTAGCCTATAAAAATGTCTAATACTGTCATTTAGTCCTGGGGGGGGGGGGGGGGTGTATTGTTTCCACAAAACTCAATAAATGTTTCTTGATCATTATGAATGAATTAAAGAAATAGTGATTTCTGTGGATCATGTGACACTGAAGACTGGAGTAGTGATGCAGAAAATACAGCTTTACATCACAGCAATAAATAAAACAATTTAAATACATTCCAATTGAAAAAAGCTGCTATATTTCACATTATGCCTGTTTTACTGTATTTCTGATCAAATAAATGTAACCTTAAGCTTTAGCAGCCATCAAAGATTTCAGATTAATGCATAAGGAATCAGAGAAAATCTTGAAAGAAACAGAACCTGAGCTGAACAGTGAACCTGAAGCTGGGACTTCACCTTGTTCACATGTACAGTACAGTCGTGGCCAAAAGTTTTGAGAATTACATAAATATTGGAAATTGGAAAAGTTGCTGCTTAAGTTTTTATAATAGCAATTTGCATATACTCCAGAATGTTATGAAGAGTGATGAATTGCATAGTCCTTCTTTGCCATGAAAATTAACTTAATCCCGAAAAAATTTCCACTTCATTTCATTGCTGTCATTAAAGGACCTGCTGAGATCATTTCAGTAATCATCTTGTTAACTCAGGTGAGAATGTTGACAAGCACAAGGCTGGAGATCATTATGTCACACTGATAGGGTTAGAATGGCAGACTTGACATGTTAAAAGGAGAGTGATGCTTGAAATCATTGTTCTTTCATTGTTAACCATGATAACCTGCAAAGAAACGCGTGCAGCCATCATTGCGTTGCATAAAAATGGCTTCACAGGCAAGGATATTGTGGCTACTAAGATTGCACCAAAATCAACAATTTATAGGATCATCAAGAACTTCAAGGAAAGAGGTTAAATTCTTGTTAAGAAGGCTTCAGGGCGTCCAAGAAAGTCCAGCAAGCGCCAGGATCGTCTCCTAAAGAGTATTCAGCTGCGGGATCGGAGTGCCACCAGTGCAGAGCTTGCTCAGGAATGGCAGCAGGCAGGTGTGAGCGCATCTGCACGCACAGTGAGGCCAAGACTTTTGGAAGATGGCCTGGTGTCAAGAAGGGCAGAAAAGAAGCCACTTCTCTCCAAAAAAAACATCAGGGACAGATTGATCTTCTGCAAAAAGTATGGCGAATGGACTGCTGAGGACTGGGGCAAAGTCATATTCTCGGATGAAGCCTCTTTCCGATTGTTTGGGGCATCTGGAAAAAGGCTTGTCCGGAGAAGAAAAGGTGAGCGCTACCATCAGTCCTGTGTCATGCCAACAGTAAAGCATCCTGAGACCATTCATGTGTGGGGTTGCTTCTCATCCAAGGGAGTGGGCTCACTCACAATTTTGCCCAAAAACACAGCCATGAATAAAGAATGGTACCAATACACCCTCCAACAGCAACTTCTTCCAACGATCCAACAGTTTGGTGAAGAACAATGCGTTTTCCAGCACGATGGAGCACCGTGCCATAAGGCAAAAGGGATGACTAAGTGGCTCGGGGACCAAAACGTTTAAATTTTGGGTCCATGGCCTGGAAACTCCCCAGATCTTAATCCCATTGAGAACTTGTGGTCAATCCTCAAGAGGCGGGTGGACAAACAAAAACCCACTAATTCTGACAAACTCCAAGAAGTGATTATGAAAGAATGGGTTGCTATCAGTCAGGATTTGGCTCAGAAGTTGATTGAGAGCAGCCCAGTCGAATTGCAGAGGTCCTGAAAAAGAAGGGCCAACACTGCAAATACTGACTCTTTGCATAAATGTCATGTAATTGTCGATAAAAGCCTTTGAAACGCATGAAGTGCTTGTAATTATATTTCAGTACATCACAGAAACAACTGAAACAAAGATCTAAAAGCAGTTTAGCAGCAAACTTTGTGAAAACTAATATTTGTGTCATTCTCAAAACTTTTGGCCATGACTGTAGAATTGAGAGAACAGGACACAGAAAAATTTGATGCTGAGACACTTGAGCACAAACCTGAACATCTTTTTTACCATGCAAACAGTATTGCATATTTCTAAATCTTTCTCTTATAATTAGAGTCTCCCTAATGTTAAATCTTATGAATACCTGAAAGTTTATCAAAGGTGACAAAGCATAACATTAGCCCTCTTTTTTCAGACTTCAAATATTGTGGCTCACTGAATGAAAACTGTCCTGGAAGATCTCGATGTGTTTATCCGTGATGGATCATCTGGACTATTCAGAACATGTCTGGTGAGTATGTTGCATTGATTCTCTGCAGGCACTTTGACAAAAATACGGCTGTTAATATTTGTGTTGACATTATTAAGATATTTAAATTCTTATTCATTTGACCTCCGGCTCTTATTTTACTTTATCTGATCATCTCAACTGATTTTAAAGATTTATGAGGTGTTTCTTTCTGTACATTTTGTCTACATTAATCTAGTAGGATCCAAAATGTTCATGGAACAAAAAGAAATATAAAAACATAGAAAAGATGGATGTCAAAAGTGATTTTTTTTTTTGTACTCTTTATTACATTAGGACAGTACTCCTGATGGCGGACAGACCAGAAGAATGAAAGTGGGAGTTCCTATTGTGATTGTGATGACTCCCCTACGACTTTGACCAGTGTCATAAACTTTACTCTTGTGTTGGAGGAAGGGTTTGTCTTGCAAGATGCTCCAGAACAGTTTGGCCTTTGACTTGTTTGCCTTGGATTTCAGTACCAAAAAATCGGAAGTACACTTTTGAGGTGATTGAGAAGGTGTTCATGGAATTGGGCTCTCACTGCTCTGCAAGGGTACAATCCCTTAAGACTTAACTTCTCCTATGACTTTGCTTTTGTGAGCTGTTTTCAGACTTCAAGTTTAGACTGTAAAAGGCATTTTGCCATGTTTCTTTTTGTGTACTTTTATTTGAAAGTCATGGAATTGTAGTGTGTTCCTTTTGGTTTAAAATAAAATTTGGAGGAAACTTTCAAGCATTCAGTTACAGCTTTTTTCATTATATTGTATTACAAAAAAAACCTGCTTCAGTAAATTTAAACACATATTTTGAACCCAATACATGTGACAAGTTCACATTTATTAAATTAATAAGTCTTTGAAACTATCAAATCACTTTTAACTTAACAAAAGAATATAAGTTGGGAGACCTTACTCAGTAAATTTAGTTAAGTCAACAACAAGTTGACTTAACTCAAAATTTCAAGGCAACTTGCTGCACAGCTTTTTTGAGTTAAGTGAACAAGTTGGGTTAAAAGTGGAGTTAACTCAAAAAAGCTGTGCAGCAAGTTGCCTTGAAATTTTGAGTTAAGTCAAGATTTTATTTTTTACAGTGTGTGAGTGTGCGTGCGTGCGAAGGTAGTCCTACACAATAACCCCTCTCTCTCTCCCTCCTCTCCTCTCTCCCTCACACACAGACTGATTGTTTTTAAATGTAAAGTGCAGAATAAGTAATCTTATTTTTACTTTTAAAAAATATTTTTATATGAATATTTTTGGGTTCCCATTATTTCATATGGGGAAATTCGCTCAGACAAAATGGCATCCGGGATTGCCCTCACAATTTGAAGGTGCAGAGACAATGTGTGAGATTCATTTCCTTAGGTGCGGTGATGGTTTTTGGCCACATGATGGCAATGTGGGAAAAGTGGACAGAGGTTTAGTCAAGTAGCTTTGTAAGCTTTAAATTGTATATTTGTGTCAATAAGTTTCACTTTGTCGGACTTAAGAACAAATCCAACTTGTGAATGTGCTCCCTGAACAGAACTCATTTGTATGTAAAAATGTACAATGTATTTTTCCCACATCCCAATAATGCCTTCAGTAAGGGGTAATGTAGTAAGGGGTAATGGAAAACTGTACTTTGGTAATTGGGCATTTTTGTCATGTTCAATTTTTCCAACTATCTCAGTTTCAGATGTACAGACGTCTCAAATGTTTCCGTCGTTCATATCAACTCATTTTCACCATCCCCTGAAGAAGAAAAAAAGACAATCTGAATTAATGATGACCTAACTGGACTGTGGTACTTTACAATCATGCATATAATTATTCCTGCTCCAAGGAAAACATCAGCATCAATATTTACCCAACACCTCGCTGCTTTTATCTAATAACAGGCTCTGGAGCTTTTAATATTAATAAGCACTACAGTGTAATGTAGCTCTTGGTCTACATTTATATTTAAGAGCAGACTTAAATCAAATATTTGTAGCAGTGTGACATACAAACACTCTCATTCTCTCAGTCACTCATTTGTGATTAGGTATACGCTGACTGACTCCCTGTCTTCTTCCCTAACAGGACATTTACATCAATGCACTTTACTGAAAACAAAATAGCATTAAAGCCATTTGCTTGGAAAAAAAATCTAACTCCTACCCTGATTAAGTGAAATATAGTGAAATTTAATATCGTGAAACATACAAACTAATGATAATGAGGTTAAATGATGTCTAAACATGTATCTAAAAAGGTCATTACTTACTTAAGTGTCTTAAGTTTGTAATGTTGATCCTTTTTAAGAGCAAGTAGCATCTTCTTTCCCGAGTCTTTAATTTTATTATTAGACAGATCCAGTTCTCTCAAGTGTGAGGGGTTTGTGCTCAAAGCTGAAACCAGAGCATCGCAGCTTTTAATTGAAACACCACAATCACACAACCTGTAGAGAAACATAAAGACACATTCTTCACTCTGCTTATGTACATCAAAACCATATGTGATGTGTTTAAATGAGTGGTGTGTGTGTGTGTGTGTGTGTGTGTTGGAGGTTGGAGTGTATCGTTGGGACATATGACATCAATTCCGTAAATAAATAAGATTTCCATCTTAATCTTTTATAAATTTAACACGCAGCAGACACATGAAGAGAGCTTTAATTGTGTGTTGACATTTTTTTGCAGGTCCTTTGTTGTTCCCTTATGGGTTCTCCTTTACCTCCTTCAGTATGACATGCTGTGCTCTTAGTGTGATCATTGCAGAACAGTTACAGCACTGACTGTCCTCTGGTTGTACAGATTATTTTTTTAATGTGGATTGAATAACATACAGAAGATCTTTGTTATAACGTGTGAAGCAGATCACATTTTCAAAGTCTCTCTTTGCAATCAACATTCATATAAATAGATGTTTTGTGAGAAGATCAGATCATCAATATTCAGACTTTGAGGATACTTTTTTATAGAACAGGGTATGACTAATTTTACACACTTTCCTAAATCCCATACAGTTAAAGTATAAGTATAAGTATAAATGCTGGACAGAGACATATTGAACTCTCATACTATTTTATCTTTGTTTCTGTGCGAGCAATCAGACAATGTAAGTGCCTTTTTTATTGTTAACATTTTGCAACTGCTTTTAAAATCACTTCACACACAGTGCATTTATTCAGGTCATTGATGATGAACCAAGGTCGTGCGACTCTTAGAGAGATGATCTTACCACAGTATCTCCAGTTTACAGTGAGGATTCTTCAGTACAGCACAGAGACTATTCACTCCTGAATCTCCAATCTTCGTATTATGGGACAGAGTCAGTTCTCTCAGGTGTGAGGGGTTTGATCTTAGAGCTGAAGTCAGAGCAGCACAGCCTTCACCTGAGACACCACAACTCCACAAACTGCACAGAGACACAGGGTCATACTTTTCATCAACACTATTGTTTTATTTCAATCTTAGTTCAAGAAGTCCTTTAAAGCTTGGCAGTTGGTAAAAAATTTTATTATTCAGAATGACATGAGGTTTTAATATCACCTAGTGAGATACGTACATTATCAACATTAAGTTTGATCATACTATTAATGTTACTCATCTGTTGTAGTTGATATTTAACTATCAGCAGGTGAAGCATTAACAGGTGAGTATTTTGTACATGCAAGGATCACAAAAAAGTGTATACAATTGGAATTATATCTGGTTACATATTCTACTCACTTAATAATAATAATAATAATGATAATAATAATAATAATAAAATATTCAGTTTTACATCTCACTGTCAGGGTCTGGGTTCGATCCCTGGCCAGGCTCGATTCCCGTCTCTGTGTGCATGGAGTTTGCATGTTCTCCCCGTGCTTGGTGGGTTTCCTCCGGGTGCTCCGGTTTCCTCCCACAGTCCAAAGACATGTAGGTTAGGCTAATTGGTGTTCCCAAATTGCCCGTAGTGTGTGAATGAGTGAGTGTATGTGTGTGTGTGTGTGTGTGTCTGTGCCCTGCGATGGATTGGCACCCTGTCCAGAGTGTACCCTGCCATGTGCCCCAAGTCTCCTGGGATAGGCTCCAGGCCCCCGGTGACCCTGAATACAGGATTAAGCGGTATAGATGAGTGAGTGAGTGAGTTTTACATCTTATTTTGACCCCCTCTGAAAACCAGCTGTAAATTAAAAAATTAGTAAATTATAGTGTTATGTTAGGAGCATTTTCCACGACCCAGGTTTAAATGAAGAATTGTGGTGATTGTGGTACTCACCAGTATGGATTGACTTATTTGGGTGTGGATTGGAGTTTGGACATTATTATTATTTTATTTTTATTTATTTATTTATTTATTTTTACTACTATTATTATTATGTAAATTATTTTAATCTTTTCTGTATACATCCATTCAGTAGTGACCATGTACTGTGATGTTTCTACAGAAACCTAGGGTTAACCCTAGGGACTAACCCTAATCCTAACCCTAGAGTAGTAACGGTCTGGTGCAATATAGATTTGGTGGAAGTAAAGGCCTTGCTGGACCCATCTCTGTTTACAGAAAATTTTGATAGGACATGTGATTTCTTTGGTCGAACCCGAGCTGGGGTTAGAGCAGGAAGTGGAGAGAGGCCATCTATATAGTTAGATTTAATGAGCCATTAACTAATCATCACCTGGTGCTGAGTCGGATAAGATGGTGGGGGAAATGCTGTTCATAACTACCTCTACAGGTATGCATAGGGTTTACAGTTGACCTCAACTGGGCACATAGTCAGATGGTGGTAGTAGTAGAAGTAGTCCTTTGAGGACCTCTACATTCCACTGACACATTGAGGTAATAAAGCTGGGAGACTCAATGGAATACTTATCACTTTGAGATCAAAGAGGTAGTTAAACAACTCTTTTAGGCTCACCCTGAGTACTTGCTCTTTACATTGCTGGGATATTCTAGCTGTCATGCTTTTTTCAACTTGCATGAAGGTTGGGGACTCTGTCTCTGGATGTTCAGACTCGGGTGGTGGTTCCACCCCATTTTATTTTAACTACAGCTTCAGAATGAGCAAGATGGATTCCGTCCTGACTGTAGAATGATAAAACAGCACTTTAAGTATGATGGAGACCTGGCAACGCTGTTTGTAGCAGCTAAAACATACCGAATAAACACTCCGAGTTTCAGGAGTATGGGGTGAGAGGCCTGTTATCATGGGCTATTAGCTCTCTTTCTAACCGGAGTGAGAGTCTGGGTTGCATCACCAACCTGAGGTCAGACTTGTTGCCTGGTGTGTATTGGACTCTGCCAGGCTTACCCTTTGTGGGTATTATTGATTTACAGTCTATCTCTGCCTCAATCCTCACCTATTAGGATTACGTTAGGATAGATCCCATATGCCTCCCTGGAGAGGTGTTTCTATGGCAGACCAAGGACTAGATGAATATATTTTGTCCTCTTGTCTGGCTTAGGAGTGACTGGGTACTCCTGTGGAGGAGCTGGAGAAGGTGGATAAGAAATAGGACGTCTAAGCATGTCTGCTTAGACTCCTGCTCTCACAACCCTTACTTTTCGTTTTTTTTAATTAATTTCTATGTTGAGCTTTTCAGGCGAATAGGACAGGAAATAAGGAAAGTTTTCAAATCCTATCTATTTTTTGGGACTATTTCCATTTCCTTATTGCTTTTAAATCCTAGAGCTCACACAAGTGCCGTTTGTGTTATTAGTTACAATTTTAGTAATTTCACAGTTAATTTCTGACCCACCATACATTAGTGCTGCAGCTTCCCACATACTCGCATCTGTCCCAAAGACATTGACAAATCATGTGTGAAAAAAAAAAACAATCTTTCTCCTCATGACATTGAGGTTAATCCTAAACATTCTGTTTCAGACTCACTATTAGAGTATGCGACCTACTGAGGAGCAGGTCATGTGACTCTCAAAAAGATGATCTTACCTCAGTGTCTCCAGTTTACAGTGAGGATTCTCCAGTACAGCAGAGAGACATTTTACTCCATAATCTCCTATATTATTCTTAGACAGATCCAGGTCTCTCAGGTGTGAGGGGTTTGATCTCAGAGCTGAAGTCAGAGCAGCACAGCCTTCATCTGAGACACCGCAATCACTCAACCTGTAGAGAGACAAGTTTTCCTCTGTGAATCACCATACTGAATTTGAAATAAGGCAAAGAAGATGTGACTGTAATGTCGACTTTCAGCTTTAATTCAATGTTACAGTATAAAACTCATGCAGGAATTCCAGCCATTTGAAAAGGGTGGGAATAATGAATCTGAAAGGACAGTGGTGAACCATCAACTTTGTGGAAGAATGTGGTTGTAAAAAAAAAAAATAAAAAATTGATGGCCACTATCAGAGATCACTTAAATGCTTGGTGATGCAGCAAAATCGACAGTGGAAGTAAATGCATTTCCACACTCAAAATGCAACAAGAACTAACAGGATTGGAATTAAACACCTGTGTGGGAGCATAAAGATTTGGAGTAATGGAAAAAGGTCATGTGGTCTGATGAGTCCAGACTGACCCTATTCCATTCATAAGGCTGAAGTTGGAAAAAAGTGGTTGTGGGAGTATGAGGAATCTTTTTCACACCTCAATATTTTCACACATTGCCAGTTTGACTTTACAGAGTGGTTCAACTACCTCATTGTTAATACAAGATGACATGGTGAAATGACATGGTGAATATGTACAGTAACCACAGCTAAAGGCAGGACAGTAAAATAGTATTATTTGTCCTTTCAGGCCAGTAGTATATTTAATCATTGATGCAACAGGAAATTTCTGTTGTAAAATGGTTGCTTTTTATGAGTTATTCCAACTTAAAAAGATGGTTTTACCTCAGTGCTTCAACTTTACAGTAGGGATTCTCTAGTCCAGTAGAGAGACACTTCACTCCTGAGGCATTTAGGTTATTCCCAGACAGATCCAGTATTTTCACAGTTAGATGTAATTCTGTCAGATTTGAGGTTTCGGAGTGAAGCGCTGAGACCAGAGCTGACCAGGTTTTCATTCCCCGTTTATCACAGGTGATACTGAAAGGAATATAATAATACATATCTTTAAATACTATACAATCTGGTGCATTAGCAAATTAATCCTCATCTTTAACAGCAACCATATTTAAAAAAAAAAAATACAAATGATAAAATAAATGACTTCAACGTATGGTAAAATTATGGTATTTCATACCATGCACCTTCATTTTTTCATGTTTTTTTTAGATGAAAGTAAATTTTACATTTCATTTGGAAATCAAGGTCCCAGACTCTGGAAGAAATTGGGATGGGACAGAATTCAAACTGCTTAAGCTCGAATGTGAAGTTTCCACAGTCTGGGGTGATGAAGTCAACACAGCTGTTTACTAGAAGATTTAAGAGCACTTCATGCTTGTTGACCAGCTTTATGGAGATGCTGATTTCCCTTTTTAACAGGATGCAGCACCTGCCCACAGTGCCAAAACTACCTTTAACTCAGGGGTCTCAAACTCAGTTCCTGGAGGGCCGCAGCCCCACAGAGTTTTGTTCCAACCCTGCCCCAACATACATACCATGTAGTTTTCAAATAAGCCTTAATGACTTGTTTAGTTGGATCAGGTGTTTTTAATTATGGTTGGAACAAAACTCTGTGGGGCTGCGGCCCTCCAGGAACTGAGTTTGAGACCCCTGCTTTAACTGGTTTGAAGACCATGATATTACTGTGCTTGACTAGCCACCCAACTTGCCTAACCTGAACCCCAAATGGGCTACTGTCAAAAGGAAGATGAGCAACACCCGACTCACACACACATACACCACCATAATTTTGAAGTTTCTCTCTTTCTAACGCTGTAACAGTAGAAGAGTTATAATCAGATTTACTTACATTGATTTTCTAGATGCTGCAATCACTGGCATCAGCTTCAGAAGAACAGCTTCTGTTATCTTATCTGCACTAATATATTTATTCAGGTCAAATTCCTCCAGCTCCTGTGCTGATGTCAGTAACACAAACACTAGAGCAGACCACTGTGATGAAGAGAGTTGACTTCGTTTTCCAGATTTCAGGTAGCGGTGGATTTCCTCCACTAGAGAATCATCTTCCAGTTCATTTAGACAGTGGAACAGATTGATGGATTTCTCTGTAGGAAGATCTTCATTGATCTTTTTCTTAATGTACTGAACTGTTTTCTCTTTGCTCTGGTAGTTACTTTCTATCGGTGATACTAAGGCCTGTAAGAGATCCTGACTGGACTCCAGTGAGAGGCCCAGAAGAAAGCGAAGGAAAAGATCCAGATGTCCAGTCTGACATTCTAAAGCCTGATCTACAGCACTCTTCTGTACATCTAAAACTGTAATCTTTTTCTTCTGCAGAGTTTTTTTAAGAACATTTCTGTTTTCTATTTTGAACATCAGGTGCACATACAGAGCTGCGAGGTGTTCCTGAACACTCAGATGAACAAAGCAGTACACTTTACTCTGGTGAAGCCCAAACTCCTCTCTGAAGATCTGCGTACACACACCTGAGTACACTGCTGCTTCTCCCACATCAATGCCACACTCTCTCAGGTCTTCCTCATAGAAGATCAGGTTCCCTTTCTTCAGCTGCTCAAAAGCCAGTTGTCCCAGTTTAAGAAGCATTTCTTCATCACTCTCCTGCTTCTTTGAGTACTTTTCTCTTATGATGTTTATCTGAATGATGAGGAAGTGTGTGTACATTTGAGTCAGAGTCTTGGGGATCTCTCCACTCTCTGCTTCACCCAACATTCTCTCTAGAACAGCGGCTGAAATCCAGCAGAAGACTGGGATGTGACACATGATGTAGAGGCTTCTTAATGACTTCAGGTGTGTGATGATGTTATTGGCCAGGCTCTGATCACTGATCCTCTTCCTGAAGTACTCCTCCTTCTGTGGGTCATTGAACCCTCGTACCTCTGTGACTCGATGGACACACTCAGAGGGGATTTGATCAGCTGCTGCTGGTCGGGAGGTGATCCAGATGAGAGCAGAGGGAAGCAGATTCCCTTTGATCAGGTTTATCAGCAGCACAGGCACTGATACTGATTCAGTTACATCACACACTCTCACTGTGTTCTGGAAATCTAGAGGAAGACGACACTCGTCCAATCCGTCAAAAATGAACAGAACCTTTTCCAAACTGGACATTTCTGTTTCTTTTATTTCCTTAAAACAGACATGAAGGAGCTCCATCAGACTCAGTTTCTGGTCCTTCATCAAATTCAGCTCTCTGAAAGGAAGTGGAAATATGAGGTGGATGTCCTGATTTGCTTTCCCTTCAGCCCAGTCCACAATGAACTTCTGCACAGAGACTGTTTTTCCGATGCCAGCGACTCCCTTTGTTAGCACAGTTCTGATGGGTTCCTCTTGTTCAGATAAGGGCTTAAAGATGTCATTGCATTTGATTGGTGTTTCCTCTGAAGTTGTTTTCCTGGATGTTGCCTCAATCTGTCTCACCTCATGTTCTTTATTGACGTCTCCACTGTCTCCCTCTGTGATGTAGAGCTCTGTGTAGATCTCATTCAGGAGTGTTCGATTTTCCTGGTTTATTATCACTCCATTCAAACACTGAAACTTTTTCTTCAGATTTAATTTAAACTTTTTCTGGAATTCATATACAGCTGCAGAGTCTGGGTCGTACCTGGGAGATGGAGAAGATGTGGTGAGACATGAAGTCCAATTATTATTTCTAACATTTTCTGACTGGTTAACATGTACTTTAAGATGTATTTGCTTTATTCTACTGTATGTTTTCTACTAACAAATTATTCTGTAGGTAATCAGAAGTGTCACAGCCATGTTCTTTGTTTCAATCTTACCCTGTATCTGTGATGATGTTCATTTCTGTTTTGTATTCTGCATCCTGTAGAACTCTGTGAACAAAAACTATAGTTCATTAATAAAAACAACTTCATCCTTCAAACCTTATAGTCTAAATTTTAGCCTTAAGTTTGCCACAGTAACCAATTATGAGTGCAATAACTTTCAGAGAACGCAGTGCTCCATTTCAGTCCTGTATGGCCATTCAGTATGTGATTAAATATATGATATATCCATGCACCTTTGCAATAAAAGAACTAGTAATCTCTTTTATAGTCTGCTGGTTTAAAGCTCTTGCTGTAGAGATTGTTTTGATGTTTGTTGATGAAAAAAGAGATTTCTAAACGAGTTAAGGAGAGTTTCAATAGCTTTATTTGGGAATCAGATTGAAATTAGCTAAAAAGTTATCAATATATTATAACTGATTAACACTTAAACATTAAGAACATTTGAAATAACCAATGGGATAACTAGATGATCCTTATGGCTTGACATTCTATAAGTAGCTAAATGGTGATAAGTGCTGTGAAGACAATTACCATGTGGAAATTTGTGTTTAGTTCTATAGTGTGCATACTGAAGTTCTGGGTTAGGGTTAGTGTGATACAGATTTTATGGAGCTGAATGCCTCATCTTTACTACTCCAAACATACGCTGGTCAAAACTACCAGAAGTGTAATTAAATTTTCTTCATAATAACAACTAAGCAGGCACAAACCTGGAGAAGAAGAATAGTTTTATTGAACTGAACATACACCCAACTCAACTACAAACCCCAAAACATAAAAACGGGGATGCCAACTAAAGGTCGAAACAAAGATCTCCTAGGCCCAGAAACACATTTTTGTCTTTTCCACAAGAAAAGTTCAGCTTTCTCACATATGCATTAAGCTCCTTGGTCTTTTTCATCGTCCAATGTATTGGTCAATCCAATGAGTTCTGTCAAACAAACCTGTTGGCACAGAGAAACTACCAGCTGGGGTCCATCATCATTACTAACATAGACCACTAAATAAATAAATAAAAAGAAGTTGTGTGTGTAAAGTGCTATGAATAAATATTTTGAAAAAAAGATTTTTGCACATTTGTAACACTTTAATGATTTAGATCATCATGCAAATTGTATTATTAAACAAAGATAACCTGAGTAAATACAAAAATCCAGTTTTTAAAAGATTATTTTATTTATTAAGGGAAAATAGTTGTCCAAACCTTCCTGGCCTTATGTGAAAAAAGTAGTTGCCCCTAAACCTAATGACTGGTTGTGCCAGCCATAAGTCTTTGACATTGCTGTTAAAAAATTTGGCCCCTTCTTCTTTGCAGAATCATTTTAATTCAGCCACATTGGAGGGTTTTCGAGCATGAACAGTCTGTTTAAAGTGTTGCTATAGCATCATAATTGGATTTAAGTCTGGCCATTGAGTAGGCCACTCCAAAATTTTAACTTATTGTTTTTTTGTTTTGTTTGCCATTCAGAGGTGAACTTGATGGTGTGTTTCGGATCATTGTCCTGCTGCATAACTCAAGTGTCCTTGAGGTCACAAACTGATGGCTGGACATTTGGACATTCTCGTTCATTCCCTTGCTGGTTCCATCAATTATGGCAAGTCGGACAGCTCTCTTATCAGTGCACAGAATATTTGCCCAAAAGTCTTGAGAAAAATTGAGATGTTTTTTGGCAAAAATGGCATTCATGGGACAGCAAAAACAGCAATAAGGCTCTTATTGCTCTTTTTGCTGTCCCATGAATGCCATTTTTGTCTCTTTCTTATTTCATAACTGAAGCAAGTTAGGCCTGCAGTTTTTTAGATTTTGTTCTGAGTTCTTTTATGAGCTCCTGGATGAGTACTCATTGTGCTCTTGGAGTAATTATGGTAGGCCAGCCTCTCCTGTGAAGGTTTATCACTGTTCCAAGTTTTCTCCATTTGTGGATAATGGCTTTCACTGTGGTTTGTTGGAGTCCCCGGGCCTTAGAAATGGCTTTGTAACTCTTTCCAGGCTGACACCGTTGCTCATCTGTTCTTGAATTTCTTTAGATTACTGCATGATGTGTTGCTTTTTGAGATCGTTTCAGCCTGCTACACTTTGTCAGACAGGTAATCAGGCCTGGGTGTGGCAAGTGAGATCAAAATCACAAAAATCACAGTTCATTCATGATTTAGCAAGGGGGCAGTTACTTTTTCACATAGGGCCAGGTAGGTTTGGACAGCTTATTTCCCCTTAATAAATGAAATAATTTTAAAATGTGTTTGTTTGATGATCCCAATCATATACAGTAAATGTGACAAATATGAACAAAAGAAATCAGGAAGTGGTCAAATACCTTTTTACAGCACTGCATATTTGACCCTCTATGTGTAATCTCATGTATTGATATCAGTGTACTGTATTGTACCAAGTATTGAGGTCAGAAAACAGAAAGCAGCTGGCATTATTAATAGATAGAGAGCACCATGCCAACTGTTTAAAAAAAGCATAAACTTACACATAAGCTCTGAGAATGGGTTTATTTTATACTCTCCGTTTCCTTGATTTCTTTTCAGTTCCCCAATTTACCCCTCTCCGAACAGGAAGGTCTTCACCTGCGTGTCATAAGCACTCTCATACTCTCCTATTTTGTTGACCCCCTCAGAAGCCCTGCATAAGTGCTCTTATAAGCTAGAATTAACAATAAGATGTTACCCGTGTAGAAGTGTAGAGTCTCCATCTGTAAATTTCACAGGAGGATCCATAGAGTGATCACTCTTCATGGAGATACAGCTGAGTGCTGATGATTCTGATCGGTTTATCTGGAGCTTACTGCAAAGAATTATAGAAAGTTCTTTAGTGATTTATGTATATTATTTACTGTTTTAACCAAGGTCATTATTTTACTTAACCAAATCTAGTTTTAATTCCAAGTTTTAATAAAATTAGTTTTAATTTACGTTATTCCATAAATATACACTCCCTGAAGAAAATCAATTATTGCAGTAGTTAATATATCTGAGCTGGACTTGATGTAGTCTTTTAACTGTAACTGATGTAGTGAGTTAGAGTAGGTAGGTGCAGACATATGCCTTAGTCATGGAAAGGATGTGTTTTAGAAGCGACAAATAAAAGGAACCAAAGAAAAACTACTGAGATGGGTACAATTACTGGAAGTTGGTTTAGAACTGTCCAACACATTATGAAAACCTTGAAGGAAAGTGGCGAACAATAAAGTTTGTAGAAATAAAAGTTTGTGAGAAAAAACAATCATGGATGACCTTGATTTAAGATAGCCACATATTGAAGTTGCATTAAAATCAACAATATAAACATCACAGCTATATTTAGAATGGACTTGAGAAGCATTTGCACATGCATAACGCAACAGGATTTAGACTTAACAGTTGTGTGGTCATAAGAAACCCACTTGTGAGGACAATTTTTTTCTTGGGAACATAACGATTTGACTTTGGAAAAATAAAAGATGGTCATGGGGTCTAAAGAGTCCAACAAGTTATGAATAAAAGTTCTGAAAACAACACCATGGCAAATATGCACTATAGTCAAGGTTAAAAGTGGTCCAATGAAATATTAACAACTTTTTTTGGCCAGAAAGGTTCACAGCAGTGGTACCAATGGTGTAGGGTAAAATCAGCTCCTGGAATGTTATTGGTGATTCCTCGATTATTTAATTACTTGATTAGCCCCACTGTGGAAACATCTTATTTCTTTATTCTTAGCTATGAAAGATGTAGGTTGAAACACACACATAAAACTTCATTAAAAAGTTTCAGATTCTTCTGTGAGCATCTATTGGGGAAGGGGTCTGGATCCATGTAATAGCCTGCAGATGTCTTTTAGTGTTTATGACACTTGGCTGAGAGGTGAGTCAGTGGATATTTGTGGTTTCACACACACACACACACACACACACACACACACACACACACACACACACACACACACACACAAACACAAAAGAATCGCAACAGAGCATTGTTTCCGTTAGTGTGTGTGTGTGTGTGTGTGTGTGTGTGTGTGAGGGAGCGTGAAGGTGAAAGGAGGAGGGAGGTGCATGATGCCTAATGACGCGTGCACACACACACAAACAGTGCAGGCTGAGAGCGAGAGAGAGAGAGAGAGAGAGAGAGAGAAAATGGATCTTTCACCTCTCTAACACACACACATACACAGCGTGTTATATCAGTGACAGACGCGCACTAAGACCGAGCAGGGGAGACGATTACCCACAATTCCGCAGCACGTGTGAGAGAAAAACCATTGGCTCAGTTGTGATCACATGATGCTCGGCATTAAACCAAGAAGCGCATACATGCTACATGATGCTCGCTACTCGTAAACCGAGACTTGTCCGTTTTTAAGTCAAATTCTATTTCAATCTGAGGTTTTAGGATGGCTTTTAAGCCATACACATGCTTAGTCTCAATCCTGGGAGTTTTCATCACATTGTGCATTCTTACTTTTGCAATTAAGCACAGCTATGATTTGTGGTTTTTTTTTTACAAATACAACTTCACCAGGTGTTTAAATGATCTCCAATTACAGTCAAGAACGGTTTAAGGATGTGATAAGGATATACTGCTGAAACCAGCATTTACAAGATATTGTTCTGTTCTTGTGAAAACATGACAAAAAAGATCATACAGTCCTATAAAACAAATTCTACATTTAATTCAAATTTTTAATGGCAGATTCTCTCTTTATTTGTACTTTAACAGTAACATTAATGGTGAGTAGATGTTACCTGTGTAGAAGTGAGGAGTCTCTATCTTTAAATTTGTCAAGCAGATCCATAGACTGTTCACTCTTTATGGAGATACAGCAGGGTGCTGGTGATTCTGATCTCTGTTCCTGGGGTTTACTGCAAAACATTACAGTCCTTTAGTGGTTTATATACATTTATCACACTTATCACTGACTTTATATAACAAATAACTTGTACTTAATATAAACTTAATGTAAAATGTTCATGCTTTTTTTTTCTTAATACAATTTGATACACAATATGGTTGTGGCAACAGTGGTGTGGTCAAAAAACTAATCCATGATGTTTGGGTGAACCTGGACAGGATTAGCACAGTGAACTCATAGTCCCGAAAGTGAATTACAGAGAGGTCTTAATTTTTTTTTTAAATACTTTTTTTTTTTTTAAAAAGCCCTGAACACCCTTGAGATACATGGAAACCCTGACTTCATCCCAGGCTTCTTCAGCATCCCAACATCAGTGCCTGACCTCACTAAAACTCTGGTTGGTACATGATCACAAATCCTCACAGCTACACATCATGGCCTATATGCATAGAAGGGTGATGCTCGGGTGTCCACATACTTATGACCACAGTGTGTATTTAAGATATGAAAAGATAATGCCGTTGTAGGTTACCGTTTTTTCAAGGGCGGGGGCATGTTATCTGTGTCCAGATCAGGAGTCTCCATATTTGAATGTTATTAGAACTTGCATAAACACACAGTTGAGTCTGGTAGAGTGTGATCTCTTCTGCTGTAATGGATTACGCCCCTAGAAAACACAAAAAACAACCATGCAGTTTAACTTCACGATAATTTTCATACTTTTTCCATGAAGAGAAATGTTCCACCCCTGGCTTATTTTACAGCATCCAATCATTTCCAGTAAGAAGTCTATCCTGATGTACAGTATTACTGAAGCACTGTATGACACAAGAGATAAGATAATATAATGAGCAACAATATACATAAACTTGAAATGAAATAAACTATTCTAATATTTTGGATTTTTATGAACAGTAACATGATCTGTAATCACCGAAATGAAAACAAAGTTGTAATTTGGGTCACAAAAATCTCCTGAATTTCATCTTTCATAGAATTTCTTTACTAGCAATAACTTACATTTAAACTTAACAAATCCTAGAGCTTAATGCATTTTAATTTTTTTATTCATTTAATAACTGGTGTTACTTCTCTTCCAGATTACAACCTTTACGGTAACACCAATGACAATTTAGCAACAACAACAACAAAAAAAACTATTTACAAAATGGCTTCCATGTGTAAGACCATGTGTAGGTTAAAATGATAAAATGAGTAACACCTATGATGAACTTTGCATATTGCAAAATAAATTACAAGATTTCTAAACAAATGAAGTGAGACATCTGACAATCATCTTTTGCATTTGTCCAGTGCTCTTCATCTAGTGTCCTCTGAGGCAGGAACAATTTTAAATTGTCAAATGTATTGTATTTTAAAATAAATCTCCTTTTGTGAACAGTAACACCAATGACATAGTTTGTAGTTCGGGGTGAATGATATTAATATCATATTATTAATTATAATCAATTACTGTTTCATGATTTTAGTATTTCACTGATTTTATAAGGCAACACATGTTATTCAGCCAAAACATGGTATTGGTGCTAAAAAGTGTCTCACCTAGGTGAAAAAGTGAATTTTCAGATAGGCTCATATAACACCATTTTTTATAATACTTAATACTTCTTATCTCCCGATCTATGCTTCGTTGTTTGTAAATATGCATACACATTTATATTTTTTATTAGATAAAATGTAACACATCTACTAAATACAATTTCATGCTCTTTAATGTAGTGTCCATAACTTTTTTGTCAATAATCTTAATTGTCATTCAGATGAAACTTGGCCAATTTAGATTTCACATGAAAAGACATAAACCTGAAAGGTGTATTATTATAAAATGCAAACGTTTTAAAATATTGCAACATGAATTTGACATGGTTACAGACACTACAGAATTTTTGCTCTTTAAGCTTTTACCAAAAACCGGAATGCTTTAAACAACAATTTTATAGGTCATATGCTTCTGGAAGCTTAATCCAATTTTAGTATCAATACTCATAAAGAAATATGAATAGTTTGAATTTGAAATGATTGTTTGAAGCAAAGGCGGCACGCTGGTGTACTGGATAGCACTGTCGCCTTGCACCTCCAGGGTCCGGGTTCAATTCCTGTCTCTGTGTGCATGGTATTTGCATGCTCTCCCCGTGCTTGGTGGGTTTCCTCCCACAGTCCAAAGACATGTAGGTTAGGTTAATTGGCCACCTCAAATTGGCCATAGTGTGTATGTGTGCGTGCCCTGCGATGGATTGGCACCCTGTCCAGGGTGTACCCTGCCTTGTGCCCTAAGTCTCCTGGAATAGGCTCCAGGCCTCCCGTGACCCTGAATACAGGATTAAGCGGTATAATGTAGAGGATGAGTGGTGAGTGAGTGTTTGAAGAGGGACAGTATACCACTGAAAAATAGTCATCTTTGGGCCACATATAAAATCATCTCTCCAAAAAAGCTCAAGTTAGCAACTTTTATAGAAGCAACTTCTATGCTGTATAAACTTCAGAAGTAGCTTATTTGGCACACACATTTTCTGTATTATATGTATAACATAAAAAGAAATAATAGAATCAGCACCGTTAATGTGTTTTGGCCAGATTATTTCATTAAAAAAAAAAAACGTTAGATGAAAAGTATATGGTCCCACTTGGTATATGGTCCCACTCTGTATGATCAACGTGACAGGACATTTCTTTGAACTACAATTACATATTAAGCATTAAAGTAATAAAATCTACTTCATGACTGAAAGTACATACTGTATTTTATGAACACACAAATAATCTGCCTGTTATGTTCATTTTAATTATTTTGGCTTCAGCAAATCTACGTGACAGCACCACTATTTTTGTAGAATGGCCCATATAGGATTAAAAAAAATATATACACACGTGGACAAAATTGTTGGTACCCTTCGGTCAATGAAAGAAAAACTCACAATGGTCACAGAAATAACTTTAATCTGACAAAAGTAATAATAAATAAGAATTCTATGAATGTTAACCAATGAAAGTCAGACATTGCTTTTCAACCATGCTTCAACGGAATTATTTAAAAAAATTAACTCATGGAACAGGCCTGGACAAAAATGATGGTACCCCTAACTTAATAGTTTGTTGCACAACCTTTTGAGGCAATCACTGCAATCAAACGATTTCTGTAACTGTCAATGAGACTTCTGCACCTCTCTGCAGGTATTTTGGCCCACTCCTCATGAGCAAGCTGCTCCAGTTGTTTCCGGTTTGAAGGGCGCCTTTTCCAGACAGCATGTTTCAGCTCCTTCCAAAGATGCTCAATAGGATTGAGGTCAGGGCTCATAGAAGGCCACTTTAGAATAGTCCAATGTTTTCCTCTTAGCCATTCTTGGGTGTTTTTAGCTGTGTGTTTTGGGTCATTGTCTGAGACTGAGACCCAGCTTTCTGACACTGGCCAGCACATTTCTCTCTAGAATCCCTTGATAGTCTTGAGATTTCATTGTACCCTGCACAGTTTCAAGACACCCTGTGCCAGATGCAGCAAAGCAGCCCCAGAACATAACAGAGCCTCCTCCATGTTTCACAGTAGGGACAGTGTTATTTTCGTGATATGCTTCATTTTTCCGTGTGTGAACATAGAGCTGATGTGCCTTGGCAAAAAGTTCCATTTTTGTCTCATCTGTCCATAGGACATTCTCCCAGAAGCTTTGTGGCTTGTCAACATGTAGTTTGGCATATTCCAGTCTGGCTTTTTTATGATTTGTTTTCAACAATGGTGTCCTCCTTGGTCGTCTCCCATGTAGTCCACTTTGGCTCAAACAACGACGGATGGTGCGATCTGACACTGATGTTCCTTGAGCATGAAGTTCACCTTGGATCTCTTTAGAAGTCTTTCTGGGCTCTTTTGTTACCATTCGGATTATCCGTCTCTTTGATTTGTCATCAGTTTTCCTCCTGCGACCACGTCCAGGGAGGTTGGCTACAGTCCCATGGATCTTAAATTTCTGAATAATATGTGCAACTGTAGTCACAGGAACATCTAGCTGCTTGGAAATGGTCTTATAGCCTTTACCTTTAACATGCTTGTCTATAATTTTCTTTCGAATCTCCTGAGACAACTCTTTCCTTCGCTTTCTCTGGTCCATGTTGAGTGTGGTACATACCATGTCACTAAACAACACAGTGACTACCTGGAGCCCTATATATAGGCCCACTGACTGATTACAAGATTGTAGACACCTGTGATGCTAATTAGTGGACACACCTTGAATTAACATGTTCCTTTGGTCACATTATTTTCAGTATTTTCTAGGGGTACCATCATTTGTGTCCAGGCCTGTTCCATGAGTTTATTTTTTTAAATAGTTCTGTTGAAGCATGGTTGAAAAGCAATGTCTGACTTTCATTGGTTGACATTCATAGAATTTTTTTAAATTATTACTTTTGTCAGATTAAAGTTATTTATGTGACCATTGTGAGTTTTTCTTTCATTGACCGAAGGGTACCAACAATTTTGTCCACGTGTGTATATAAGCACCCTTTTTTATTATGAAATTAGGAAACACATTTTTTGTGATGTGACAGGGAGGAAACTCTCCTTTACTTTCAGTTTTACCCACTGATTTGAAGCCTTTATTTGCCGAAACACACTTAACACCTCCCACTATTTTTTCTTATCTTTGTTTCATGGAACAGTTTTACTTTCTTGTACTTACGTGCTTTTCTTGAGCTTACTCCTCTCGGCGGGAAACAAATCCTGCAGTTCTCTCCTCTCTTAACGATTTTCCCGCCGTGAGGTGACGTCGCAGATACCGTGTCAGCGCGGTGCGTTCGGGCACTGGACATACAAACAGTACAGTCAGACCCAGTAGAGTCTTTGTTGTTGTTGTTGTTGTTGCGTTTTCTAAGGCTTCACAAAATGGAATGGAGGCTAAAAGAGGAAAGATTCATTACGAGTGAATCGATTCTTTAATTCGGCTCTTTTGATCTTTATTTCTTCTCCGGTAATGAACTCCTCTGTGCTGTTGCTGTCTACCACCTCTTCCCTATTTTTTACATAGTATTTTACAGTGAGTGAAACAGCGCCTCCCTTTAAGGTTATGTAGTGAATGTGTGGTGAAAAACGGTATTGCACTGCCCGAAGGGAAACGGCAGATTGAACTTGGAAACGTCAGTGGCGGTTCTATACTGATCTACTCCCTGGGCGAGACCGTCTCTGGGCGCCGCCCCCCACACACACACAATTAAAAAAATTACACAAAATCATAATATTGCAGAAACAATGTTGTTTTATTGCACAAATCACTCAAAACTTACAATATCACAAAAAATATTGGAACTTAAATAAATATACTGTATTTTACATATTACTTTTATTAAGAATAAAATACTGATAAAATATAGTTAGATATTGTGTAAATAAATAAATAATCTAAAAAGCACACCACACTCCAGAAAAATATAATTATAACACTGAACTTGAAAAAACAAATTGATCTCAGATATGACTTGGAAAGCTCCTCTCTGCTTGAGCCACAGTCACTGGCGGAGTAAGTGCAATTCTCAGAGCAGTCCAAAAGTTGGGGTAGATCTCCGATAGATCCTTTTCATGAATAAAAGTGATGAGATCAAGGAGGTTCATGGTTTTTGATGGCAGGGAAGGGAAGTTCTTGATTTCCTGCACAAGCTCTCCTGTCCAAATCAGAAATCAGAGTGCCCTTCACAGTGCTCTGGCAGCTCCTCACTTGCAGGACTAGGCTAGCAGGATGGCTAACAAACCTAATGTTATAACACTAATCATCATTTGAACTTCATTGACATGATACAGTAATCATACAGAGAGAACGTTGTTGCATACCTTTATCTTTTGCTCGTTTCTCCTCTTCTTTTCTCTTTTTTTCTAAATTGGGCACCTGACAGCTTCTCTCCATCGCTGTTTATTTTGAAATCGACAATCAATTAATTATATTATAATTAATATATATTAATGGTGCATCAACTGAGCCTGCTAATACTTTGCTAAATGCCCTCGTGAATGTGTGTGTATATATCTACACACGCACACATATACATACATTGGTCAAAAAAAATGTGTCCATATACATGCATACACACACACACACACACACACACACACACACACACACACACACATAGTCAGCCAAAACAATTTATACACATTTCAGGAAAAGAAAAACAGTCTGATTTTATATTAGTATGATATTACTGTATATTAAAATATTATTACTAATATCATATTATCATAATACTATATATATGTAAATTTTTATACAACTGTTTTAATATGTATATATTGTATATATAAATATTTATACAACTGATTACATTTATAACATTTATATAAAAGTGTGCATAATATTGTTTTGTCTGAGTCTGTATATAGAGGCACGTACAATAATTATACACCGATCAGCCAGAACATTATGAACACCTAATATTGAGTAGGTAATTTCTTTCGCAACCATTGTTGCACAATAGTGATGCACTATGTGTTCTGACACCTTTATATCACAACCATTTCATAAATTTGATCTACTACACACTTTGTTGGCTCGGACTACACGGGCCAGCCTTCAAGCCCCATGAGCATCAGTAAGCCTTGGTCACCCATGACCCTGTCGCCAATTCACCTGTTTTTTTGGTAGGTCCTGACCCATGCAGACCAGGTACATCCCACAACAGCTGCAGTTTTGGAGTTGCTCTGACCAGTCCTCTAGCCATCACATTTTGGGCCTTGTCACTCAGAGTCAGTAAAATCTTTATACTTTATCTTTTTCTGGTTTCCAACACATCAACTTCAGAAAAATAAGGTTCACTTGCTGCCCACCCACTCCGATCTTCCATTGTAACGAGATATTAAAAATGTACTACTGTAAGAAGGGCCAATTGTGTTGGCTAGACAACTGGGTGAGAGCAACTCAGTAGCAGCTGCAGTAGTCAGGACATACAGTACTAAAAGGAAAAATGGTAAACCGGTGACAGGGTCATGGGTGGCCAATGAAATGATGGGACCGATTCACATGCAACACATGTTTATTCATAAATTTTCTGGCTTCTCACTGGCTCTGTTTTAGTGTAACTGCACTACACTGATAATAGTATTGTAATTAATGGTGGTAATTATACCATGACCATGGAAGGTCAAATGAAAATATTAACAATTTTATTTTAAACTTCAATGAAATATTGCATTTTCTGCCTTTCAACAAAAAGTTAGGATAGGGGAAAATACCTTTAAAAAAATTTCAGTTAAGAACATTAATAATAATCAAAGTTAATAAGACAAATTCAATCACACTGTGAGTAGCGATACACCTTTTCTCCTGTGTGAACTTGGTAATTGGTAATTGATCAACTGATAGAAACTCTTTCCACACTGTGAACAATGATGTGGTTTTTCTCCTGTGTGTTTTGAGGGCATCCTGATCATCAAAACTCTTTTCACAGGCTGAGCAATGGTGACTTTCTTTCTATACATCATTGTGAGAAGTGTCAGAACCGAGAGTATCCGAGTCTCCTGGTTCCTGCAGTCTCACATACCCTTTATTGTGACATCTCTGGATGTGTTGGTCGAAGGTATGTTTGACATGTGTAGAAAAGATGGACATATGGACAAATAGTCATGCACCATGGCATTGTTTTCTTCTGGAGAAGTAAAAGAATAAAACTACGAGAAACTACACATGAAATGCAACAACATTGTAAAACTGAACAACATTATCCTAGTGTAAAAAAATGTGTGAGGTTAAGTGAAAGCAGTTCAGACTCTTCGGGTAAAATGAATGCCTCCAATACTGTAAAAATTCAAGGGATCACCAGCATGAACTTGACCCAAAAAAACACACCGTTCCTGAAACAGCTGCTATTACCCGAGATAATGTATAAATCTTTTATGATGTGCCACATCTGCTTTAATCAAAAAGTGTGTAGAATAATGGAAACGACAGCAAGGGATAGAGCCTTTTCATACAAAGCTTCCCAAATGTCTCCCAATGCTAAATAGCTTTTTTCCCCTCCTCAAGGGTAAAAGTGCAGATCTGGGGTTCCATGCGTTCATGAGAGATATGATCAGGCTAAACATGCCAGTCCCCATGATTGATAGGATGCCAGGGCCTAATCCTTGCCAAGTGCATGTGCAAAACCCACCAGGCACCATGATCTCTCATAAAGACAGAAAAAGCAAGAAAGCAAGACCTAAACTGACCTCTGCTGCAGAGAAGTTCATTTAGAGTTAGCAGCCTCAGAAATCACCAAACAAATAGCACTTCAGATCAGAGCCGTTATGATGGCTTTACAGAGCATGAGTAGCAGACACATCTCAATATCAACTGTTCAAAGTAGATTCTCGCATATTTTCGACACCTTCAGCATTGTTTTACAGTGTAGAAAAAAAATTTGGCTTGTTTTAGACCTGGCCAACACACACAAAAAAAAGGCAAAACGTTGGAAATGCTTTTTATTCCTTTTTGCACACACAGACACACAGAAATGTGAAATTAAAAATGAACAAAAAAGTGATTTATGCATAACAAGTCCACTAAAATATTTGTAAAAAACAAAACATACATTCTGTAGTAATAATATTCTGGCAGTTATTTCACAATGACTTGGACAGCGTATTGTACGCTGCACATAATCAGAATAAATGATGTATAATCTAGTCTAGGCATATATGTAACATCTGTACCTCCACAGCTCAGGGGAATAAGATCAAGTTCCCCGGATTACTGAGTTGATGCCTTGTCCCCACCTAGTGTGTCTATGTATGTACTGCCAGCACTTAAGCACTAAACACGAGCACCTGTGATTCCCTTGTGTGTCTGACTATTTATTCCAGTCGAACGCTTAGGGCTTCACCTCTTCACTGTTGTGCACGTCTCGAGTCTTCACCCGGTTGTCCAGAATGCACTAATGTTTGTGTCTACTTTTCACCTTTCACTCCCAGGACTGAACGGTGTCTGCAGGTGTGGGGTAGTTTGAGGAAAAGGAATCCTCACCCATTCGCACGGACTTTTCAAGTATCTGAGTTCTCCATTTTCTCCTCACGTGTGTGAGGGTTTTGTTTACCGACCTGCAGACCCAGTCTGGAAAGGTTTTTTCGGACCGCAGAGCGAGTCCAGAGACTTTTTTGTTGTGTAAAAGAAAGAAATAAATACTTGGTTAAAATGGAATCTGCATCTGCGTCTGATTCAACTCGGGGAGACATGATAGATGAACAGGCCATTCCAGACGCAGCAGGAATCCCTCTACCTGAGGAGGATGCACCTGTGCTGGACTACATAAGGGGCCAACAACATGAGATCGACGGATTGGCCAGAGTGGTGAATGACCTGGCTCGTGGGATGGAGCAGCACGTGCACCGATTACCCTCTCTCTGCTCACCTGGGTCGCGCTCCACACCGCTACCACCACGCCCTAACCCCCTCGGAAAGGTATGATGGAAATCCGGAGGGGTGCAAACGGCCACCGTCCGGGGTTCCACCGTCGCGGATTATGCGATCCGGTTTCGGGTACTGGCTGCGGAGAGTGGGTGGTGTGACCGCAGTCTCCTGGCGCGGTTCCGAGATGGGTTACAACCCGAAGTGCAACTGGAACTAGCCTGCCGGGACACTGGAATGTCACTGGACGAATGCATCACACTGGCAATCAAACTGGATCAGCACCTCCGTAGCCAGAAACGACACCTTTCCCCGAAACCTACAGCCAAACGGTCCGAGTTCAACCGCCGCTCTAGCCTCAGCACCCCCGCGACGGAACCACGGGAAGGTACTCCGGGAGAACCTATGGACATTAGCACCTCCTGCCTAACAGCCCAGGAGAGAAGGCGAAGAATTCAATCGGGGCTGTGCTTCTACTGTCGGGGGGACAAACATCTCATAAACAACTGCCCGTTACTACAAAAAGTAACACGCATCACACCACCACGTACACTTCATTCATTTTGTGTAAAGGCACAGTTATCTTATTTTAACCGTTCTTTGTGTTTTTTCCGGGTCGGCTGAAAATTTTATAACTTCTTCTCTTCTTTCTTCGCGACAGGCTCCCCTGTCGAAGCTACCATCCCCTATCGCAATTAAAGCTCTGGATGGTCATAACCTTAGACACTCGCCTATTAAATAAATATCTACGTCACTTCGATTAACTTTTCCCGGTCACTCTGAGGAATTAAAATTCTTTGTACTACCTCGGTCTGATCATTCCGTCGTGCTGGGTCTACCCTGGCTCAGTTCTCATAATCCCAATTTTGATTGTGAAAAATCTCGCATCCTACCCTGGGCCCCTAGATGTGCTAAAACGTGTATACCGCCGGCATTGACGGTCCAAACTACCTCGATTGAAAGCCCGCGAGCCCTAGTATCAATAAATGTACCATCAGAGTATGCACGGTTTCAAGACGTGTTTAGCATTAGGGCGGCCGTGGGACTGCGCGATAGAGATTTTGCTGGGGAAAGCACCGCCGAGCTCGCGTGTCCGTTGAGGAGACACAGGTTATGGAGGAATACGTGAGTGAAGCTCTCCAGCAGGGTCTCATCAGTAGGTCCACGTCACCCACCTCGGCAGGTTTTTTCTTTATCGATAAGAAAGGGGGGGGCTTACGCCCCTGTATTGATTATAGAGGTCTCAATGCAGTAACAGTAAAATACAAGCACCCACTGCCGCTGGTACCGGCTGCAATCGACCAACTCCGAGGTGCCTCTATTTTTTACTAAACTCGACCTCTGCAGCGCATATAATCTCGTTCGTGTGCGAAAAGGCGATGAGTGGAAGACTGCGTTTAGCACGACATCAGGCCATTACCAATATAATGTGATGCCTTATGGATTGGTAAACGCACCTGCGGTGTTTCAGGGGTTCATGAACGACGTGTTTAGGGATATGTTAAGCCGGTATGTTATAGTGTACTTGGATGATATCTTGGTATACTCTCGGTCATATTCCGAGCACGTCCAACATGTAACAGACACGGGCTCTATGCGAAGGCGGAGAAGTGCGAGTTCCACAAGAAGGAGGTTGCATTCCTCGGCTACCGCATAGGGCCACAGGGGGTCGAAATGGAGAGCAGAGCGAGTCCAGAGACTTTTTTGTTGTGTAAAAGAAAGAAATATATACTTGGTTAAAATGAAATCTGCATCTGCGTCTGATTCATCTCGGGGAGACATGACAATATAGTGTATTTTATTTCACAATTTTAAGTTGCTTGTATTACCATTTCTTTATTCAAAATCTACATTATTTTATTTATGAGATAAACAACTGTTTGATAATTATCGTCGACTTAATTTCAAAGGATTGTCTACAGAGTCACTGTGAGCCTGATCAGGAGAAAGAGCTTACTGAAAATGTATGAATGAATTAATTGGTGATGCGGATGTAAGAGGTCAGGTCCCCCCACATCCACTCAATAGTCTTTTTAACCAAAGGAAGGATATTTCTGTTTAGGACAAGGATGTGATTGTCATTTAATGAAAGTTTAACTGCATGCTTTGTGTGTTTTCTAGGAGTGTAGTCCATTCCAGTAGAAGAGATCAGACTTTCCAGGACTACTAATACTCAAAGATGAAGACTCCTGATATGGACACAGATAACGTGCCCCCACCCTCAAAAAAACAGTAACGTATGGCACATAGTTAGATTACATTAGTCATTAAACATCCATATTTAAATTATTTAACTTACTGTCATAACTTATCATGAAAATAGATTGTTGATTGTATGTATAATTTAGTACTTATTAAATAAACAAGTTTTTTAGAACCTGTAAATAATGTATATAAATCACCAAATGACTGTCTGTAATGTTTTGCAGTAAACTCCAGGAACAGAGATCAGAATCAGCAGCACCCAGCTGTATCTCTATGAAGAGCGATCAGTCTATGGATCCTCCTATGAAGTTTAAAGATGCAGACTCCTCACTTCTACAGGAGTAAGTAACTATTGTGCGTGTGTTTTTGTGTGTGAGTGCGTGCACATGCCCTGTGATAGTTTGGCACCTCATTAAGTGTGTGTGTATGTGTGGGGGGGGGGTCTCGTGCCCCTAGTCTCCTGGAACAGTCTCCAGACCCCCATGTGACCCCGTACAGGAGAAAAGCGATATAGAAGATGACTGAAGGACTATATGAACACAAGCAATACCCTTTTTCCCCTGAACCTGGCATTATAGCATGTTAATCCTACCCTTAATACAGAGAAGGAATGAAACATGGTTTCATAAATTCAGAAAGCATATAGGAATGGATTGAAATATTTGCAGATAAACAGATATTAAATGCAAGCTCCTGCCTCATAGCTAATTGGAAACATCATTACTTAAAAAATTTGATGTAACTGATTACCTCAAATATTTTGATTTTTGCCAACTTAATCGGGTTTACAGTGTGACAGTTTTAGTTGTAATCTTCTACAATATGTAGAGTCAGGTCCAATCCATTTTGGAACAAAGATAAGTTTTTTTGGAATTTGGCCTCTGCACACCACCACATTGAATTTGAAATGAAACACTCAAGGGGGAATCAACACTTTCAGCTTTAAAATCAGTTGTTTGAAAAACATGTGGCGTTAACCATTCAGGAATTACAGCCATTTTCATACACACACTACATCTTTTGGGGGAACAAATGGAACAAATGGCTGACAAGCAGTTGCATGGCCAGGTGTGGCCTGTTCTTCATTACTTCATTACAAGTCAAACAGATAAAAGGCTTGGAGGATGTTGTGAGTGTTACATTTGCATTTGGTATCTGTTTAATCGAACTCTCAACATGTGGTCCAAAGAGGTGTCTATGCAAGTAAAGGTGGCCATCATTAGGCTGAAAAACCATCACTAAATGAATCCATCAGAGATAGAAAAAATGTTGGGAGTGGCATCTTAAAAATAATTAACTGGTAAGCGCAGCAACGGCAAAAGGCCTGGAAGTCCATGTAGTCCATGGTGAAGAAGACCCAGTGATAATAACCTTCAGGAGGTAGGTGTGTCATCGTCGACAGTCAAAACACGGCTTTATGAAGTAAATAAAGATGCTTCACAACAATGTGCAAACAACTGCTAACGCTCATGAACAGAAAGGCCAGATTAGACTTTGCCAGTATAGCTTGTATAGCAAAATTAACTTGTACCGAGTCACTGTTTTTATTGGTGACCTGACTGCTAATAAAAGTTCAACTTAAGGCAGTCAAATTGCATACAGTAAAAACAAAGAATTTTACAAGTATTGATGGAAATCCTTATATTTGTACCCAGAAGAGGTTGTTCCATTATTATTTAGCCCCCAAATGGGAGGATAATGTGTACGTGTTTGAAAAATGGCTGAATGACTAGTGCCACAAATTTGTCAAACCCCACAAATTAAAGCTGTCTCGACTTTACTCAAATTTTAACATCAACACCATTTGCCACCCAGTGTGGCCTTAGTTGTTTGTTCTGAAAAAAAGAATGCAACTTCCAGTTCTGGATGCATACTTCCATGTTCATTACCACACCATAACACTAGTCTTTCTTAATGTGTTAAGAAAGCAATGGTATGGCGACATTCAAAATGTCCTGACATTTTTAGGCTAAGGTAAACATGGTAAATTTTCTGGTGTTAAAGCTCGCTACTACTAAAGCAAATCACATAATTAACAAATTTACAACTAAAATGTACCAGCAGCAGCAGCAAATGTAAATCACCAGATTTAAGTCATCTTTGAACCCAAGTATCAATCAACATGGATGCGTTACTATATCAGTAAATTGGGGGTAAAGATCCTGACCGTAAGACTTGAATTGAATAAACTTTCTGTGCATTTACCTATAAAGGGGTGGAGAATTCTTGACCATGGTATATGATTAATATGTCTCTACAGATATGTTCACTATAGATACAATACCTACCTCACTGGATGCACCCTCTTCCATAAAATGAATGCATTTATAGCCTTTGGTTACTGCAATGAACTTTCATGTCCTGCTGGATGCATCAAAACTCCAGCAGCATTGAAAAATTTTCAAGAAAAAAAAAAAAAACAATTGAGTGGTTAGAGGAAGTGAACCATTGAGGGGGAAATGCTTAATTCATTTAAATGTTGGCAGAGTTTGGTTAAATGTTGGAAACATCTTTACTGATTCACATGTTACTCAAGAAAAAAAAAATACAATGAAATATATACAGTATATCCTTTTCAGCCAAAACAGTAATAATAAACATCTTGAAACTTTAAATCACGCAACATCTGTGTAATGTACTTCTTTACTTTTTCAGTTATGTTTAAGGTCCGTGGAATCAATGTAGCTTACTCAGTTGAGTAAATTGAATTCCTTCTCACATTGTATGAAGTGACGTGGCTTCTCTCCTGTGTGAATGCACTGGTGTCGTTTGAGCGCAGTATGATAAGCAAAACTCGTTCCGCACTGTACGCACTGATATGGCTTCTCTCCTGTGTGAATGTTCTGGTGTCGCTGAAGATTCCTCTGGTTAGTGTAACTCTTTCCACACTGTAAGCAGTGATATGGCTTCTCTCCTGTGTGAATGTGCTGATGTTGTATGAGATTACGGCGTTGAATAAAACTCCGTTCGCACCACAAGCAGTGATGCGGCTTCTCTCCTGTGTGAATGCGCTGGTGTCGTTTGAGAGCAGTCTGATAAGTGAAACTCTTCGCACACTGTAAGCACTGATATGGCTTCTCACCCGTGTGAATGTGCTGGTGCTGTTGCAGAGTAAACCTCTGAGTAAAACTCTTCCCACAATGTGAGCAGTGATGCGGCTTCTCTCCTGTATGAAGGCGCTGGTGCTGTTGTAGAGCGCTCTGTCCACTAAAACTCTTTCCACAATCTGAGCAACGATATGACCGCCCATCTGTGTGAATACGCTGGTGATCCATCAGAGCACTCAGATGAAAAAAACTCTTAACACACAGTGAACAGTGATATGTCCTCTCCGGTTTCTGTAAGCACCGGTGCTTTCGGAAGGCAGCTGGATAAGTAAAGCTCCTTCTACACTGCGAGCAGTGATACGGTTTCTCTTCCGTGTGAATGATCTGGTGTTTGTGGAGATTTCTCTTCTGGTTAAAACTCCTTCCACATTGCGAGCAGTGATGCGGTTTTTCTCCTGCTTGACTGCACTGGTGTGTTTTCAGGGCATCTTGATGACCAAGACTCTTTCCACAGGATGTGCAGTGGTGACTTTCCTTCTGTACATCATTGTGAGAAGCATCAGAACTGAGAATATCACTCGTACCCGAGTCTTTAGAAAGGATTTGAAAGTGGCATCGATCGATGTGTTTGTCTAGGTGAATTTGAGATGTATAGGAAAGAGGACAAATGGCACAGGAAAAGACTTGCCACACAGCGTTGTGTACATCTAGAGAAATGAAGGAACAAAAATATTATATACATTATAATAAATACCATATCATTGCAAAACATCAAGTAAGGGCTAATCTACTAAACCCCAAATTAAACTGCCCTTGAACCATTTGCCACTATGTTTGTTCTTTTATGATGCAACACACTTGCTTAATTAAAAAGTACAGGTTATTTATTAGTACCTAGAATAAAGAAGACTACAGGATGAGGTAGAGGCTTGTCCTACAAAACACCAGAATTATGAAAAAAACTTTTAATGACTTAATGTTTTAAGACTGACAAACGTAATCTTTAAGTCTTGGTTAAAAACATATTCGTTAATTCAGGTATTTAGTTAAATAGCTTTACTTCAGGTTAAAGTTACAGATCTTAAAAATGACTTCATGAGAGCAATGCTCAGGCTACACACACTAATCCTCATGCCGGTTGGGATGCCAGGACCTGATCCTGACAAACAGTGACCAGGGTGCCTCCACCACAAATCTAAATGAATAGAACTGAAATTATTTGCAGCATGTCTCGATGGACTTTACCATTTGTGGAGCATTTTCTGTTCCAGAGCTGGTCAAATGCAGGACGGAGTTCCTTTGCGTACTTCTCTTCATACCACACCAAGAGCTCCTGTCCTGGGTTAATGGGTCGACAGCAACGATACAGAATTCCTCCTTGATACTGAAATGCCACAAGGTTCTGTTCTTCATCATCACGAGCACAATTCACAAACCTAAAAGAATGAGGCAAGGTGCCAGAACAGGTACAAATCAGATCAGAGCTCCAGAGCATGCGGCAGATATCAGAGATAGGAGGCAGATAAAGTTCCTAACAATTCCTCACCTCATCCAATTCGCACACACCTCTCTTGTAGCATCTATGTATTCTTCACACTGGCTGCCCCTGCATATCTGTAGACAAATGATATGTTTACATTTTCTCTATTAAATCAGGTATGTAGGAACAGTAGCTCATGCCAATATTCTCACTACAAACATGTTGTTTCCTGTAAAAAATTTTTTTCAAAGCGCAGCCGTCAAGCTACAAGGTGAATTTAGTAACCTTGAGAAAATGCAGCCAAGGCTTTTCATCAGAATACAGGAGGAAGACGTTTCTACTCATCAAGGATTTAATGTCCTTTACATGGCAAAGTTGTACTGTTAACTCAAACCTCTCTGATTAATGTCATTCCCTTGTGTTTTCAACACTAAACAAACCAGATCCAATATATTTAACATAAGTAATATTTATTTACTTTGATTATGTGAGCTAATGTTGGTTCAGTATTCTCAATACATAAATGATCCAGAGTTAAAGACTTGCCTTAAATAAAGCAGTCAGTGAGCCTCATTTCCGCTTAATTTAGGATTTGGCAAAAAGTAATTTAGCCACGTAAAAATGCTATAGAGTTAAATGAATATACTTTCATCCAATGGTAACACTTTGATGCTTAACGAAATCTTTGGATTTTTTTTTTTTTTTACAACAAACTCACCACCCAGGAGTATCCACTGTTCATGGCTTCCTCTCTGTCTACCATCTCTCCCTGGTAGGGTCCGAAGTGTGCACCTACTGGAACAGTCTCCCCCTTATTGAACACTCCCAGCCCTGCGTCAGGAATACCGGACTTCTGAATCTCCAGTCCAGGAGGAAGAGTTTGTCTGGCTCGGTCCGTGACCCCCATGGGAGCGGGAGTATCAGGGATAAAAAGGGGCGGTCCGTGAACCTCACACTTATTGAAGAAGATGGATTTGCAGATCTCACAGTCTGAAAGTTGAGAGATCAGACCACAGCAGGGGGAAAATAATGTATCAATAGGGATATCCATGAGGACAATACAAGAAGCAGTCATTTTTTTAGACTTGCATTGGTAGTGACAGATGAAGCTTGAGGAAAAACAAAGCCATGTTCTTTAACAGGGCAAAAATAATACTTTCAACACAGAATGAAAAACAAAAAAACCTGTCCCATACATATCTAGCTGGGACTGCAGGGCATCATGCATCCAAACATTTATACATTTATTCACATCTAGTGACAATTAAATCATAGCCAATTCACCTGTCTCCGAAAGAAAACCGAGAGAAAACCCACTCAGACATGGTGAGAACTTACTCTCATGGTGACCGGCATACTTTCTCTCCTGTTAATCACAGCCAATCACCATCATCTGCAAGATCATGCATGTGGCTAAGAGAGCTATCCCCCAACAAGAGCTATCCCCCAACCCCACCCCACCCCACCCCCGCCCCAGCCAATATTCGGCTCCAGAGTGGCCCGATGTCTTACAGAGGAAGTCTTTAGTGTCAGGATCTTCCTCTTTAATGAAGATATCTTCGGGTGTGTTGGCAAGGTCGTCTCCATCGTCATCGATCTTCCGCTCCAGTGGCTCCTGTTTCTTCACACAGACTTCTAACTCTTCAGATGTTCCTCCGTCTAAAGTCTCTGCTTTCACGTCAACACACAGCTAAAGGATCAAACAGCAAGAACACTTATTCAGCAAAAAAAAGATTTCCTTTTTCACCCCTCATTTTGTGTTATGAGGTTTTGTTTGATTAGCAGGACAGCTTGTAGGCTAGGCAGTAAAATACAAACACCAGTCAAACTTTAACATTTGATTAATATTATTGTTTTTCGTAACATGACTTATCATTAATCTTTACCTGTGAGGAAACAGGATCAGGAGCCTGAGACTTCCTGGAGGAGCTCCATCTGTCTCCTGCTGAACTCATTATAACAGCTCTAAAAAAATAAAGTAAATTATAATAATAGTCATCATCATCATCAACAACATTATTTACCAGTTTAAACTTTTCTGTAAAAATAAAAGGAAATAAATATTTTTAAATGTTCATGAACCTGTAATTAGCCAACAGTTAATCAACAGTAATTTGTTTTTCTCATTAAAAATGAAGAAACAGAAACCTGAAAGGCCAAGATCTATCTTTCCCATTAGTTAATGGTGTCAAATCAAATTCAAATTTTATTTGTCACATACACAGTCATACACAGTACGATATGCAGTGAAATGATTAGGCGACTGCCCGTGACCTTTTAAAGACTTAAAGACTATTTAAGCCTATTTACACGAAAAGAATATAACAAAGAACGTAGCAATAGATTTAACTAAGAAGTCATGTAATCATGTAATCAGCTTAGCTTGGCTGTTGAGTATTTTACTTTCTGCACCCTCTGTCAGTGTTGTATGTGTCTAAGACCTAGAGCTATGGAATTTGGCTCACAGATGCCCCATGCTTCCCACATCTCAGCTAAGTCAGATGAACCCTGATTGGCCTGACGGTGGCGCTGTTTGTTTATGTTTTACTTTTCGGGTTATAATTAATTAAATGAGGAAGATCATTTCAATTTTTTGGGATTTTTCCCCGATTTTCTCCCTAATTTAGTCGTGTCCAATTCCTCCCCGTCACTAGGGGGCTCCCACATTAAGGCTACTACTACCACTCAGCCGGGAGGGCCGAAGTGTTTGGCGTCACGTGTTTCCTCCGAACCACGTGACGCGTTTCCTCCGAATCACGTGACGCCAGCCGACCGCATCTTTTCGAACTGCTCGCCCGTGCACCGTTGGGGGCGGAGTAACACACTCGGAGGACAGCGCTATCCGCTCCCTCCGTTGCGCGAGCTCACAGACGCCCCTGACTGGCTGTAGAGCCGTGATTAATGTGGGAGCACTAAGTACCTCTCATCCCTCCCCTCTGAGAGAGCTCGGCCAATCAGCTCTCTCTAGACCTCCGCCTGCGAGAGGTTACAGCACCACCCGGGATCTCCGGATGATAGGGCGAGCGCCTTAACCACTGCGCCACTCGGAGGCCCCTCAATGTATTTTTTTAAATTGGTCATTGGCTTGACATGAATCTAATGGTCTAGGCCACGCCCATTCCCAGCCAAAACCTGACATTTAAATTTTTCTGCACAACCTACCTTTTGTAACTACTCCTACTAAGGGTTGGGCCGATTGACATGAATGTTGGCATGGATCATTTTCAGACCCTGCTGGCCAGACATTACCAAAAGAGTTTTCTTTTTCCATAAAGCAGCGCTACAATTAAACTACAGATAAATTAAGATAAATGTAGAGTCTCATTTTAAGAATTTGGAAAAATAAAAGAAAGGTTGTGTCTGTACATTGGACAGAACTCTGTCTTTCAAAGATATCTTTCTACATTTCATACATTGGAGGACCTGAACATTCTGTATATCAGTGCTTGCGGTTTATAATCTGGCTGGAGAGAATTTCATGAAACTTTGCCAGTCCTTAGGTTTTTGCCTGAAGTTGAACTGTGCCATAAATTAAATCAAACTATTGCGTCGAAGCGAAGTTACGAGCAGTTATGTGCCAGGTGGCGTATGGAGAGTTTTAACCGGGTTCTGCGCATGCGTCAAAATGTGGGCGTGTCTTAAATCAACCGCTGCACAGAATTAAATCAAACTTCTGCAGTATTTAGATATCTGCCTGAAGTTTAACCTGCAACATAAGTGACGTCAAAATGTTGAGTGAAAGCAATGTTATGAACAGTTATGTGTGGGATTTAATAATCTACTTAAAAATAAGATAAGTCCTTTGTTTTGATATAAAGAGCAAATTAAATAATGGCATTTTGTCACATCCCTTATTTAAACATCTAACACGTATGAATAAACAGGTTAGTCAGTAAAACCCCTCGCTAAGGCTGAACTACAAATCTCTCCTTATTGTATACATAGTGCACTACACAGTGTGCACGTGGCACCAGTCCATACTGAGTGGAGTGCACTTATATAGTGAAGGGGAGACGCATTTGGGATTCGGCCACAGCTTCAGTTTGACTTACCTCAAGCAGAAAGGTGTTTAAATCTTCAGAGACAGACACAATGGTGCGATTTTATTATTTTTATTTTTACATCTAACAGCAACTGCAAAACCCATCAACATTTTAATGAAATTATAACCTAAAGATGTTCAGACGCGCAGCAACTTTTGCTTCTACACCATTTCTTGAGGGTAATACCGTCTTCTTCTTTGTTGCTGTTGATTTTTTGCAGCTGGCTGGCAGCCAACTTATAACTCATTACTGCCGCCTGCTGGACTGTAGTGTGGAGTGTCAGATTGGCAGAACAAACAAACAATAAAACTCGAAAGAGGAATAAAAAAAAAACACCCTTAAATTAGATTATATCTATTAGGCCAGTTTCGTTTACATAATTAATCAGGTTACTATATATTTTCCAGGTCATTTTCCCTAGAATGTTTTTTTTTTTTACAAAATGATTGCAAAATATGTAAAAAAAAAAAAAAAAAAAATTTAAGAACAGTTTTATTAACAAAATATAAGCTTAATTACATCAACTTGTACATCAGCACAAAAAATATCATTTGATCCTTACCATGCCTTTCATCTGGGGAGGATTATATGAGTAGAATAAAAATCTACATAAACATTAGTAATGAAATAATTTAATATAACTGTAGTTTTGTATGACTACATACGAGTTTCTCTCTCTCTCTCTCTCTCTCTCTCTCTCTCTCTCTCTCACACACACACACACACACACAAATTATTAAATTACTATTATGGCATTTAAAAATCTATTTTTGTCCCTTTTGTACACAAGCATGTAGGTGAAGCCACAAAATCTAATGAAAAAACAAAACCTCTTCTTAAAATTGAGAATGAAATTATACATATTGGGTAAAAAAACTCATCTTTTATAATCATTAAAGCTGTCAGTCAGTTTCAAAAACTCTGGTATTAAACTTAATACTTTGTAATACAGGTTTGATGGGTGGGCTTAAGTGTAATTAAATAAATTAATAAAGACTTGGTTGATGTGATGGCATCTGATAAGCATCTGACGCTTATGTGCCCATTGTAGGACCTTTTTTGGTGGACACGGGTCAGCACAGGCTTTCTGAGCAGTTTTGCTGCCCCATACACAACATACTGTAATGCACTGTGTATTTTCACTCCTTTCTATCAGAGAAAGCGTTCACTTTTTCAGCAGTTTGAGCTACAGCAACTCTTTTATTTTTTAATAGCATTGCCCAAAATTGAGTTGTTTGACAGAAAGAATGGCGTATACGGCATAGCAAAATATAAAAATATGTGGCATTTTATTTCGACGTATTTGTCAGCAGAAAACAAATGCAAACATATATATATATATATATATATATATATATATATATATATATATATATATATATATATATATATATATATATATAACATATATGTTCTATATACGATTCCAGAATGCGGAAACCAGCGGACTGGGCCACTGCATTTTAATGTGTGGACAATTCACAATATAAAAGGCCTCTGCAATCCATTTTAGTAGCAAATTTGTTGCCATGTTGCCCCATCATGTATTATTAAGCTGCCTGCCCTGGCTGCAGAAGTTCTCGTTAGAAGAAGAAAAAAAAGAACTGGTCTATAAAATAAAATAAATTTTAAAAAACTATCAAATTTCATGAATCCCAGTAATTAATTTGGTGTTGTTGCTGATTCTCTACTTCTATCCGAGAACTACTAGTATCACCACATTAAACTGTGACACCTTAAAACGTGGGATCTTGCCAGAAACATTTACGAAAGACGGACGTTAGCTTGCAATTTAGAGCCCATCTTCCGGCCTAAGAACAATGGCTAGTACTAATTATCTTGTAACAACCTCTAATTACCTTTGATCACTTGGGTCAACAGTCTTCAATCATTCAGACTTGTCTCTGTCCGAACTGTTATTATAGGATGTCTTCTTTGTTTTTGTTTTTTATCGTGACGGTACAATTTTCCTTGGGGATTAAAGCATCTTGGGAGTGCTTATCTGGACATCATCTGGTGAGAGATGCCCCAGCATCAGATGACATTGGTATTGGGGTGGAGAGCTGCCTGGGCAATGGAGCCATTTGGTACTGCCGGACTTGCAGGTTCCTGCAATGACGAAGGAGAAGGCACTGCAAGAGGCTGAAAGGATGGAGGAGGGCATGCAGGTGTCTGGAAGGTCATGGAAGCAGCTGTCTGGTACACCCATGAAGGGCCAGGGGTCGACTGGTAGGACCAAGGAGCGCGAGGAGGCCCAAGCTGTCTAAGGCGACCGACAGTCTTGAAGTGCATTAAGGTCTGAAATATAGCAGCTTGGCATTCCTGCCACGTATCAGCGTCCATGAGCCTGGTTTCATGGTACGTCATCTCTGCCATCGCTCTCCTCGATCCCATTTCATCAGCATGTGGTTTTGCTGTCTGCTTAAGGACGTCTTGCAAATCAGCTGCCTTCTTGAGAATAGGAAAATCACATTAGTATTCAGCTAAGCAAATACTAAAGAGCTAAAGAGCTAAAATAAGTGTTATCAAGTGGCCTAGTGGGAGGACTTATGAAGTGAATCGAGCATTATTATTTATTTTGTTTATTTATTAATTATTACTTATTAGTATGTGGTTCATCTTCTGAAACATCATGTACCGGACATCATGAAGAATAGTTACTTGTGTGCACCAAAAGCATCAATTGTTACAAGTGCCCGCATGAAATGCGTGGTGAAGTGAAATTAATGGAGCCCTCATAAACCTACATGAAGTTCTTAATCATCCTATAATTCAGTAGGAACCATTGTCTATCGGCACATGGTGTCACTGGTCAGCTGACAGAGAAAAGAACACTAGAGCAAAAGAAAGTACTTACCTCACTGAGAGCAGCTGCAGTGGGCATTGATGAAAGCTGCACAGGGGCCTTCTTCTTAGGTTGAGTGGACCTCTTTGAGACTATGCTAGACCCTGATTCAGAATCTCCATCGTCCTCATTGCTGTCAACAGCAGGTGAAGTCACTGCGACATCAGCAGACCGAGTACTAGCCCCAGCCCTACTGGACAGGTTCTGTGACAGCTTTTTTCTTTTTCCTTCTGCCACCCTCTTCATGAAGTTCTGAATATAGCCAAAATTCTCTAGTATCCACTTGTCTCTGTCCGTCATCGGCAGTGGTCCTGACCCAGACAGCTGCTTCTTTGTAAGTTTCCCAGTCCTATCTCTCATAGACTTCACCCAGGTAGTCAACTGGTCAGCTGTGATGCCCAACTGCTGTGCCTTCTCTGAAACCACTCTGCTTCTCTTTTCTCTATTTTTGAAGTCAGCCATTTTAAAATTGTACAGAAATTCATTTTCCCTGTACCAGTCAACTACTTCCTGCTCTTGTTCAGGCTTCAATGTAAGTGCAGGAGCCCTGGCCTTCTTGGTTGCTTCGGGAGCAGGTGTACCTGAAGCTGGTTCATTATCAGCAGGATTAGTTTCACTTTCTTCTTCTGAGACCATGTAAGCAGGACTAACAGGAGATAGTTGTGGATGAGAACTGCTCTTCTTGGCTTTTCCTCGTACCTTCCCCTTGGGTGGCATGATGTGATGATGTGGCTGCTGTAACTGTCTGATGACAAATGATGAGGAGATGGGCCCTGTGAACGAGATGAAAACACTGTGCTGACACCATATTGACTCTGAAAACGCGGACACCATACTCAGTAAGTGGGCGCCATACTGACAATGTGGCCACCGTACTCACACTGCCACATTTGTGCCACTAACTGCATATAGAGACCATACTGAGACTGTATAGTCACCGCTGTCTGAGGTCTGCAGAAATCTGCATTTTCCGGGCGGAAGTCCGCAGTGTCATTATGGTCTTAGTACGGGGAGTATGTTGGTTTGCGGTGTTGGTTCGTTTCCAATCTTTCTGCATGAAAACTTAAACATTAATTATTTTTGGCAGACCCTGAGAAACCTTGCAGAACATCGGGGTCACTCACGGTGCCTATCATGTGTCCCCCTGCGAGTCAACCCGCATAGGTGAGATGGGATGATAGTCTGATCTGGTCTGTACTGAGTTATTCTATGCATGCGACATCAATCATCCTAGTGAAACATTTTAAGGCCTGATGGTGAAAATGAGGTTGATTGATTGATTTACCATGACATTGTACACAGAACTTTTCCACAATAATTTTATAGTGTACTAACTTTGAATTTGACTCGTACAATGTGCTTCACTGCCACAGATCATTTAAATTGTTACAATGATGATATTTCCCATCACATTGGGGACACCAAAAACTGTAGCGGTGAACCAGGCAAGATGGAAATCAGATACTTTCAATAAGTATAAACAAGTCAATTATTTTATTACATTATTTTACAATAAGTTACTCAGAACACGTATGACTTTCAGTGTGTCATGGCTCTGCGCTTAGCCCCCCACGTTTGGCAAACAATTCACACTTTTCCACGGTAACACAGGTGCATAGATAAAACAGACATATAATTCAGTATGAACCAGTAAAAACTAAAGCTTTTTTTGATTGCAGACCACTGTATACAACTACCACATGTTAAATAAAAACATTTAAATCCAGTATCCTTATTTTACTTTTTTACATTATTACAAAAGGTAAGAATTTAGCAAAGAGCCATAAATCATTCGACTGTGCTATCCAACATGATTATTTGGTATAAATTTCAGTATAAAGTATCATTGCGATTTCTACAACATCATAGCCGTGCTGATATTCAGCACAACAGCACTCCCTCTCGTGTGATATTAACTTAATTATCTTAATTATATGGAAAAATGTGCAGCTGAATGTTATGTTTTTTGCTTTCTATAGGCCTTTCCAATTTACTTGTCAGAGTAAATTGCAAGCATCAGCATCCTTTTTTAGATTGTTAGAAGCACTTTCGAAAGTGAAAACTATTTCTAATAACCATGTACAGGTAGTCCCTGACTTAAGAGTTCCGTTTCGGGATCATGTTCGTAAGTCGGATTTGGCCTCTAGTCTGACAAAGTGAGTCTTATATGCCTTTGACATGAATAGAAAATGTAAGGCACACCAATCCACTTGACTAAATCTTTGTTCCCTTTCCCCACACTATTATCATGTGGCCAAAAACTATGACTGCGCCTAAGGGAATGAATCTTGCATGTCAAATGTAACAGCGTTGTCTCTGTGCCTTTAAATCGAGAGGGGAATCCCAGACGCCATTTTGTCTCAGAGCTGTTTTCCACTCTATTGGACTGTGAATTGTTTGTTGAGGATTTTATAAAATTAGGATTATTCACCACCAGGACAGCTTTACAGGACAGCCATTTTCTATCATCATGCTGATTCATTGCAACCAGTGAGGCCGACTCATTTCTCCCGCACGCACATACAACATACCGGACTTTGGATACTTTATACATTTCACTTCCACACTGAAAATATTGTATATGATTGTAAATATTGGTATCTGATACACTGCAGTGTCTTTTTTTTTTTTTTTTTTACAACACACATGAGCTACTTCTATGATTTGTTTGCATCTACAAATATTTGTAGAACCGTGGTCTGTTCGTATCTGTGGAAATTTGTAATTCGAATGTTTCGTAAGGTGGGAACTACCTTTACTAAAAATGACATACAATGTACAACATACTTACATTGCAAAATATACAACATTACTCTTTTTTTTTCCTAATCTTGTATAGTACGTCACAACTTTGTTAACTATTAAATAGGGATTAGAGTGAGTCATGTTTTACATCAATACCTGTGTGTGATGTCCATTACCACCCCATGGTAGTGCATGATATACCTTGCTAAGGCACGTACAGCACCTCTGCTTTTTTAAATCTCTACAGCAATGATACAGTTTCTCTCCTTTGTGAATATGCTAAATAGTTTGGAGTAAATTTGTTTGGAGTGCAGTAAGTCTATCACCACACTGAAGCATGATTGTGCTGGTGTCATTTGAGATTACTCTGCTCAGTTAATTCCTTTTGACATTGTTTTAAGAAGTGTTATGTCGTTTCCCTTTTGTGAATGCGCTGGTGTTTTTGGAAACCACTTGGATAGGAAAAACTCTTTCCACACTGTGAGCAGTGATAGGGCTTCTCTCCAGTATGAACGCGCTGGTGTCTTTTGAGATGACTCTTTAGATTAAAACTCTTTCCGCATTGTGAGCAGTCATAAGGCTTCTCTTGCGAGTGAACGACCTGATGTGATAGGAGAGCACTCTGCTGAGTGAAACTCCTTCCACACTCTGAGCACTGATATGGTTTTTCTCCTGTGTGAATGCGTTGGTGGACAAGGACAGCATCCTTCAGAGTAAAACTCTTTCCACAATGTGAGCAGTGATATGGCTTCTCTCCTGTGTGAATGTGCTGATGTCGCTGGAGAGCACTCTGTCGACTAAAACTCTTTCCGCAATCCGAGCACTGATATGGACGCTCTCCTGTGTGAATGCGCTGGTGGACTAGAAGAGCGCTCAGATGAAAAAAACTCTTAACACACTGTGAACAGTGATACGTCCTCTCTCGTATCTGAACGCACTGGTGCTTTTGGAAAGCTGCTGCATAAGTAAAACCCTTTCCACACTGTGTGCAGTGATACAGCTTCTCTCCTTTATGAATGCACCGGTGTCGTTGGAGATGACTGTGTTGAGTAAAGCTCTTTCTACACTTTGAGCAGTGATACGGTTTCTCTCCTGTGTGAATGATCTGGTGTTTGTGGAGATTACTCTTTTGATTAAAACTCTTACCACATTGTGAGCAGTGATACGGCTTCTCTCCTGTGTGGATCCGCTGATGGACTAGGACAGCACTTGGAAGAGTAAAACTCTTTCCACACTGTGAACACTGATGCGGTTTCTTGCCTGTGTGAATGCGCTGGTGTTTGTGGAGGTTAATCCTTTTACTAAATCTCTTTCCACACTGTGAGCAGCAGTGTGGTTTTTCTCCTGCTTGACTGCACTGGTGTGTTTTGAGGGTATCCTGATGACCAAAGTTCTTTCCACAGGCTGTGCAGTGGTGAATCTTCCTCTTTATACGTTTGTGAGTGTCAGAACTGAGCATATCAGATGATGATGGCTGACTACAGGAGTCTTTGGAAATCTCTTCGGGTTCTTGCAGTCTCACATTCTCCTCATAATGGCATCTCTGGATGTGTTTGTCTAGGTAAATTTGAGATGAGTATGAAAGAGGACATGTGGAGCAGGAAAAGTCTTGCACCTGTGCGTTGTTTATTTCTGGAGAAAAGAAAGGACACACATTAGACACTGAACATGAAATGCCACAAATTTTGAGCGTAACAACAGTGTAACAACAATGAAAAAGAGCGTTTGAAGTTCAGTAAAAACTGTTGAGCTTCTATATGAAAGTGTACAAAAGACTCAGAGTGACTCTATGTGAAAATTCACAAAACTCAGGGTCATCAGACAGGACTATATAAATAAATAAATAAATAAATAAATAAATAGATCCGTCAATTAATCAGCCAACTAATCAATTGCAGAGGGCTGTTAGCGATATCTGTGATACTACTGAAGGGAAACTTCATTCAACTGAAATCATATATTTTCTGAAAATGTTGCCACTGCCCAAGTGACCCGACACACCTTCTTTAAATAAAAGGTGCAGGTTAGGTATTAGTACCTAATATATTGAAGACATGTATATTAACAGCGGAAGAGCTAATTCCTAAAAAGTTTCCCAAACAACGTAATTTTTTTCTGAGGCTGAGGTATAGTATTAAAGCTTCATTACACTTAATCCTTAACTTTCATTTTAAAACCCATTGGCTGCTTCCAGCATTTTATTAAAATAGCTTTGCTTAAGGGTAAAAGTGCAGATCTGGGAGTTCATTACTTCATGAGAGATATACCGATCAGCACATTATGACCACCTGCATACTATTAAGTACGTCCCCCTTCTGCCATCAAAACAGCAAAGAACTGTGTGTTCTGACTCTTTGGGAACCAGAATGATCCTTTTTCAACAATTAGAGCTTCTATAGGGTCAGACGAAATGTGCCAGCCTTCATTCCCCACAGGCATCAGTGAGCCTTGGACACCCGTGACCCACAGGCTGGAAGTTCCTGACCACACCACCTACAAGGGCTATGATCTTGGACCTGCTCTGACCCAGCTCTCTAGCTGTTACAATCTGGCTCTTGCAACAGTAGCTCTGTTAAAATTCTGAGAGGCACCTAAAAGTGGGTGGAATATATTAAGCAGCAAGTGAACATTTTGTCCCTGAAGTTGATGTGTTGAAAGCAGAAAAGATGGGCAAGCATAAGGATTGGATTGACTTTGACAAAGACCAAATACTCAATATTAGGCATAAGGTTAGGGCTGCTCGATGTATGGTCAGGCTATACATGTTAGTTTTAGACACCCGTTGACTAGCGAGAATCCTCCACTTTAGGAATAGAAATGAATAGAAATGAAATGATGTGCAGCATGTCTCGATGGACCTTACCATTTGTGGAGCATTTTCTGTTCCAGAGCTGGTCAAATGCAGGACTCAGTTCCTTTGCGTACTTCTCTTCATACCACACCAAGAGCTCCTGTCCTGGGGTAATGGGTCGACAGCAACGATAAAGAATTCCTCCTTGATACTGAAATGCCACAAGGTTCTGTTCTTCATCATCACGAGCACAATTCACAAACCTAAAAGAATGAAGCAAAGTGCCAGAAAAGGTACAAATCAGATCAGTGACAGGAGGCAGATAAAGTTCTTCCAAGAAATGAAAACAAACAAAGACATAACATAATCGGGGTATTCCTTACCTCATCCAGTTTGCATACATTTCTCTTTTGGCATCCATGTATACTTCACCCTGCCTGCCCCTGCATATCTGTAGACAATTTACACATTTACATTTTCTCTATTAAATCAATCCTTGTGCATTAAATGAAAGACACGGGCATGATGGCTCATGCCGCATACTTATTATAATAAAGCTAGATCCAAAAGTATTTATAATACATCATCATTGAAGGTACTGTAAATGAAATTTTACAGAACAGCATACAAGGTTTAAGGTGAATTAATGAACTTTAAGAAAATTTCCAGTAATGCTTTTCATTAGAATTTAAATGAATGTTTTAGCAAAACTGTGCTGTTGAATCAAAGTGAAAGAAAAAACGCTGAAAGAATGCTAGCTGTTCAATAAGGGCAAAACTAATGGCGCCCTATAAAAGAACATGTGCTGTTATCATCCTGTAATACCAGTGCTTCACTGCTGGAATATTTAAGCTTTGGAAGCACTCTTCATTGTTTATGCATACATGTGAAACCGGCTACACGTTTAGATCTCACAGAGCTGAACATTCACTATACATGTCATGGGCTCTACTCAAAAGGAAATCAGTTATTTTGGGTTGTTTTCAAAACAAACCGAATGGATTTTGACCCCTCCTAGGGGATTTATACAATCCCCACCAAACCGGGCATATGTGATCAAGACATTGAGGATGCAAAATTGCGAATGGATTTTTAATATCTCAAACGGTTCAGCCGTGGTGATGCCTTAACCTTATGCTGAAAGGTGGCTAATAACTTCCTAAGTGACATCATATTGAGAGACATCACGTTGAGTGACATCATGGTGTGATGCATTTTTTTTTCAGTTTGCAGTGCTTTTTGGACATCTTAACATGCTCAAAAAGTCATGAGAAATCAGCGCACGGGTTGGATTCTGCCATCTTTCTGAGTGGCTAGGCCCTGGGAGTCGCCTTCACAGGAGATTTTGCTACATATCTCATACACGCATGTAAAATCGGTATTTCCCATTTAAATGCATGTGCCTGCTGTGCCCATTGTCTTTCTGGTCTGCCCAAGTGACAATAGCGTGGGTGCTTGGACCCGATCATTGCTGCTTTGCAACTATATTTTACATTGTAGTTTTCAATATAAAATATACAGTATATGCTTTGCTTCTAATGTATAGATATATGAATGGATGCATTAAGTAAATAAATTACTTTTGGTCTATCCCTGTATAGAGTAAACTGCACAAACACCAGTATGTGACAAACAGTCTGATATACCTTTAAGTGTATTTAAAGCGTCTTCATGTATCATTGGCAGTAAACTGACACTGACTGGAATTACCTTAATCAAGTAGTGACATTAAAAAAAAAAAAAAAATCTTTTGATAGCTTTACAACAAACTCACCACCCAGGAGTATCCACTGTTCATGGCTTCCTCTCTGTCTACCATCTCTCCCTGGTAGGGTCCGAAGTGTGCACCTACTGGAACAGTCTCCCCCTTATTGAACACTCCCAGCCCTGCGTTAGGAATACCGGACTTTTGAATCTCCAGTCCAGGAGGAAGAGTTTGTCTGGCTCGGTCCGTGACCCCCATGGGAGCGGGAGTATCAGGGAAGAAAAGGGGCGGTCCGTGAACCTCACACTTATTGAAGAAGATGGATTTGCAGACCTCACAGTCTAGAAGTAGAAAGAAAACACATGGTGGTTAGCCATGTTTGCTACAGAAACAAACCCAAATACACCCACACCATACACATTCATTTACTCCTAGTGGCAGTTTAAGCATAGCCAAGAATTTGTTCATCTCTGAAGGAACACATTGGACCCAGAGAAAACCCAAACGGACACGAACAAAACTTGCAGGACCCTGGAAAACCCATCCACAAATGCAGATATTTAAACACCTGACCATCACACCCATATGTGCTTGAGGAATATCCTATTTCAGGGGCAAAATGAGACATCATTTCTCCTATTAATCACAGCCAATTCCAGTTAGCTTGCATGTGGAGAAGAGTACTTGTCGTCTCTGAGTGTGTTGTTTGTGTGTTGTTGTCTTGTGATGTACAATGAGTAGCATTTGGGGAACCTTCATATGTTTTGGAGAAAGTGTGTGCTATCCTTCACTATAATGATTAAACCTGGCTGGTGGAGGAATAACTGGGGAAGCAGGAGCACTGACAGTCCCTTATTCACTGATGAATATTTACTCACTCCTAGTTATGAAATTACAAACTTTGAAGTTTTAAATTAAAATTTTTGTTTATTTGCAATTTGCAACTAAATAATCTGAGATACAGGTTAAATCACTAATGGCCCATGTTCTTCTTCGAGTGCACTAGATAGTGTGTAGTGCGGGAGCTCCAGAGTGGCCTGATGTCTTACAGAGGTAGTCTTTAGTGTCAGGATATTCCTCTTTAACTGAGATATCTTCAGGTGTGTTGTTGAGGTCATCTTCGTAGATGTCGATCTTCAGCTCCAGCGTCTCCTCTTTTTTCATTCCTGACACTTCTAACGTTTCTTCATCTGAAGCCTCTGCTTTCACGTCCTCACACAGCTAAAGATCAAACAACAACACAAAATTGGTTTGTCAGGTTAACAGCGTGTAGACAAGCAACAAAGTAAAAAAGAGTAAAACAAAAACAAACTTTAATATTACAGTGGACCCTCGGCATACGAACGCCCGAAACTTACAAACCAAAATTACTAACATGTGAAGCGATCAATCCGGTTGCATGTACTTCTGGTAGCCACTCAAAAAGAAATAAAAAAAATAACACTCCCGAATGTGTACTACAAAAAACAGTGTAGTACACAAAATACACTATATACAAAATTTTGGTGTGCATGTAAATAAATGTATTGTCTCAAGTTCATTATACTGTGTGAATGTGTTTATCCAGCTTTATGAGTCAATCCGGGAGCACGATAATGAAAAAAAATCTGTCCTGTGACACTGTCCCAAAGGCGAGTAGTTGAATTTTTATATATCCGCAAAGTGAAGGATTCACAGCCTTCATGGTGACCTGTCGTATATGTATAAGCAAGAATGGAGCGCTGGCCTCGCGTCATATTCGCGGCTTCTTTTTAAACATGGTCAGCTGACCTCCCTGCGGCACTGGCATTCCCCTCGTGATTTGGCGAGAAAGTCTCACGAGAGTAAAAATCATGGAACCAAAACAACTGATGGGGCAAAACATCTTACGGGAACAGATTATAAAAGTATATAAGGCAAAAATTTTTCTTTTAATTATTGGCAGCTTTATGTAAAAGCAAAACAAACAAAAATCACATCACGTGATATGTGCTACATGTTATCAAGTAGTATCAATGAGCCACTTTCAGTTTGGTTTATAAAGCATCCTGTGTCAAGAGGAATCATGAATTAAGCTTAAGCGAGGTTTAATGTCTAATTATTTCATATTTTACTTAATTTACATGTCTCTTCTCAATTTTTTGATTGTTTACATATGCAAAAATATGATTACAGATTTGGAAATTGGTAATTTTCTAGTTGGTTAGAACGGATTATCTGCATTTACATTATTTCCTATGGGAAAATGCGCTTTACAATACGAAATCTGACCTCAAGAACTCGCCCCTGGAACGGTTAAAATTTGCATGCCGAGGTACTACTGTAAATCATACAACTGTTATTATGATGTTTTATTTTTCATTAAATTTAATGTGTGTAACTAAAAAGAGCATTAATCTTTACCTGTGAGGGAACGGGATCAGAAATCTGAGACTTCATGGAGGAGCACCGTCTGTCTCCTGCTTCACTCATTATAGCAGTTCTAAATTAATAGTAATAATAATAATAATTATTATTATTAATAATAATAATATTATTATAATTATTATTATAATAATAACAATAATAACAACAAAAACAATACAGAATATTAGGCTTTGCTATAGAAATAAAAATAATACTATTTTAAGCTATGCTTTATCCTGTAAATCTCAACAGAAACTAATTTATTTACTTCAATAAAGAAAGAAAGGCTCTAACTTTTACACTTTTATAGCAAAAGTCTTTGAATTTTACCCGCATTAAACCCACAAAAAATATTTCCGTGATAGAAGTAAATGATCTATATGGCAGTTAAAGCTTTCTTTAAGACTTTATTTAATACAAATAAACAGCAAACTACATAACAATTACATTTTGTCACATCTCTTCAAAAGACAAGTTACTTTAAAAATACATTTAAACACCATATCAACAATAAAACACCTCGCTAAGGCTGAACTACAAATCTATCCTCGTTGTATAAATAGTGCACTACATAGTGTTCACGCGCCACTAACCCACACCGAGTGTAGTGCACTCACACGGTACAGGGGAGAAACATTTGGAATTCGGCCACACAGCTTCGGCTAGACTTACCTCACACAGAAAGGGGTTTAAATCCTCAGAAGGGGTTTTTTAATCCTTATCTTTATCTCAAGCACATCTTTCAGCAAATAAAACAGCAATAAATATGGTAATGTGATGATGAACTCGAACGGATAAAGCTGTTCTAGCAAATGGTTTCTCCAACGTTTCCTGAAAGCGTTACCGCCGACTGGTCCGCGTCTTCTTCTTCTGAGTTTAGCGATTTGGCTGTTGGCATCAGGTTTGCCATCTACTGGACTGGAGTGTGGTGCAAAAAAAAAAAAAAAAAAACCTGTCCACAAGCACTGTACCTCAAAGGGTGCGTTCCATTCCGATGTGTACTTTACAGTGCGCCCTACTTCCTGCTCCGTGTGCGGTGAACGTCGGTTAAGGGAACTTTCACACTACTACGCTATTACAGTTTTTTACAATCGCTATGGCAGTTTTTTTTTCAGTACATTTAACAAGTTTCCTAAACTCTTAACGCACCAACACACCTAAAATACACAATTGGCAAAACGGTTAATTTCATGCTCAAAAGCACACATTGTAAACTAAACCCCAAAACTCATTTTCAAAATACAATAATAAACTAACACAATACACTATGCCTAACAAAACACTGCAAACATGTTTTAAAATCAAATAATTATTCAAAACACTAACACGTGTTCTCTTCCAACAGGAACATTTAGTCAATCATAACACAATGACAAAAAAACACTATCATCAGCTGAAATTACAGAAACTGCATCATTTTATGTGTCAGGTCTGCCCTTATATTTGAAGCCTCTCTACATTTTTGTTTTGTTGGGTTTAGTAAATGCATGCATTTAGTTTCTTTTGCTGCAGAAATGCAATACAAAAAAATGAATGACCATCTTAGAATAGCTTTATAAAATGTACAGTTTAGGTAAAAAAAAAAAATACCGACACAGAATTGCTGCAGTACAGACTTTATTTGCGAAAGGACATTACTGCAAGATATACAAACACAAAAAGCACCGGAATTATAATAAAAAGCAAAAACAAAAACAAAATAATCTTCTATTCTGCCCGGTCTTTTGCATTTGGCCACATGTTCTCATCCACATCACACCTGATATCTTCTCTGGCACGGCATCGTGGGAAGAATCTTTTGGCATGCCTTATCCACCCATGGCAGTGTTCAGCTGTGATGTCTTGGCATGGAGCATCCATTGCATCCAGAAGGGACATTTGGTGGACATTTGGTCATGTGGACGATGGTCAAAAACCTTCCATCTCCAGGCTGAGAAAAACTCCTCAATAGGGTTGAGGAAAGGGGAGTAAGGGGCAAGGAAATGGGACATCATCCTTGGATGGGTGTCAAACCAGGCTGTGACTGCACGGGAATGGTGGAATGCCACATTGTCCCATGTGGTAACATATATTGGCAAGTGGTCTCCCACCTGTCCCCTTTCTACCTCTGTCACCAGTCTTTCGTGCCGGTCTTCTAAAAACAGGAGAAGGCAGTCGGTGTTGTAGGGGCCAATCTGACATTTATGCAGGAGTGCACCATTGTTGGAGATTGCGGCGCACATGGTGATGCTGGCTCCTCTCTGGCCTGGCATGGTAACTGTGCCCCTTTGGCCTATTATGTTTCTCCCACAGCGACGCCTTTTCGTGAAGTTAAAGCCAGCCTCGTCAACATAGATAATTTCATGTGGGACTTGATTGGCTTCCAACTCCATAACTCTCTGAAAGTAATTAGACACAGTGTATGTAAATGCTGTGCTGTACTGCATACCTACTGTATGTACTAATGTACTCCAGGTTTATAAAGTAGTTTACTGCAAAACACACTATGTATAGTACAGTAATGATTGTATTGCAGCCATTTCTTTCTTTCTTTCTTTCTTTCTTTCTTTCTTTCTTTCAAAGAGTCCTCTTTTAGAACATATGATCATGTCATTGGAAAAACCTCAACACCTAAGATGGGAATCCTAGATTCCTAGATGGGAATCAGCTGTGATTTATATATTTGCATAACTGCAATAAGCTATTTCTCATTGGCAATGGAATAAAATACAGGGAATATATTTGTGTTTCAATTCACAATATGAACAGCTGTTCACTTTGACTTTAGCCTACAGTATATAAGTTATGTTTAGAACATGATGTTATCTGTTCTGACATACATTGTGAAAGCATTTGTAAATTTGACTGTAAAATGACATTGTTTTGGTCTTGGTTGAGCTTGTGTGTAAAAGAAGTTCAAGCATTTTAAATTGTTGTTAACTGTATGCATTTTGTATCAAAGCAACAAGAAATGTGTTAATTGTATAGCCTACAAAGGCGGATGTTGTGCTAACTGTGTTAAGAGTTTAGGAAACTTGTTAAATGTATTGAAAAAACTGGCATAGCGATTGTAAAAAACTGTAAAACGCGTATAATAAAAAGTAAAAAAAAAAAAAACTGTTGCTGAATTTAATTTCTGGTAATAATTAGCAGTGCAATATTGCTTTGTGATCGCATGTGCTTTATCAAATTTACAAGTGAAAGGGGAAATTCTGGGCCTGTGTTTCTGCCATATGTGTTTTATGCAGAAATTAATCCAAATTATTTTGGCATCTATTTACTCATTGTTTAATCCGGGTTAAATAGATTCATTTTAATGATAGTTGAATGTTGATTCATTTAATGATAGAGAATTGAATAAGCTGTAGTGGAATGTATACTTACTTCATATGTTATACAATGAGCTGGCATTCATAAACACAGTGTAAAGCTACACAACATGACACAGAAAACCTGATAGCACTCAGCCTCAGTGTGCTATCAAGTTTTCAAGCCCGTTCACTAATTCAAGATATTGTGGATTCTTTTTTTGTTTGTTTGTTTGTTTTGAGGATGCATCATATTAATTACAGAACATGAGGCATAATTATTATGATTGAGCCTTGAAAACAAAACAATATTGGCATCCTTAAATTCAGATAATAATAATAATAATAATAATAATAATAATTGTATGCAATGTGTAAATTAGTGTAAATGTGCAGATGTGTGCTACAGTGTGTTACATCCTTGACTTGGTGTGTTAGCAGGAGGGTAGGAAGAGTGTTTTATTGCGTAAGAGAACAAACAACCACAACAGTGACACATTGGATTAAACATCACACTATTAACATGTAAAAACACAAGACAGGAAAATATACAGTTACAGAATAGATACAGTATCCTGATCCTTTCCAGTAGGTGGCGATAATGCACGATTACGCTGTTTGGCAACCGACAAAAAAATACCAAAGGAAGAAATAAGGAAATTACCCGCGTTATCGTTTGCTCCAACATTACTACAGTATTTTTCCTCAGGTTTAATATTTTTCGTCTGATTGTGCTGTGTGGCTAATCGCCTCTACACGGAGATATTACTGGTAGGTTTTTACAGAGACTGTTTTGAAGAGACTGAATTTAGAGCGATCAGCTTGTTGTGTCTGAGGTAATTTCAGCCGAAAAGTGCTTGAGAGCTAGGTTTAATTGAGATATTTGTAAGTTTTTCATAATTGGTTTTTAATTAGTGGTTCAGTACAAAATCATTTTACATTGCCAAACCTTTACTTTCTTTCAGCAGAGAATTAAATGTTACATGTGTGTATTGAGTAAATATAGCAGCAAGACGGCAGCTGACGAAATAAATCAGTCGCATTTCAAAGTCATTCGCGAAATGACCGCCAGGTGGCGCAAATGGACGTTTTGCAAAACAGCTGCAATTAATTAGAGCTTAAGTCATAAAAAGTCATAACATGGTGTATCGAAGAAATACTACACTTACATTCCCAATATTCCTCAGGTTTAGTATTTTCCCTCTGGTTTTGTGTCTCTATTCGCCTCTACATAGAGATATTACTGTCAGGTTTTTACTTTATACAACAAACATGGAAAATCATTGGCTATTGATATTTACTGTACATTAATGAGTTAAAAAGAAAAAAAAAAACAGTGGTTAAATGTCATTTAGACAGACAACAAGAGCTGACAATTTTGTTAGTGAATGAACTGTTATATAGCCTGTCTCTATTTATATCTGTTTATTATTATTTTAAAAAATATTTACATTTAAGAAACGGAAACTTACATATAGAAATAACTGAAAAATAGACTTGCAGTATAGAAAATTAATCAATGAATATTGAAGAATAAATAAAAATAATGTCTTACATTTGTGTAAAGGTTTCATAGATTTTTTTTTCAGCGATTTTGTAATATTTATGCAGTATAATCAGGGCCTCCTAATTCGCTATTGGTTCTCGGTTGTTGTTGTTTTAGTGTTACTGTGTGCGCTTTACAATGGCAGACAACATACAAATGCAACAAAATTTGCCTTCCCCACATTAAGCTGACTCAAGTCTTTCTGAAGACCTGCCGTGCTTCAGGTCTCTTCTTAAATTTGTGTAAATTTAAAATCTTTACCAAATGTCACTTATTTACATAGAGCACAAAATTGGCTTCCCTAATGTGGATGATGTAAATATGTTAAATTCATGTGCAACTTTTAATCTTACACTTGACACCAGATATTTACAAATACAATTCAGGAAACAAAAACTTCATTGTCAAACATTAAATCAGAGTAAATTTTTCTGTTTTAGATCAATAAATATTAACATATATTTAGCATTTTTTAAATGTCAGACTCAAGCGAGGGAGAATGTTTGTGTTCCACATTGATCAATGTCAAAAGTATACATCCACTAAGTTTCCCTCACTCACTCACTCATCATCTATACCGCTTAATCCTGTATTCAGGGTCACGGGGGCCTGGGAGCCTATCCCAGGAGACTTGGGGCACATGGCAGGGTACACCCTGGACAGGGTGCCAATCCATCGCAGGGCACAGACACACACACACATACACTCACTCACACTACGGGCAATTTGGAAACGCCAATTTGGAAACGCCAATTAGACTAACCTACATGTCTTTGGACTGTGGGAGGAAACCGCAGTACCCGGAGGGGAGAACATGCAAACTCGGGAATCGAGCCTGGCCGGGGATCAAACCCGGACCCCGGCGGTGCAAGGCGACAGTGCTAACCACTACACCACCGTGCCGCCCTATCCACTAAGTTTATTGTGTATTTAACAAAAAGAAAACTCCTGCCTCAGAGTGGCGCAGTGGTAAAGTGCTCGCCCTATCATCCGGAGATCGCCGGTTCGAATCCCGAGGAATTGGACACGACTAAATTAGGGAGAAAATCAGGGAAAAAATCCCAAAAAAACAAAACTCCCGATGATCCCATTCTGAGCTCCTGATGGGTTTATTGATTTCCATTTGAGTTAATTGGTGGCACTCTTTGGTCAAACACTCTTTCTTTGACATCATGGGAAAATCAAGTATGAAAAAACATGGGAACGTATAACCATCATACTGCTCAGGAAGCAGTATCATCATACTGCTCAGGGACTCGTACCGCTGAGTCCCAAAGAGAAACTTCTTTTTTTGGTGCAAAATGGGTGAATCAATCCCAGGACACAGCAAAAGACCTTGTGAACATGCTGGCTGAAACTGTGACGGTGTTACTCTGGGAGGTGAGAGCCATTACTTCAAAACCGGCATAAAGAAGCCAGACCAGAGATTTCAACTGCACATGGGAACAAAAATCTTGATTTCTGGAGACATGTACTGTGGGCTAACGAAACAAAAATGTAACTGTTTGGCCATAATGATAAACTGTATATTTGGAGAAAAAATGGAGAAGTATGTGGAATATGTGAAGTATGGGGGTGGTAGTATAATGTCGTGGGGCTGCTTTGCTGCCGAAGGGACTGGTGCACTTCACAAAATGGATGACACCATGAGAAAAGAAAATGATGTGGATATATAGAAGCAGTATCTGAAGACATCAGCCAGGAAGGTAAAGCTTGGGTGCAAATGGGTCTTCCAAATGGACAATGACCCCAAGCATACCTCAAAATTAATTACAAAGTGGTTTAAGGACAACAAAGTCAAGGTATTGTAGCGGCCATCACAAAGCCCTGATGAAAATTAATGGGCGGCACTTAAAAGGGGAGTGTGAGGAAAAAGGCCAACAAGAACTTGACCCAGATTGACACCAATTCTGTCAAGAGGAGTGGGCCAAAATTCCAGCAAACTATAATAGAAAGCTTATAAAATTTTGATTGATGAAAGTAATTTTAAAAAATCCCATAAAATTCTCCCTCGCTCGATTATGACATTTAACAAAGGTAAAAAATATATTTATTGATCTAAAACAGGAAAAATTTACTCTGATTTGATGTTTGACAGTAAAGAAAAAAAGGTTTTTGAGTTTTTTTTTCTGAAGCAACAAAAATATCAACCCCACACAATGGTTACTCAATGAATTATTAAACTGAGACGTAGCGGCGCCTGCCAATGTGTGAGGAATTTGAATGTATAGGTGTGAACAGCTGAGACATCAATAGGAGCCCTAGGGAAAACTGGTGTAACCTGTTCCAGGTGTCAATAGGTCATGAAACATTGTCGATTATTCATTGAAACAGAGGCTCTGCTGAAAAAAGTTAGGCACATCAGTCACTTTACCCCAAATAAAATGTGTTTGAGTGTTATAATTCAGTTGTTTTGTTATGGACACACACCCAATACTTTCATGAATTTCTGCGTTCAATACAATCTGCCAGGTTTGTTTATTCACCTTTTTATCTGCTTTTCTGCTAGAGTTTGATATAGTATTTTTGTGTGCAATTTTACATAAGTTTAAAAGTTGTACTTCACTACAGGTCTTCAAAAAAGCCTCAGACCCCTAAGGGTTAATTTAAATACCAAAATTGTACTGTAATTTTACTATTGTTATTATGAATTAGTTTAATTACAATGTTTTACTTGAATTTATCTGCTACTATGTAAGCTGCAGCTCATTAAACCTTGACAGAATGAACCAAGTCTATAGTTATAACACCACTTAGCGGTAAAGCCAGCAAACACACACCCCCAATGCTGTGTTAAAACTGTTATTCTGGTTGGGAATTTAATTTTAAATGTAATTTTGGGTTTTATTTTGCTTCTTTTGTTTTTGTGTTCCTGCTAATCTGATGTTCGCCCTTCAGTCCAGCAGGTGGCGTAATGCACCTATAAGTTGGTTGCTAGGCGGAAAAAACTATCAAGAAGAGGAAGACGTGGCCGCTGAAGTGAAAGGGGAAGGTTTGTGTTTTTCCCAAGTTGCCTGCCATCACGTGTTGTTCATTCTTTTCAACATGTTATTTAGTATTTGTACCTCAGGTTTAATGATTTACCTTAAGCCCGGGTTTGATTCCCAGCCAGTGGCCAAACCCTAGACACTGGATGAAATTTTTACTTATTCGGGTGCTATTATGTTAAAACTAAATTCTTTAAATTAATTAATTAGATAAAAAAATATAGAAATTCAAATGACAGTCATACACAGCTCTATTTTTGGGGCTTTAAACAGTTGTGATTGGGGCAGTCGGGTTAGGATAATGTCAGCGAGTCACGCATCTATAAGTTTTGTCAGTGTGCATAAAGCTTTCACACAAGTGGTGATGATTTCACTTTTCCACTTTTACAAATACAAAAATCTGTAAAAAAAAATTACAACACCCAGTATAACGTGCAGCCTACTTTAGGGGTAAGTGTGGTAAAAATGATGTCAAACATTTTACTTGGCGTTGTCCTTCTTCTCACTGAAAAAAAAAAAAGTATGAAGCTTCATAAAGAACTTTTATGTCCTACTCTGATGTAGAAGATTTTCAGTCCTAAATAAACTTTGAGCCTAAATCCTACGAGTGAATCAAACCGGATTGCCTGCAGTTAGAACAAAGCCTTTATTTATAGGCCTGAGTTTTGCAGCGTTCCTGACGTTTTTACTGAATTAAAAAAATTGGCAAAATTTTAAGGGAAGCAATTTTAGCTAGAACCAACTAGAAACCAGTTTCTGGTATTTCTTTTTGCTGTTATGATGTAATGTTTACTCAATGTTATGTACTTTAGGCCACACCCCCTTTGATTGGTCCTCAGACCCACAGGTGATACTTTTGTCAATTGGGCATAAGAGGACAGCATTTTACGCAGTGTATCAAAACTTATTGCCCATCTACAACCTGTGATCATTTCTAATAATTATCTATTATGTTTTATTTAAATTGGGGGGTGGATGTTATTTTCATCTGGACAATGCCTAATAATTTCATCAAAGTCGTGTCTCTTTTTATTTATTTTTTTCTCCTCAGAGACTATTATCATTTACCAAGTCTTCTCCTGCAAATGAAGATTAAATATGAGAAGTACTAAGAAAGACTTATCTGGTCTGAACACATCTCATGAAGAAATGAAGGAGCAAAATTACCACTGTTTAAGTTATGGGAAGATATTTAGTTACCAAAATAATCTGAAAAAAGATAAACTGGTTCACACAGGAGAGAAACCGTATCCCTGCTCACAGTGCAGTAAGAGTTTTGCTAATTCTAATCATCTTTGGAGACACCAGCGCACTCACACTGGAGAGAAGCCCTATCACTGTTCACACTGTGGGAAGTGTTTTACTACTGCAGGTAACCTACGAACACACCAGCGCATTCACACTGGAGAGAAGCCGTATCACTGTTCACAGTGTGGGAAGTGTTTTGCCTCTGCTGGTAACCTCCAAACACACCAGCTCCTTCACACTGGAGAGAAGCCGTATTTTTGCTCACAGTGCGGGAAGAGTTTTGCTACTTCTAATTATCTTGGGAGACACCAGCGCACTCACACTGGAGAGAAGCCGCATCACTGTTCACACTGTGGGAAGTGTTTTACTACTGCAGGTAACCTACGAACACACCAGCGCATTCACACTGGAGAGAAGCCTTATTTCTGTTCACAGTGTGGGAAGTGTTTTACCACTGCTAGTGAAGTACGAACACATCAGCGCATTCACACTGGAGAGAAGCCGTATCCATGTTTACTTTGCGGGAATAGTTTTGCTAATTCTAGTGATCTTCGGAGACACCAGCGCATTCACACGGGAGAGAAGCCCTATTTCTGTTCACATTGTGGGAAGAGTTTTGCCTCTGCTGGTAACCTCCAAACACACCAGCGCATTCACACAGGAGAGAAGCCGTATTTTTGCTCACAGTGTGGGAAGAGCTTTAGAACTACTAGTGATCTACGAACACACCAGCGCATTCATACAGGAGAGAAACCATATCCATGTTTGCAGTGCGGGAAGAGCTTTAAAACTGCTAGTGATATCAGAACACACCAGCGCATTCACACTGGAGAGAAGCCTTATTTCTGTTCACAGTGTGGGAAGTGTTTTACCACTGCTAGTGAAGTACGAACACACGAGCGCATTCACACTGGAGAGAAGCCATATCCATGTTTACAGTGCGGGAAGAGTTTTGTTCGTTCTAGTACTCTTCGGAAACACCAGCGCATTCACACTAGAGAGAAGCCCTATTTCTGTTCACAGTGCGGAAAGAGTTTTACCTCTGCTGGTGGCCTTCAAATACACCAGCGCATTCACACAGGAGAGAAGCCGTATCACTGCTCACAGTGCGGGAAGAGCTTTAAGACTGCTAGTGAAGTACGAACACACCAGCACATTCACACTAGAGGGAAGCCGTATCCATGTTTACAGTGCGGAAAGAGTTTTGCTACTTCTGGTCATCTTCGGAGACACCAACGCATTCACACTGGAGAGAAGTTGTATCCCTGCTCACAGTGTGGGAAGTGTCTTACCTCTGCTGGCCAATTCCAAACACACCAGTGCATTCACACAGAAGAGAAGCCGTGACACCATTACAATGTATTGCTGTCATGTCTAAATACACTGCGTGACATCATGAGGGTCAATTTGTTGGAAGCAAAAGCAAAGAAAACAACCAAAGAGGTTTGAAATTATTGGAACTTGGTTGGGTTAAGTAACCTTCAAATGATCATATCTTGGAAGGATAGTACTGAACCATCATGAATGGAGATTACTTGAACACTCTCCCAACTTGCTTGCAAAAAGTCAACAGTTAAAACTGTAGGTATGTTTTTAATAGTGAAAGTCAGACCATTTCTATACACACGCGTGCTGAAAATAAAGGTTTGGGACTAATCAGATGTGTCTCGAAAAACGAAAATCACTTGTTTGTGAGACTCATCAGAAAATGGCCTTGACTTTGGTAGGGAGCATAAAGATTAGATTTTGAAATGAAAAAAGGTCATGTGGTCCAGATTGAGCCATTGGTGCATCAGGGTAAGAAAGGAAGCGCATGAAGCAATTCACCCATCGTTTATGGTGGCCACTTTACAAGCCTCAGGAGGCAGAGGTGAATCTGTGTTTGCTTCAGTTGATCAGGTCTAGACTCAGCAAAGTTGTGTAAATAAAATGAATGTAAAACCTGAATGTACTGAATGACCTGGTTATTCCATCTATGGAGTTTTTCCTTCCCCGATGTCGCAGTTATTCTAGGACTCCGATTGTGAATAATGGTTCTGGGAGCATGTGGAATCCTTTTCACACATGAACTGGACACATTGTGTGTGCTGTAATCAAAGCTTCTTTTTTTTGGTGACTCTGAAGTCTGCCACAGATGTACAAAGTATAACAGTTTTGCTCACTGAAGCAGCCTTAGAAATGTGTTCACTTAGGGCTGGGCAATAAAATGTTATCGGTGTTTATTGAGGGTACACCGTTGTCGATAACAATAAAAAAAATATTCGGTATGCAGCGCCATAGTTTTCTAAAATGCCTAACAGCCTATTACATGTTCTGATGAATGAGCGTGCTACAAGTAACAAGCAAACAGCCAATAAGCTTACGCAGCCACACAGCCGTTGCTCTCAGGTTGGGTTACATCATCGCCACCTCAGGGCAGAATAACACAAGGAAATTTGTGCGGTGCCTAGCAGCAGTGAGGAGATTGTGAATTAAAAAAAGGATTTATCAGCTCGCCAGTGTGGCAATTATTTGGTTTCTTTTCTTCTGACCAACACCAGAACAATGTTGTGTGTAAGCTCTGCAAAAAAAACTCTCCTGGCCAAGTATGGAAACACAAGTAATTTCATCATCTTAACCACTTCCACTCTTTGGAATATGATGCATGTCGTCCCTCTACCTCAGCTCAAAAGTAGCCCACAAGCAGTCAACGATGGGGAGGTACTCGGCAACAATACCTTATGAAAGGTATGTGATATAACCCAAGCGATCGCACACTACATTGCCAAAGAAATGCTACCACTTAGCAGGGTAGAAAAGTCGGGCTTCAAATGTGGTTTTAATGTGGTTGATCCCCGCTATGTTGTCCCGTGGCGCAAGTATTTTACAAAGACTAAAGAAATTTCATCACTTTATTCGGAGTATAGGAGAGCAGTGGAGAGCGAGCTTTCCGACGTCACATATTTTGCTAAGACCGCCAACATTTGGACAAGCCGCACATATGACGTACATCAGCTTAAGTGTACATTTCATTGACTTAAACTAGAATCTGAAGTGTAAATGCTTGGAAACCGCATATCTGCCCGTGCGGGAAGACCACACGGGTGAATTTATTGTGCAAAACCTGGCGGATCCGCTGCTCTCATGGGGTCTGAATGAAAGCAACCAAGTGTGCATCATGACTGACAGCGGGCCGAATTTAGTGAGAGCCTCGCTGGCCTCGGTTACAGTGTTTTGGCCATCTCTTACACTCAGCTATCTGTGAGTAGAGTTGTTAATTAATAGTTGCATAATCATCCACATATTATGTTACTTCGGATGTGTTTATATGACCACTAATATGAATATAAAATTAACTAGAAATACACAGTTAAAACAAATAGACACAACTTATTCTTGCACTCTTTGCAGGCTTTTACTCATTAAACTGTAATGTTAAAATTTTTGTGTTACTTATACCTGCTTATACCCGACATATTTCTTTTCTTTTTCTTTTTTTTTTCAGTGGAAGCAGGGAGGGATAAAATAGTTGAAAGGGCTCTTGGTGTATGTAAGAGAGTGATTGCAGCATTTTCTTTTTTTTCTTTTTTTTTTTTTGATTTTTCCCCGATTTTCTCCCTAATTTAGTCGTGTCCAATTCCTCCCCGTCACTAGGGGGCTCCCACATTAAGGCTACTACTACCACTCAGCCGGGAGGGCCGAAGACTATCACGTGTTTCCTCCGAACCACGTGACGCCAGCCGACCGCATCTTTTCGAACTGCTCGCTCGCGCACCGTTGGGGGCGGCGTAACACACTCGGAGGACAGCGCTATCCACTCCCTCCGTTGCGCGAGCTCACAGACGCCCCTGATTGGCTGTAGAGCCGTGATTAATGTAGGAGCACTAAGTACCTCTCATCCCTCCCCTCTGAGAGAGCTCGGCCAATCAGCTCTCTCTAGACCTCCGGCTGTGAGAGGTTACAGCACCACCCGGGATTCGAACTAGCGATCTCCGGATGATAGGGCGAGCGCTTTAACCACTGCGCCACTCGGAGGCCCAGCATTTTCTTATTTATGGAAGAAAAAGAGAGATCTAGCAGCAGCTCAGGAAAAATTTTATCTCCCCAAACATCAGCTCGTCACAGAGTCACCCACCAGGTGGGGCTCATGCCAGAAAATGGTTGCAATAGTGCTGGAACAACAGAAGGCCATTGCTGAAGTCCTGGCTTCGGAAAAAAGCACCTGACACCTGGTTGCTACCTGGCAGGACACTGATGTCTTAGAATCTGTGCACGAAGCACTGAGTCCTTTACTGGAGATCACAGATTCTTTTTCTTGGGAGTCATATGTTACTGTGTCATATGTGAAGCCTGTTCTCCAGCTGCTGAGAACAAAACTACTGTGTGCTAGTGAACAGGGTTCTCAACTCACAAAAAACTTTAAAACCAAAATCATGGCATACCTTGATGAAAAATATGCAGAACTGGTCACTGATGACCTACTCGACATGGCAACATTAGTAGATGCAAGATTCAAAGCTCAATACATCAAGGCAGACAAGCGCTAGCTGAAATTATTGATGATGACCAAGGCCTACACCAGGAACAGGCTCTGGGTGAAACAGAAGCAACTGGTGAAGAAGGAGCTTCTGCTGAACCACAACTACCTCCATCACTGAATATGAAGAAGCAAAGGAAGTCTTTAGGAAGTTTCTTTAATAGTCAAAACCTTTGCAGAGATGCCTTACCTCTCACTGAATGACAAAGGGTACAGAGTGAGCTGGGTAGCTACCTGATGTCCCCTGATGCTGACAGTGAGTCTCAACAACTGGAGGGGGCGGGGGGTTACATGAACGTAACTTCCCAAGAAAATACCTGCGCATCCCAGCCACAAGCACCCCCTCAGAAAGAATTTTTAGCCTAGGGGGTAATGTAGTCACATGTAATCGGGCAGCATTAAAACCAGAGAGAGTGAACCAACTTGACTTTCCTGCTCACAATTTGTAACGTTGCAATGTATATGTGAATAGTGATGGTTTATTCCTCTACTTGAAAGCTCAGATTTGATTATCATAATTTTTGTTTACAGAGTATTGACATTTTACAGATGTTGATTTACCTTAAAGTTGACCATTGCACACACTTTGTAACATTTTATTTAAGAGTCTCTTTGACATGAGACAAGTTATCTTTGTTTATTTTTTGTTTGTTTTTGACTATTAAAACTATTTGCCTTAGTAATGTTGGTAAATGAAAATAAAGTGGTTAAATTCAAGATTTTTTTCTATACCCAATGATATGAAACATTGTATCATGATATTTTTTTAAGCTGTGTCACCCAGCCCTATGTTCACTTTTTATATTTTTATTTGTATGTTTGTTTATTTTTTTCATCAAAAATTCAGTTAACTTCATAATAAATGCTACAGAGAGCTCCCTTCACTTTTTATTTTAAGATACCATTAAAAAGTTTTTAAAGGCTATGGAAATTTAGTAAAAAAGTTAGTGCCCCCTTATTCCCCTCCCTCTCCACAGCAGTTAACAGCTTTTGTGATTGAAGTGGCTGTTTATCACAGTTACTCACTCAGAAGACAGAAGACATCATTCTTATTTCATTATAACCATGCAGGGCATTTGAAATCACAGACTCTGCGACTCTAAATCAAGTTCAAAGTGTAATTTCTGACTGGGGATCATTTGATTGGATGTGATCACCTAAATCTACATAACAAAAGCTGTTAATTGCTCTGAAGAGGGAGGACCCAACATGTGTGTAGAAGAGGAGGTTGCGAGGCTGGTTAGAGTAAAAAAGCATATTTAGGGCATTTCAACAAAGTTTTATGTAGGACATTTTAATAATAAATTTAGAAAATTGAAGATTAAGTTTAATATGTTTTTAAAATAAGATTTTCATTTTTTGCTGAAAGTACATATTGGTTACTGTAAGAGAATTATTTTATATAAAAGGAGTTATTTCTACTATCTTACTCTCTTGCTGACACATCTGATATTAATGTGTAAAATTGTCCCTGCTGCTATCTTCCTCTAGCATCTGTTCCCTTCCTCTTGCATCTGTTCCTAAAAAGTACTAACGCTCCCATGCTCACCTTCTCATTCTCTCTTTATGTCTCTCTCTCTCTCTCTCTCTCTCTCTCTCTCTCTCTCTCTGTCTCTTTCCCCCTCTTCCCCTAACTTGAGCCAACACCTCCTGATTCATCTCTGGACTGACACCTACTTAACACACAAAAACAACACATCAGTTGGCTCCATTCAGGATTTGTACTGAATATCAGAACATGTTCTTGTTTAGTGAAGAATTCCCACAGGATACGTCTTCTGACAGGCTGTTAAATTAGAAACTACTTGTTCTGCCTTCATTAAAGAGACTCTTTCCTTAACTACACAGATGGATGAACATACTGGTTAATGAAGGACGGATTTCTTGTTAGGTAGATATGTTTCACTACTCAAGCAGACACTTCTTCAGTCTGAGGAACTTCCAGTCCAGAAGTCCGATAATCATGATTTTATAATTGATTATAAAATAAGGATGGATATTCAACCTTGTCAACCAAGTGATTTGTTTCCATTCAGGTCTGATTGAATGAGCAAGTTTTCATTAATCCATTAGCATTTGACATTATGTTAAGTATGGAATGATATCTCCCTGATATTTTTAAAAAAGGAATTGCATTTGCAATTGCGTTTTCCATATGTGCATGCATAAAGTGCGACATAATTCAATTTGTAATTTGTGCCATTTTGTGTCATTTTTTTTGTGTTTATTTCTTGATAAACAGATGAGATCATCTTGGTTCACGTCCATTGCTCAAATCCCCCCCCCCCCCCCTCTTGGTCGCAGACTGCGAGTGATGTCACTCCCCATACAATCACGCCCCACAGTACAGACACATCCCTGTCTGATTGACAGGTTTCTATGGAATAAAATCACTGTCAAACAGAATCGTCCTTAAAAAAAAAAAAGATTTGTGTGTAAGTCTGTTTTGTCCGAGTTGGATTCCAAAATCTATGGCCACGACAGCTTACAGATACAATATTTTGTGTGTTTGTTACAGTACAACTCTGAAATATACGACTCTGACAGTTTACAGACACAAAACTCGTTTTTACAACTCCTCTGTTACACGGACGAATTGCAACATTACGCCCATGAATGTAGTGTTTTACGCCACTGTCAAAAATACGTCATCAAGGCCACATGCACAGGCATTACTATCCGAAGGAAGAGGGTTCGATTCGTCGCATGCGCCGCATCACCGTTTTAAACTCCTAAAATCTTACTTGCTATAGTTAAAACATCTCTGTAATTTTACTTCTCTTAAACATGTAAGACTCTGTGAAGAAAAAAAAAATTAACTGAGACGATGTGAGAGCGCTCGCCTGCTGATCTGCCATTTTTACTATCCCTCAGATAGTAATGCCTGTTCATGTGTGGAATCTGAGTGTGTAGGTGTGAACATGCTGAGACAATAGGAGCCAGGTGAAACCTGATGTTACCTGAGCCAGGTGTGAATGGGTCTTATATTCATGAAAAGTCGTAGATTATTCTGCAAAAACAGAGGCTCTGCTGAAAAAAGTTAGGCACATCAGTCACTTTACTCCAAATAAAAGGCGTTTCTGAGTGTTGTAATTCAGTTGTTTTGTTATGGACACGCACCCAAGACTCTTATTTACTCATGGGGGTATTCCAGAAAGCTGGGTTAACTTACCATTTGGTAAAACTTAACCTCCGGGTTGATTTACCCCAAACCCGCATACCATGAGTATGTTGGTTCCAAAACTCCTGAGAAGAGTAAGTTTACTCAACCTCCTACTGGTTACCCAGAGTTAATGTGCGTGCACGGTGCATAGATAAAGGCATTTTCAATGGATCAAAAGTCAAAATGGAAAATCAAAGTGAAAAAAAAGAGAGCGGCATACTTCACAGAGGCGGAGTTGGAGGTTTAAATGCAGCATATGAAGAATTTAAGCCAATAATAATGAAAAAAAAGCAACACGGCTGCATCGGCTAAAGAAAGAGAGTTGGCTTGGCAAAAAATAACGGACAGAGTAAATGCGCGAGAGTATTAAACAGCACATATGACATCGGCTTCCCTTTTATTATACATTGAAAACACTAATGCTCAAAGTAATTAAACACATTGAGTAACGTTAACTTAAATAATTGCAATTAGGTCAAATTAATAGACCGTTTAATAGACTATAATAAATACCCTGAGGGCTTTTTAAAGTCAGAAAAAAGGGACGTACAGCTTTACGCTTTCTCCTTGAAGGTAAGTTCAACTCGCATCGTCGGTTCAGCATGGTGCAGCGTGGCTAATTAACAAAAACGACCAAAAAAAAAAGTTGTGCATTAATTGGAATAGGTGGACAACCACCGACATGAAAAAGTGATGCATAATTAGGGAATAAATAGTAATGGTAACGATTAATGTCACATTCCTTTCCTGTTTAATCGGTTTATATTTTCTAAATATTTGTTCCTTATATTTGCGTTGTCAGAATAAACCTCAGCAGTAAATGCGTTCTGTCAGTAGTGCTTGCACATTGCTTTCCGTTTGCTAAATTACATTTTTAAATAAAAGTACATAGAATATGTAGTCTTTATATCATCTAGACATGTTTTTAAATGTATGTTTACAGAATTAGTAGTAATTAATTACAGAGCATTTTGTGTGTCTTACTCCAGTAAGGTGGCACTAAACATTTATTAATTTTATGACAGGAGATGTGTTATTCAAGTTTGGTGGCACCAAGGGGGAAAATAAAGCCAAAGTGGTCTGTGGAGCTGAAGAAGCCAGTTCAATTTTAAAAGACTTTCATTCAAGTCCGTTGGGAGCCCACACAGGTCAGAAAAAAACAAGAGATGCAATTGCAAAAAGGTTTTTTTTTTGGCCTGGTGTGACCGATGACATCAACAAATGGGTAAATATCCAAAGAAGATTGTTTCTGTTACTTTTAAGAAATCTCTTCAACGCATTTTAACTGTGTACTTTCACATAACAACATTAGTTACACATTAGTTACAACTGTAACTCTTATTTGTTTAATGCTGATAAATGTTTACCCTGTCAGGCTGGTTGCGGATTATAAAACAGGAAATGAAGTACACTCCTATAAAGGAATTTTAGCATTTATTAATAAATTTCATTTCTTGCCAATCTGTTATATAACTTTTTTTGTGTAGGCAGAAAAAAAACCTTATATAATAAAACCTGCATATCATATGAAAGTCACAAAACTGTTCTTTTTAGGTTACACACCCATTTGAGTTGGTAGGCATGGACCTAATAGGGCCACTGACGGTCACCAAGAGTGAGTGCAAGTACAACTGTGTGATGGTCGATTATTTAACTAAATGGCCACAAGCTTACAGCATAAGCTCAAAACGAGCGGAAGAAGTTGCAGCGTGCATCCTTCATTTCGTTTACCAGTTTGAGGTTCCAAAAAGAATCCTCACTGATCAAGGGAAGGAATTTGTTAATTCGGTATGGGTGCACACACACACACACACACTTATATATATATATATATATATATATATATATATATATATATATATATATATATATATATGTGTGTGTATATGTATATATAATTACACACCGATTAGCCATAACTTTATGACCACTTGACCACTGATACTGTAGGTTACACGAATACCATTCATCAGCAAATATACATCAAGAAAACTGATGGGCACTCATGGGCACCCAAGCCAGTGCAGCACGAATCAGAGAAAAAAGTCAATGTTCGCCAGGATAGAAATAACACCCATTGCATCACAGTCTGCTTAGCAGGAAAAGACTTCAAGGTTGTTAATCCGGCCTCCAAAATCCCCAGATCTGAATCCCACTGAGCATCCATGGACATGCCAATCCATGGCAGTGCCACCCCACAATCTACAGCACCCAAAGGATCTGCAACTAAACAATCCTAGTGCCAGTCACACAGTGCCTAGTGCACACCCCCAGAAGTCCTGTGAGGGGCCAGAACTGCCCCATAAGCACAAGGCGAACATACACAATACTGGTCATAATGTTTTGCATGGTTATGGTTGATCATGTGTATAATTTTGGCCTCAATTTCTTACATATATGTGCATCCAAATTTTTTTCAAGGAATTGTATACCTTTTCACATTTTTGCTCAAACATAAACAATGGTCTGTGTGACAAGCTTGGGATCAAGCGAAGTCTTTGGTCCCCTTATCATCCCCAAACAAATGGCCTGGTGGAACGACTGAATGGAACTATTCAAAGGTAAGTAAAGTGTGTGTTACAAAAGTTCTACTGTGTCAATTCTTTGTCTTTGCAAATGACTAACATATACATCTTAATAATGCCTTTAAGACGTTAAAGTTAAGATGTGCATGATGTATTGATATAATTTGTTCTAAGTGTAACAAGCGTACGCTGTGTGCGTGCGAGAGAGATTTATAGATTATTCTAGGTATTGGGCATGTTTGCCTAGCACATACCACAAATGCTTGATTGGATTCATATCTGTGGACTTTATTGATGTATCTTAAATGCCCATAACACTCTTAATCAATGTTAATCATTTCACCTCTAAGAGCTTTGTTATGGTTGATTGGTGTTTTTTCAATGTATTTAAAAGTTTTATTGTGCCATTGTGATGTATAAAATATTCTTCAGAGCACTAGGAAAACTGGTGGAGGAAAGACTAGACACATGGGATGAGTACTTGGATGCAGTGATGTTCGGCCTTCGAACTAAAACTCAGGCTACCACCAAGTACTCCCCTTATTTTTTAATGTTTGGGAGAGAGGCTCGGTATCCCTCCGAAGTGCCACAGGATTATTTGGTTAGTAAAGGGATGTGTGAATGTGTGTGTGCTGGGCTTATTTACGTTTTTATTCCTAAGGCCTTTACTTTATTATTTACAGGGTGACAGTAGTGTGGAAGCAGTTATTGCTGAGGAAGCTGTCTGTGAGGACATAAAAAGGCTTGACTCGATCAGACAAATTGTACAGGCAAATGTAAAAAAACAACAGGAGCACATACAGCGGAGAGTCTGGTGCACCCATTGTAGACTAGGTGTGGAGGCAGAACAAGCGAAGTGAGCAAAGGAAGGGGGGCAAATTGGAGCCAAATTTTCTTGGTCCTTTTACAATTTTGTCCCTGGATGGAAAAAGTGCTGAAATTCTAGGACAAAATGGCACTGTGCACAAAAAGGTCAACACAGATCATTTAAAACTTTTGATTAAAGGTGATTGCCGTGTTCCTTCGCAAATAAAAGTTAAGACATTAGCTAAAACAGCTGCCCCAATATCTACATGTGTAGGTGCTTCATCTCCCAAGCCCTCTGTAATTTTTTTTGCACCACCTGCAAGAGCAGCACCACAACCGTTGAACCCTCCATCTGCACCACTGGAACCCCAGACACAAGCATCATCACCACTGGAACCCCAGACACAAGCATCACCACCACTGGAACCCCAGACACAAGCATCACCACCACTGGAACCCCAGACACAAGCATCACCACCACTGGAACCCCAGACACAAGCATCACCACCACTGGAACCCCAGACACAAGCATCACCACCACTGGAACCCCAGACACAAGCATCACCACCACTGGAACCCCAGACACAAGCATCACCACCATTGGAACCCAAGACACAAGCATCACCACCACTGGAACCCCAGACACAAGCATCACCACCACTGGAACCCCAGACACAAGCATCACCACAATTGGAACCCCAGACACAAGCATTGAAATACAATGTTTGTAACGCAACCACAGAAAAAGGTGACTGTAATATTGTTATATCTGTATTTATTAATGCTATAGGGTTAATTATTTTTTCTTCCAACAGCTTGTAACTGTTACAAGTAAATGGGGGACATTTTTTTATAGGTTAAAATGTTAACATTGATCACGTTTAAACAAAACTACATGGTAAACAGTGACATTAACATTGTGTAATACTGTCACAGATCTGCAAGATGCTTGGGCTGGAAAGGATACCCATATTATCCTTTCAAAAGTGGGACCATACAAACTGTATTTTTGGGACATTGGACGAATAGGTCCTAAGATGGAACTGGAGAGTGAGGTATTATTGAAATATGTTTTAGTTCTCTGTAATTTGTGAATTGTTAGGAGCAATTGTTTATCAATCACATTTAACATTCCAAATGTTGCCCAAAAATGCCATGTGTCGACTCATTTGAAATATTGCACCCATTTAAATCTGATGTATTGCACAAAATGTATCCTTTCATTTTTATTCACAGGTAATCAATGCATACTTTACAGTACTTGTGCGGGCGCACAATCAGGACAAACAGCACAGTGCAGCACTGATTGACTCCTTTGCCATGACAGCGATATGGGATCGCAAAATACCCAGAATCCGGGTACTTCATGCTATATGATTGAAAGCATACTAAATTTTTTTAAAGAGGGCAAAACTAATTATTTTTACTCATTTTTTTTTAGATGGACCCAATGTCATATGATGTTGTTGTGGGTATAATAAATAAGAGCGGTCACTGGATTCTGAGCGTAAGAATGTCATTTGTAAAGTAAACTTTACTTTGAACAAACTATTCTATGTAGATTATAATTACTAGATGCTGTAAATGCATTAATATGTAAAGTTCTATAAAAAGTGAATCCATATTTATACAGAGCTTGTAAATCATGCCAATAAAGACACACAAGCTAATAATTAAAAAATATGCAGACTAGATTTCTTATATATTTGTTAGTTGTTATTACATACAACAAAACCTTGGATAGCCTCCACAGAGAGTCTGTGTTTTTGCTAACTCATTCTCAATTTTTAAGAAAAACACTGCACCGAAATGATAGCAGTCTTTAACCTATTGTATTGTAGGAAGATAGCTTTACCCCAAACTCCTAAAAAAAACACTTTAGACAGCTAACATGCTCTATAATTTGTTTATGATTGCATTTATGATTGACAAGTTTATATTTAAATTTGACTAATATATATATATATATATATATATATATATATATATATATATATATATATATATATATATATATATATATATATAGGTTCTGTATCCCCATGAGAAGCGCTGCCTGCTATTGGATCCCCTGCGAGAATCTCAGGCTGATCGGAAAATATGTCAGGAGACCACAAGGTAAATTTGCCACTGCCTGGTATCTTACTGAAAAACAAAAGAACAAATATGCATTGTATGCTTTAAATCACCTGACAGCATTTAAAGAAATGTTTCTCTTTGCATGCAAGGGCATTTATGCGGAAGTGTGGCCACAATATTTTAAGGTGGTCATGTAGCAGCCCGCCTCACTCTCTGCAGCAGGACTCTGTATCTTGTGGTGTCCTAGCATTAAAAGTTAGTACATGATCCTGTGCTAAGAGTGTTTTAAAATGCTGATCAATGTCATTCGTTTAACTAAAAAAATGTGTATAGTTGTGTTGTCAAGTTCTGGCAGAGTCTATAAAAGCAAAAACTATACAACTTTTTTCAGTTTGCAGAAACGATTCTTCGGGGTGAAAATTTGAATTTCACCACGTCAGAGAATGAGGTGAAAAAAATGAGGCTCGATATAGCCACCACCCTCCTCCAGAATTCAGGTGTGTAGCTTTTTTTGGTAAACAGACCATTCCTTTTACTGACTGAATATATCTTTTAAAACTATTTTAAAAGATTGATTCTTTCCACTGTTCATTTTACTTGTGAAATGAACAGTGGAACGAAAATATTATGTTAAAGCTATTATGTTAAAGCTAAATTCTTGAAAACAAATGAAAAGAAAAGAAAAGAAAGAAATTAAATTGATAGTCATACACAGCTCTATTTTTGAGGCTCTAAACAGTTGTGATTGGAGCAGTCTGATTAGGATAATGTCATGCAGCGAATCACGCATCTATAAGTCTTGTCTGTGTGCGTAAAGCTTTCACACAAGTGGTGCTGATTTCACCATTTCACTTTTCCACCGTCTAAAACTACAAACATCTGTCAAATTTACACCACCAAGTATAACATGCAGCATATTTTCTGTCTCAGTGTCGTAAAAAGTAATGTCACACACTTTCCTTGGCGTAATCCTACTTCTCACTGAAAAAAAGGAGTAGGAATCTTCATAAAGAACTTTTATGTTCTACTCTGAGGTAGGAAGATTTTCAGTCCTAAATGAACTTTGAGTCTGGTCTTACGAGTGATTCTGAGACCCTTAGTTAATACTGGCCCAGGTTTGTAAATCTACAGTTAGAACAAGGCCTTTATTTATTGGCCTGACTTCAATTTTGCAGCGTTCCTGACGTTTTTAATGAATTAAAAAAATTGGCTACATTTTAAGGGATGCAATTGCAGCTAGAATCAACTGGAAACCAGCTTCTGGTATTTTTTTTTACTGGTATGACATAATAATTACTCAATGTTTCTTACATTAAGCCACACCCCCTTTAATTGGCCCTCAGACCCACAGGTGATACTTTGGTCAATTGGGCATGAGAGGACAGCATTTTATGCAGTGTATCAATACTTATTGCCAATCTACAACCTGTGATAATTTCTAATAATGATCTAATAAATTTTATTCAAGTTCGGGGGGGGGGGGGGGGGGGGGGGTTCATCTGGACAATGCCTAATAATGTCATCAAAGTCGTGTCTTTTTTTTTGTCTTTTTTCCCCTCAGAGGCTCATTATTTACCAAGTTTTCCCCTCAAATGAAGGTTAAATATGAGAAGTACTAAGAAAGCATTATCTGGTCTAAACACATCTTATGAAGAAATGAAGGAGGAAAATAATAAGTGTTCAAGTTATGGGAAGATATTTAATTACCAGAGTACTCTGAAAAAAGACAAGCAGGTTCACACGGGAGAGAAACCGTATCCCTGCTCAGAGTGCGGGAAGAGTTTTACCACTGCTAGTAACCTACGAACACACCAGCACATTCACACTGGAGAGAAGCTGTATTTATGTTTACAGTGTGGAAAGAGTTTTGCTCGTTCTAGTACTCTTCGGGTACACCAGAGCACTCGCACTGGAGAGAAGCCCAATCCATGTTTACAGTGTGGAAAGAGTTTTGCTACTTCTAATCATCTTCGGAGACACCAGCGCATTCACACTGGAGAGAAGCCTTATTTGTGTTCACAGTGTGGAAAGTGTTTTGCTCGTTCTAGTACTCTTCGGATACACCATGCGCACTCACACTGGAGAGAAGCCCTATTTCTGTTCACGGTGTGGGAAGAGTTTTACCTCTGCTGGTAACCTCCAAACATACCAGTGTATTCACAGAGAAGAGAAGCCATAACACCATTATGATGTAGGAAATGTTTTACGTATTGCTGTCATGTCTACTTATACTGCATGGCCAAAAAGATTTAAATAAAATCGACATCACGAGGGTCAATTTATTGGACTGCGTTAAGCAAAGAAAACAACCAAAGAGGTTTGAATTTCCTGGAACTGGGTTGGGTTAAGTAACCTTCACATTATCATATCTTGGGAGGGTAGTACTGAACCATCAACTTTGTGAAAGAATTTGTTGTGTTTGGGGGGGGGGGGGGGGGGGGTTGATTATGAATGGCGGTCACTTGAACACTGGAAGAACTTGCATGGCAAAAAGGCAACAGTTAAAACTGTTGGTATGTTTTTAATAGTGAAAGTAAGACAATTTCTATACACATGTGCTGAGAACTCTCGGGTTTGGGACTAAACAGCTGTGTGTCTATAAGAAAACCACTTGTTTGTGAGATTCCTCAGAATAAGGGCTTAAAGTTGGTCTAGATTGAGCCTAACCCAGAGCAATTGGTGCATCTACTGGGTTTGCTTCAGTTGCTCAGGTCTAGGCTCAGCAACATTGTGTGTGTATAAAATGAAGTCAGCTGATGACCTGAATGTACTGAATGACCTGGTTATTCCATTTATGGAGTTTTTCCTTGCCTAATGTCGCAGCCATATTCCAGGAATCAGATTGTGAAAGAGTGGTTCTGGAAGCATGAGGAATCATTTTCACACATGAACTGGACACGTTGTGTGTGCTGTAATCAAAGCTTTTTTTTGGAGAGGCAATGTACATCAGGATGGGGGATGGGTGTTGGGCTACAACGACCTGAGTTTTACCCCACACCCAGTTCCCAAAAACTTCAAGAAGCAAGTTATTCTGTCATTAATAAAGTTACAAAGTTACATGATCTCGTTCGCTCTAAATGGCTGAAAGAGCTACTTAATTGGACTCTAGTCTTTGATCTAGTATTGCTGATTTTATAAACATGTCTCCTAGTCTGTGGTCATTAGTTCTCTTAGTAAACTAATCATTACTTGTTTTAGGGCTTACCAAGATATATGATGATTATCTGCTTCAGTGTTTGTAGTGGTTAAAAGCATACATTTAGATAGAACATGCTCAGTATTAGGGGTCGACCTGGCCAATCATCAGGACTGATATTTAGCATTTTTACTATTATTGGTATCTGTATTTTTTTTTAAATCTGATTTCTGGTCAAATATATTAATTTGGATCTGATGCAGTCATTTTGTGGTCTCAAGCCATGTCCCACCCACAGCACGGTTTGTTCGGTTCGACATCACCTGTAACCAACTATCAACCCTGAAGTCTGCCACAGATGTACAGAGTATAACAGTTTTGGTCACTGAACCAGCCTCAGAAGTGTGTTCACTTTTTAATTTTTTTTTTAAACAAAATTCAGTAAACTCCATAAGAAATGCTACTGAGAGCTCCCTTCCCTTTTTATTTTAAGATACCATTATAAAGTTCTTTAAAGGCTTTGAAAATTTTGTCCCAAACAAAGTTAATACCCCCTTATTCCACTCCCTCTCTAGAGCAGTTAAAAGCTTTTGTGATTGAAATGGCTGTTTATCACAGTTACTCAACCCCCAGCCAGAAGACATCATTCTTATTTCTTTATAACCATGCAGGGCATTTGATGTTGCAGACTTTGCAACTCTGAAGCAAGTTCAAAGTGTAATTTCTGGCTAGGGATCATTTGATTGGATGTGATCACCTCTACAGAACAAAAGCTGTTAGTTGCTCTGAAGAGGGAGGGCCCAGCATGTGTGGGGAGTAAAAGAGGAGGCTGCTAGGTAGGTTTGAGTAAAAAATGGGTTTTAATGTTTTTAAAAGTACGATTAAATTTTTTTGCTGATAATACATATTGGTTACTGTAATATAATTATTTTATATAAAAGGAGTTATTTCTACTCTCTTGCTCTCTTCCTCATACATCAGGTAGCAGATAGCAACAGGAAAGATTTAACACACATTAATGTGTTAAATCTTCCCTGCTGCTATCTTCCTGTAGCATTTGTTCTTAAAAGTACTAACGCTCTCACACTCACCTTCTCATGCTCTCTTTACAGTACGTCTCTCTATCGCACTCTGTCTCTCTCTGTCTCTCTCCGCCCTTTTCCTCTAACTTGAGCCAACAACTCCTGATTCATCTCTGAACAGACACCTATTTAACAAACAGAAACAACATATCAGTCGACTCAATTTAGGATTTGTTCTGAATATCATAACATGTTCTTGTTTAGTGAAGAATTCACAGATGGGGACTTCCGGTTAGGCGTTACATGGAGTAGTGCGTGTTTACGGAGGGTCCTCAGAATTCCACTAAAAATCGATATTAAAGCACAGTTTTTTTTTTTTTTTTGTATTACCGAGTATCTGTAATAAAGTTTAGTTGGCCCGGTTTACTTTCTCTTACTTTGGATAAGTTAAAATGAAAACTAGAGCCAATAAACTCGGTAACGAACAGACAACGCAACAGCGGCCTGCTACCGTTAGTCCATCCATGGCAGAGAGTGACACTGCTAGCGCCGAGGAGCGGACCGGACTCGAGACGACTTCAGACGACACTCAGCGTCTAAAAGTTGAAATACTGTCATCGCTACATAACGAACTGGCAAAAATATTTCGTTCGGAGTTACGTTCCATTCTCGGTGATGAAAAACCTATATTTATCATTGACTGGTTGAATTAATGCAGTTAAAATGAATATCTTACCCAAATTTCTCCTTGTTTTTCAGTGCATTCCTTTATTTCTTCCTAAGCGCTTCTTTAAATCTCTCGACCAGATTGTTACCCACTTTCTGTGGGGTGGTAAAGTGCCCAGAATTCGTAAATCAGTACTTCAGAGATGTCGGCTTAGTGGTGGGCTAGCTCTTCCCAATTTTATGTTTTACTATTGGTCAGCAAATGTTCATAAATTAACATTTTGGCTCAATCCATCCCCTGCAGTATGGTGCAGATTGGAGGCAAGTTCATGTGTATCTACCTCGTTATTGGCATTGCTTACTTCACCCCTATCTTGTAAAGTTACTTCCTTAGCACATAGCCCGGTAGTCATATCCACCCTTCGGATCTGGGGTCAATTCAGGCGACAGATTTGACATTTCAAATTGATCTCTGCCTCATCATTAATGCCGTTACAGGACATTCACATGTTTCCACCATCTATTACTGACCCTGTTTTTAAGCAATGGTATGGAAAAGTCATTAGATGCTTTCAAGACTTATATAAAGAAGGTACCTTTTGCAATTATCTACAGTTGTCTTCAGAATTGGGGCTGCCTGAGTCCCATCTGTTTCGGTTTTTACAGGTTAGACATTGTGCTGCCACTCTGTTTCCTAGCTACCCCTCTTTACCTCCTATGCAAGAGTGGGAGGAGTTTTTGAAGTTTAACCCTTTCAAGAATTTCCAGAATTTATGGTCGGTTATTATCTTTAGATGGGAATGTTATTGGTAAAATTAGAGCCTGGGAGGGGGAGATTGTAGAGGAGTTTGCATTGGACAGAATACGTTCTAGTTCAATATGTGCTCGTCTGAGCCTTATACAATTTAAAGTACTACACAGAATTCATTTTTCTAAGGGCCGCATGATAAGTAGTGTGTTACATCCTGACTTGTTGTGTTAGCAGGAGTGTAGGAAGAGTGTTTTATTGAGTGAGAGAACAAACAACAACAGTGAACATAGTAATAGTAATATCCACACGTTTGGATACACTCGATTTAACAGCATAATATTTAAAATGTGAAAACTGTGGACAAGAGAGAAAACAGTAGAGCATGACATGCTGTATTGCTCAAATATGATGGTGAAAGGCATGGTACAAGAACTAGGACACATAAAAGTCCAATTTAACTTACAGAAGCTGTTATAAAAGCATAGAGGAGATTAAAGTTACAAAATCTTGATACAATACATCAAGAGAACCAATCTGATTGAGAAAAATTAAGATACACACACACACACACGCACACATATATATATATATACACACACACAAAGATGGTACTCAACCAGAATAATGGTTTTATTGCCGCAGCTCACGGCGACAGCATTTGGTTTGTGCGTTTGCTGGCCTTACCCCTGAGCAGTGTTGGGGGACTTTACTTTTTAAAGTAACTCATAACATTACAAAATTACTGTCTTAAGCAAAGTAATCGTTAACACAGTGAGCCTTTAGATTTTATCATGTGTAAGTAGAAAAGCTACACGTGTAGAGTTTTGTGTCATCTTAGACTTTGTGTTCTTTAAATTTGTAGCAGATTTATTAACTGAAATAAATGAAACTAAATGATCATAAAATTCAAACAGTGTCAGGACGTGCTACTGCGTCAGCAGATGTCCATGTGTTTTTCCATTATTATAAGAATTAAATGCAGTAGGCTGTTATGATCATCATAATTTTCTTAAATAAATAATGAAAACATTTTACATTTTTACATTCCAGTAGCACCCCCGTTGTGCTGTACCACCACTGGCAAAACTTTATGTAAAGTGAAACACATTTTATCATGTGTAAAACTAGCCAGAAAACAGACTCTGTGCATCAGAAAATAGGGGTGTGCCACAGTCATTGTCAGATTAATGTGCAAAAACTATATAATGAAACTACATAAGCTACACAGCTTTTATAAGACTCTACTTTTATTTAAGTGCACTCACAATGACGACAAAACGTCATTAGACTACGCAGGAAATTAAAGAGAAGGATCACGATGCCGGCTCAACACCCGAGCCCAAACCTCATTTAAACTAAATTAACAAATATTGTAAATAGGCAGGGTGGCGCGGTGGTGTAGTGGTTGGCACTGTCGCCTTGCACCTCCAGGGAAAAGCGGTGTAGGACATGAGTGAGAGAGTGAGTGTAAGTAAACAACAATAGCCCATGTTTAGAAAAGCATTTTTATTTAGACTATAAAAAATAATCCTTCATCTACTTTCAGGCGTGCCAGCTGTCATGAAGTTTTCAATACAAATCTTATAATGCCCATGTTACAATAAACGGTCCCCATCTTAATATTTTAACTATTTATTTTAACTATTTAAACTATTAAACTATTTATTTGACTATTTTAACTATTACTTTTTAATTTACTTCAAAATAACATTAAGATACACAGTGGTATAGTGGTTAGTACTGACATCTTGCACCTCATGGGTCTGGGTTCGATTCTCAGGAGTGCATGGAGTTTGCATGTTCTCCCTGTGTTTGGTGGGTTTCCTCCCACAGTCCAAAGACATGCACATTTGGCATTCCCAAATTGCCCATAGTGTGTGAGTGAGTGTATGTGTGTGCCCTGCGATGGATTGGCACCATGTCCAGGGTGCACCCTGCCTTGTGGCCTAAGCCTCCTAGGATGGGCTCCAGGTCTTCCTGCAACTCTAAATACAGGATAAAGTGGTATAGATGATGAGTGATTGAATGATTAAATGTAGGCCGAAAAAACGGTTGTCCTCAAAATATATACAGTATGCTAGAGTGGGAAGGTGGGAAGACACTGCTTTGTGTAGTTCAAAGAAAAGAAAACCTTTAAAACAAACATGAACAGCCTCCACAAACGAGTCTGGAACGCAGAGTAAGAATGCATCAGACAGCCACAATATATTATACTATAACCGTATTATACCAAAGAATACCAGTTAGAAATATCCACTGTTTTAACCACTACAGAGACATCACAACCAGCGGGAGTTTTCAGAAGTTCTTTCCGAGGTGAGGCTGCGTTGGTCCGGTATATGAGCACAGAGCGCCTGGGGATTTTCTGAAGCTGTTTTTAGAGAAAGCAGAGAACATAGAAAAAAAACAATTTTTGGGGAAAAATAACTCAACCAGTTGTTCATTTGTCAATGACTCATTGCATTTGCCCCAGCATGAGCAACCCAACAATGTGTTGACAGAAACAACACAGCAATTGTATTCTTTCAGTCTTTCTAATGTTCTATTCTGAAAGTCTATTTTTCCAGTTATTTCTATATTAAAGTGTGATATTATTAAATGTATTTTTCTTTAAAAACAAAACAAAAAAACAATAAACAGATACAAACAGAGATATGCTATATACCAGTTCATTCTTTGAACAAATACAATTGTTAGCTAATGAACTTGATCTGTCTAAACAACATTTAACCAATGTTTTTTTTTAAAACTCATTATTGTACAGTAAATATCAATAGCTCTAGTCCCGATATTTCACGTTTGTTGTATAAAGTACTCAGATGTGGAAATTACCATCGCCATAGTATTTCTTTGATATAACATATTGTTATGACTTGTTTAACATAACAACATGACTTATGACTTAAGCTTATATTTCATAATAATTATATCTTAAAACTGCGGCGATTGAAAATGAAAATTGATTGAAAAATTTGCGCCACGAATGACTTCGAAATGCTACGGCATGAATGACTTCGAAATGCTACAGCATTCTCGTTGACGCCCTACTGTACTGTATATACTGTATATATAGCCTAAACCAGAGTCTTAGTATAATAAGCTAAAACACTGTGATGTGATGTGTAATGTGAATTCTCTTGACAACAGTTTGGAGACAGTAATTGCAAATTGTGAAAAAGATCGGGCGAGGAAAAATAAAATCTCAGCGAAACCATGAAAGAGGCTGCAAATAGAAAACATTCTAGGGAAAATTACCTGGAAAATATATAATACCTTGATTGTTTATATAAACAAACCTAGCTTAATAGATAGAATCTAATTTAAGGTTATTTTTTTTACCCTGCAGTCCAGCAGGTGGCAGTAATGCACCTATAAGTTGGTTGCCATCCGACAAAAACAATAAAGAAGAAGAAGAAGAAGACGTGGCTGTGGAATGGGAAGGTTTAAAGATTTTGGCTGGCAGATTTTTACAGAGCCTGATTGATGAGAAGGGTTTAAAACTATAAGCCTGTTGTGTCCGAGGTAAGTTCAGAAAAGTGAACTTGAGGTGTTTCATAGCTAGGCTTGATTTCGTTTTAAATAGGTGGTTCACTACAAAATCATTTTACATGAATAAACAAATTCTGTTCATGACCCGATTTGGTCATAAAGTGATTCAGATTCATGTAAATATAATTAATTAATTCCCCATCATTATTAACTATATTTGACTTTTGATTCCTTTAGATTACAAATTATGAAAAGGCCTTAGTTATACAAAATAATACAGCGCTAAATAAAAAAAAAACTGTACAGGAGAGAGCGAACAATTACATTTTTTATGTATTGTTCAAGCACCTTTCTGAGGGAGACCTGCTGATGTGTAGGAGCGGAGTAGAGGAAGATGTGTGGGGAGCAGGTTAGTGTGAGTGAGAGTCCCCTTCCATAATAACACTGGGACATTCTCCTTCAGGGGTTTTCTTTATTTTTTGTTTACGTTTTTTGTTACTTACGTGGGAGCTGTTTTCACTAAAAATCTATTCAGAGAGTTTTTTTTTTCCCTGCACTGCACATTTATCCTAAAGGAAGACACATTGTTATCGTTTAAAAGGTATAGCAGTCTGTTCACCACACATTTATTCAGTTGATACTTCACGGCAAAGGTTTGGACCAGGAGTGTTTCTAGGATTTTCATTTAAGGGGGGCTCAGCCCCCATAGATGTTTAACAAACATTTGGTTTGTTCAGAATCAGTACACAAATAAGTCTTCCTGATCACACACACACACACACACACACACACTGTTGACTGTATAAACTTTTTCTACGGTATGTTTAAGTACAATCAGAAAAATGTAACCATAAAAGTCAAGTCAAGTCAAGTAGGCTTTTATTGTCATTTCAACCATACAGTTCAGTACACAGTGAAACGAAACAACGTTCCTCCAGGACCAAGGTGCTACATACATGCAACAACATAAATTAACAACACAACATAAATTTAACAACGCAGATTTTTACATTTTTAAGTTAACCTAAAAAACTATCAATTTCTATACAAAAAAGAGACAACAAAGACAACAGACAACAAAGTGCACGTGAAAATGTGCAAACGAAGAGCTACATGACAACACAACAACGTAACACGTTACAGTTAAGAAATACCTTTTTAGTGATAAGGTATGGGTTGAGGTAGTGGAGAGAGCAGCAAGTAAACAATTTACATTGTGTTCAAAAATATTGTGTGCAAATCGCAAAGTGAAATAAAATATTGTGCAAATATTGCAAAGAGCAGTTCAGATAGGTAGGTATGAACAAATTAAGGTGGTTGTAAATCAGTGTGATTGTTCATATGTGTGTTTATCAGTTCAGTCCGGATGTTATTTAGTTCGTCTGTTTTAGTGATTTGTGTGTGTGCGTGTGTGTGTGTGTGTGTGTGTGTGTGTGTGTGTGTGTGCGCGTGTGTTTATCAGTCCAGTCTCTTTGTGTTGAGGAGACGGATGGCTTGTGGGTAAATCTGTTACATAGTCTGGATGTGAGTGCCCGAATGCTTCGGTACCTTTTTCCAGATGGCAGGAGAGTGAAGAGTGTGTGTGATGGATGTGACTGGTCAGCCACAATGCTGGTGGCTTTGCGTGTGGTGTAGATGTCTTCGATAGAGGGGAGAGAGATCCCGATGATCTTCTCAGCTGTCCTCACTATCCGCTCTAAGGTCTTGCGGTCTGACATGGTACAACTCCCAAACCAGACAGTGATGCAGCTGTTCAGGATGCTCTCAATGGTTCCTCTATAGAAAGTGGTGAGGATCGGTGTTGGAAGCTGTGCCTTTCTCAGCCTTCTCAGGAAGAAAAGACGTTGTTGGGCTTTCTTATGCAGAGAGCTGGTGTTGAGGGACCAGGTGAGGTTCTCCTCCAGGTGGACACCCAGGAATTTCGTGCTCTTGACGATCTCCACAGAAGAGCCGTCGATGCTGAGCGGAGAGTGATCGCTCCGTGTCCTCCTGAAGTCAACAATCATCTCTTTTGTCTTATCGATGTTCAGAGACAGGTTTTTGTCTGTACACCAGTCCGTTAGCCTCTGCACTTCCTCTCTGTACGCCGACTCGTCGTTTTTGCTGATGAGACCCACCACGGTCGTGTCATCAGCAAACTTGATGATATAATTGGAGCTGTGTGTCGCTACACAATCATGAGTCAGCAGTGTGAACAACAGGGGACTGAGCACACAGCCCTGTGGGGCCCCAGTGCTCAGTGTGGTGGTGCTGGAGGTATAGTTCCCGATCCGCACTACCTGAGGTCTTTCGGTCAGGAAGTCCAGGATCCAGTTACAGAGGGAGGTGTTCAGTCCCAACAGGCTCAGCTTCCCGATCAGTTGTTGGGGGATGATTGTATTGAATGCTGAACTGAAATCTATGTACAGCATTCTGACGTAAGTGTCCTTCTTGTCCAGGTGTGTCAGTGCCAGGTGGAGTGTGGTGGAGATGGCGTCGTCTGTCGAACGGTTTGGACGATACGCAAACTGCAGGGGGTCCAGTGAGGGAGGCAGCAGGGTCTTGATATGTCTCATGACGAGCCGCTCGAAGCACTTCATGATGATGGGTGTGAGTGCAACAGGGCAGTAGTCATTGAGACAGGACACAGAAGACTTCTTCGGCACAGGGACGATGGTGGACTTGAAGCATGTGGGAACGACGGCGCTGCTCAGAGAGATGTTGAAGATGTCTGTGAGAACATCTGCCAGCTGTTCTGTACATTCTCTGAGCACTCTGCCTGGGATGTTGTCTGGTCCAGCAGCTTTACGAGGGTTGACTCTTTGCAGAGTTTTCCTCACATCAGCCGTGGTGAGACACAGCACCTGGTCGTTCGGAGGAGGGATAGTCTTCCTCGCTGTCACGTCGTTCTGTATGTCGAACTGTGCATAGAAGCTGTTCAGTGCATTCGGAAGGGAGCTGTCACTGTCACAGGCAGTTGATGAAGTCCTGTAGTTGGTGATGGCTTGTATGCCCTGCCACATGCGCGATGTGTCACCGCTGTCTCTGAAGTGATTGTGGATTCGCTGGGCGTGTGCACGCTTCGCCTCTCTGATGGCCCGGGACAGTTTGGCCCTTGCTGTTCTTAGGGCTGCCTTGTCTCCCGTTCTGAAGGCAGAGTCTCTGGTCTTCAGAAGTGCACGTACCTCCACAGTGATCCACGGTTTCTGGTTGGGTCGTGAGATTATATTTTTGGAGACAGTGACGTCATCGGTGCACTTGTTGATAAAACAGCATATAACTTTAAACTTACATTGATTAGCAATTTAAGCAAACACACCTGTGAGGCTGGACAATGGAATAAACTGTGTGGGAGCCAATAATGTCAAACATTTATCTGTTAATTCTTTGACAATACTGCTGCTTTAATAGTACAGTTAAATATAAATATTAAAACATTGATCATCATGTTATCTAGTTTAATTTAGTGTTTTAGCTTCATAAATAAGACAGTAGGTTCTACATTCAACCCCTTAAAATTTCATAGCTACATTCATAGCTTATTCAAATTCATTAATATAGACCAACATTGTTTTAATGTAATTAAACGAAGCATCTTTTTAATATCATTCTTTTTTTTTTTTTTTTTTTCTATTCGCTAAAAAGTAACTTTTTCTAAATCGAAGTGACAAAAACCCTACTCTAAGGCTAATAAATGTATTTTACGATCTGGGACATTATTTAATACAATACAATATTTATTTAAAAAAACAGGATTTTTCTATCTCTGTAAATCACACTGATCACAAAACGAGTGCTTTGAATGCTGTCTGTCACTGTTTTTAATCATGTATGTGCATCTCTCTACTCTATGGTAGTTAATGCCATATGCACTGTGCAATGTTTTATATAGACAGTTAGGTTTTCCAATTAAAACAGCAACAGCATGATTGTTTTATAAAGTAGACTATAGGTTCATAGAGTATGGGCATCTCATTAAGGGCTTCATTTTGACTAGAGGAAACAGCTGGTGTGACGAGCGGTGAACACAGAGAAAGCGTAGTAACTGATTAATCCCTCATGACATTTTGTAAACTGTATTTATGAGAAAGGACTGCACTGATGCAGATATAACAATTTATCGAAAAATACACACCTTGACGTAATCCTCGCTCTGTGATGGCGAATTGAAGACCACGCTGAAAGACGGAGGAGCCGAAATCTGCCGCCGTTTCCATATGAAATTTAAAGGGGACGTGAGCGATCACCAATTTGTGTAAAGTTTATGGAGAATTTTTAGGGGGGCTGAGTATAAATGTTAGAAAAAACTGATGCTGGGTGTCGCACTAATGCCTTTGTTCGGCTGATAGCGGCTGCTTGGGATGACGGTTTCTGGGTCGTGTTTTGAGAAGGCTCTCTTAAACAGGAACAAATTTTAGTGAACCGATTTATTCGTACTTGGAGGGCTTTCGCGTCCACTGTGTGTGCGTGTGTGTAATCTTATTTATTTTAACCAACTATATGAATATGACTTGAACATCTTTTTTTTTTTTTTTTTTTTAAATTGGTCACATTGGCCAATAAATAGCAGAGATTCATAAGATCCCATGTTTTTATGGTAGTATGTTTTCTGTTGTTTCTGTGACCAAAAATAAAAAATACAAATAAATAAATATTATGAGCATTTTGAGAGTTCAACATTTTTGCGAAGTCATTCCCATATTCAGTACACTTTACGCATTTTAAAAGTAGTAATAACTTTGGTTGTACATGACTTCTCTGGCAGACCCACAAAATAGCTTTCTCTATAGTGTCTTATCTTCCTTTATCTATGGTTTTGAAAAATTATCTTTGCTTTTCCTCGCAAAACATGACATTTTAAACAATGACACACAAAGTCATTTTGCAGGTTGTCAGGTTAGGATCAGACAGAGTTCTGTTATTCTTTGTTTGTGGGAACTCAAACAAAGTCAGGAGTTGGTTCAAGTGCAAGTCAAGATGTCTGACACAAATGACACAGACTAACAGAGATGGAGATCATATTCTCTGGCAGTATCTGTTCCAAACACATCTCATGAAGCAAAATTATCAGTGTTCAGGTTATGGGAAAATATTTAGTTACCAAAGTAATCTGAAAAAAGATCATCAAGTTCACATGGGAGAGAAGCTGTATCCCTGCTTACATTGTGGAAAGTGTTTTGGTACTTCTAATAATCTTTGGAGACACCAGCGCACTCATACTGGAGAGAAGCCGCATCACTGCTCACAGTGCGAGAAGAGTTTTGCTAGTTCTAGTGAGCTTTGGAGACACCAGCGCATTCATACAGGAGAGAAGCCATATCCATGCGCACAATGCGGGAAGAGTTTTACCACTCTTAGTAACCTACGAAAACACCAGCTCATTCACACAGGAGAGAAGCCATATCACTGCTCACAGTGTGAGAAGAGTTTTACCACTGCTGGTCTTTGCAAAACACACCAGCGCAGTCACACTGGAGAGAAGCCGTATCCCTGCTCACAGTGTGGGAAGTGTTTTACCACTCCTAGTGGAGTTCGAACACACCAGCGCATTCACACAGGAGAGAAGCCTTATCCATGTTTACAGTGCGGGAAGAGCTTTGCTTCTTCTAATCAACTTTGAAGACATCACCACATTCACACACAAGAGAAACCGTAACACCATTACAACGTGGTTACGTATTGCTGTCATGCAGCATTATCTCTTCCAAACACATCTCATGAAGAAATGAAGAAGCAAAATTGCCAGTGTTCAGATTGGAAGATATTTAGTTATCAAAGTAATCTGAAGAAAGATCACACTGGAGAGAAGCCGTACCCATGTTCACAGTGCGGGAAGAGCTTTACCACTGCTGGTCCCCTTCAAAGACACCAGCGCATTCACACTGGAGAGAAGCCATATCTCTGCTCACAGTGTGGGAAGAGTTTTGCTTCTTCTGATCTTCGAAGACACGAGCGGATTCACACACGAGAAGCCGCAACACCGTTACAACGTAGTAATGTATTGATGTCATGTCTAAATTCACTGCCTAGACAAAAACAATTATAAAATCGACATCAGAAGGGGCAATTTATTGGACTTCATTAAGCAAAGAAATAATCAAAGAGATTTTACATTTCTTGAACTGGCTTAAGTCAGTATTACCATATCTTGGAAGGAGAGTACTGAACCGCCAACTTTGTGGAAGAATTGTGTTTCAGGGGGAAAAATCATGAATGGAGAGAACTTGAACACTGGGAGAGCTTGCATGGCAACATATCAAAAGTTTAAACTGTAGGTATGTTTTTAATAGTGAAAGTAAGACCACACATGATACACACACATGATGAGAACTTTTAGGTTTGGGACTAAACAGCTATGTGTCCATAAAAAAAACACTTGTTTGTGAGACTCCTCAGAATAAGGGCTTGACTTTGGTAGGAAGCATAAAGATTGGATTTTGTGGCAATGAAAAAAGGTAATATGGTCCAGATTGAGCCTATCCCAGGGCAATGGGCGCATCAGGGTAAGAAAGGAAGCGCATGAAGCAATTCACCCATCGTTTATAGTGGCCACTGTACAAGCCTCAGGAGGCAGAGGTGAATCTGTGTTTGCTTCAGTTGCTCAGGTCTAGGATTAGTTATGTGTGAATAAAATGAAGTCAGCTGACGACCTGAATGTACTCAATGACCTGGTTATTCCATCTATGGAGTTTTTCCTTCAGTGATGTCGCAGCCATATTCCGGGACTCAGATTGTGAAAGAGTGGTTCTGGAAGCATGAGGAATCATTTTCACACATGACCTGGACACATTTTGTGTGCTGTAATCTAAGCTTCCTTTTTGGTAACCCTGAAGTCTGCCACTAGATGTACAGAGTATAACAGTTTTGCTCACTGAAGCAGCTTTAGAAATGTGTTCATTTTTTTTTCGCTATTTTTATTTGTACATTAATTTTTTTATTTATTATTTTTTTTATTACAAAATTCAGTTAAATTCATAAGAAACTACTGAGCTCCCTACACTTTTTATTTTAAGATACCATTATAAAGTTCTTTAAAGGCTATGAAAATTTGTCCCAAACAAAGTTAGTACCCCCTTCTTCCACTCCCTCTCCAGAGCAGTTAACAGCTTTTGTGATTGAAATGGCTGTTTGTCACATTTACTCACTCAACCCCCCAGCCAGATGAACATCATTCTTATTATAATTTGAAATCACAGACTCTGCAACTCTGAAGCAAGTTCAAAGTGTGATTTCTGGCTTGGGATCATTTGATTGGATGTGATCACTTAAATCTACATAACAAAAGTTGTTAATAGGGAGGGCCCAGTGTATGTGGGTTCTATTGTTAAAGGCATGTTTAAAGGCATTTCAAGAAAGTTTTATATATGAGATTGTCATTCAAAATTATTTTTTTGAAGGTTAAGATTAAAATGTTTTAAAAATGACTTTTATTAAAAAAAGTTTTTTTTGCTGCAAATACATATTGGTTTCAAATATCAATTACCAGTCTCTTTCATTATTAATAATCTGCATCAGCCCTTGGTGGTCGGAAACAAACAAAAACAACATATCAGTCCACTCTATTCAGGATTATACAAGAATTCTTATTGTTTAGTGAAGAATTCACAGACGTATACCACAGGATATGTCTTCTGACTGGCTGTTAAATTAGAAACTACTTGTTTTGCATTTATTAAATAGATAATTTTCCTTAAATACACAGGTGGATGACTCCAACATACTGGTTAATGACTGATGGATTTATTTCTTGTTGGGTAGATATGTTTCATTACTCATCTAAGTAACTGCACTAGTAAGTACATAAAAAAAAAAAACATTTAGTATTCAAATAGTGGGGAAAATTTTTAAATGAGAGAAAATTCTATAAATATAGACATTTAATTTTAAGCTGAAAATTTTACAACATGTACTTTGTACAATGTTGCTAATACAATAGAATTGAAATAGAAGTGTAGAGTGTAGTCAGTCCTTCTGTGTGAAAAATGAAAAATGTGCAAACATGTATGCAATGTGCGTAAATGTGCATATGTGCAACATGAGTATTGTGTTACATGCTGACCTGGTCTGTTAGCAGGAGTATAATAAGAGTGTTTTAATGAGTGAGAGAACAAACAACAATGAAAGAAAAACAATAATTTCTTATGCACACAAGCCACTTTAACATGTCACTTTACTGCATATTTGCACACCCCTGGACATTCCGCTCCTTATGTTCACTCCATTCCAATATTTTCTATTTGTACAGTTAGGTTTTTCTCACTTTCTTATAATTTCCTTATATCTTCCTTTAATGTATATTTGTACCATACAGACATTTTATATTTTATTTTATTCTTCTTAGTCAAATTTTACTTATATGTATTTTTCTCAAATTTACTTTTGTTCTAATATTTATTTCCTTTATAGATATTCTTTCTTATTCCTTCTTAGATAAGTAACTTTTTTGTTTTTTTGTTTCTTTCTTGTTCTAAGGTCAGGGCACTTGCCTAAGCATTTCACTGCATATCGTACTGAGTATGATTGTGTATGTGACAAATAGAATTTGAATTTGAATTTGAATTTAAGGTTTGTACACACTGGATTAAACAGCACACTATTAAAATGTAAATAGGTCACGCCATGCTGTATTGTTCAACATACGATGGTGAAAGGCAAGATCTGGTACAAGAACTAGGATACATGAAAGTCCAGCTTACCCGCTATTACAAAAGCATAGAGGAGATGAAATTTACACGATCTTGATACAATACCTCAAAAGAAGCAATCTCAATTAAGAGAATCTAAAGGGGAAAATAACACACACACACACACACACAGACAAGCCCGAAATTATTCATACCCCTGTCAAATTCTGATATAAAGTTACTTTTATTCAACCAGCAAGTTTATTTTTAATAATTTTTAATTAATAAGACAATGTGAATTGTGGAAAGAATATTTCTCAACTTTTATTTACATTTGAACAAAAGGTGGCATGTTCAAAATTATTCATACCCTTTGCAAAGTGTCAAAATCCAAAGTTCTATACCAATCCAAATAGACCAAGCTGTTCTAAAGCATCCTAATTACCCTGATTCACTGGGAACAGCTGTTTTAATCAAGCCAAGAGGTGAAAAACAGAAGCTCTCTGCTGTTGGTTTGTGGACAGTCATGGCTAAGACAAAGGAGCTCACTGAGGACCTGCGGCTGCGCATTGTGGCTGCTCACAAATCAGAAGGAAATGTCTATAAGACTGTAGAGGGCCACATAAAGGTTTTTTTTTATATAGACAGTTATAAGCAGATCAACAAAAAAAAAGAAAAGAAAAACTTGATTGATAAATCTGATCGTTACAAGACCATATCTAAATGTTTTGAAGTTCCAGTGGCTACAGTGCGAAGTATTATTAAAAACTAAGGCTGCATTTCACCATTCCACTAGGCGGCGGTAATGCACATTTCCGTTGTAAAAAAAAAACACCAAAGGAAGAAAGAAGACGAAAACACTCCACGCACCCGTTACCTCCCCTCATTTGGTGCAGTTCATTTGCGTCGACTGTTGTTTTTTTATTTTTTTTTTCTTCAGGTTTTGCTGGGTCGCAATTCGCCTCTACACGGAGATATTACTATCAGGTTTTTGCAGAGACTGTTTGAAGAGACGGAATTAAAACGATTAACTTGTGTCTGAGGTAAGTTCATATTCAGTGTATTTGATTAAAAATAACAGTTTTTTTATATAAGTGACCACTTGGCAGACAACAAACAATGAAAGTTGCTTGGATTTTCAACTTTACAAAAATTGCAAACTTTTGGCAAATATATGTGTGACAAATTTGCAGCAGGGTCATATTTTCAAATAGAAATCCCGTAAATAACGTAGAATTCAAGAAAAAAAAAACATGTGAATAAAATATAGCAAAGAAAGATGGGATGAACAAACATGCAATTTGCATAAAACTCAACAGTAAATAAAAAGAGGGAAAGTATGGGACAGAAACAGAAGAGAGGAAATAATATTAGCACGGCTAAGAAGAGGGCACACAGGACAACACCAGTGTCTGTATAATAGTATATTAGTATAAACTGAATCCAATGTGAAATCTGTGGACAAATGGAGACATTAACGCATATACTGACAAACTGCAAAAGATACGATGAGGAAAGATAAAATCTCAGAGAAACCGTGCAAGAGGCTGAAAATAGAAAATATTCTAGGGAAGATGACCTGGAAAATATATACTACCCTGATTAATTATCTAAACAAAACTGGATTACAGTAGGTAGGCAACCCGAGTGCCCGTTACTGCCGGCAAAATAAATCAGTCGCATTTCAACGTCATTCGTGAAATGACCACCAGATGGCGCAAATGGACACGTTGCAAAACATAAAACAATGCATGTTGTATAGAAGAAATACTACGCTGATGGTAATTTCCACATCCGAATAAAGTATACAACAAACATGAAAAAACAGTACCACAGCTATTGACATTTACTGTACGATAATGAGTAATAAAAAATAAGAAAAAGAATATTAAATATTGTTTAGACAGACGATCAAGCTGACAATTTTAACTGTACAAAGAATGAACTGTTATATAGCCTTCATCTGTTTATTGTTGTTATTATTATTTAAAAAGGTTACATTTAAAGACGTCAGACTTTAAACATTTTATAGAAATAACTGGAAAAATAGACTTTCAGAATAGACAATTACATTTGTGTAAATGTTTCAAAGGATTTTAAAAGGGTTTTTGTAATATTTATGCAGTATAATCAGAGCCTCATAATTTGCTATTCGTTCTCTCTTGTTGTTGTTGTTGTTTAGTGTTACTGTGTGCGCTTTACAATGTCAAACAACATTAAAATGCAAATAATTCAGCCTTTCCCACTTTAAGCTGACTCAGCTCCTGGGATGAGGATTACTTTTAACCTTCTGGGGTCTGAGGCCTTTTCATATGTAGTCTAATCAGCGCTCACATGCAAAAGTTTTCCAGAGCGCACAGGCAGAAGTAAACTAATGATTATGAATGCATCAGGGAAAAACAGCAAGGAGACTGACTCTGACCATTTGAATAATTAATTGATAAATTTGTGATTTCTTTACCTTCATCACTACAGCTGAAAACAGTCATGTTATCTCAGCAGCAATGTATGCACATATATAGTCCTTGCACATTCGTCTGACAATAACTTTTCTGATGCACACGCAGTCTGTTTTCTGGCTACACTGAAAATCTAAAGGCTCACTGTGTTAACGTTTATTTTGCTTAAATCCAACACAAATAAGAAACGACTACATTTAATTTAAATTCTAAACTTGTACTATTGCTTTACTACTTTGATTATGAATTTGTTTAATTACAATGTTTCACTTGAATTTAGCTGTTACTATGTTAGCTGCGGCTCATTAACTCTTGACTGAATGAACTCCATAGTCTATATTTATAGCACCACTTAACAGTAAAGCCAGCAAACACACACCCCTAATGCTGTCGCCGTGGGAGACACGGCGGTAAAGCTGTTATTTAAGTTGAGTACCATCTGTAATAGATATACTATTTGGGTTTATTTAGCTTGTTCAGTGTTTGTGTTCCTGCTAATCTGATATTCCCCCTTTAGTCCAGTAGGTGGCGGTAATGCAGTTATAAGTTTGTCAGCCTCCAAAACAGTAAAGAAAAAAACAGGCAAGTTGCCTGCTCTCATGTGCTGTTGATTTGCCTCAACATTTATTTAGTATTTTACCTCAAGTTTATTATTTTACCTCAGGTTTAGTAGTTTACCTTAAGCCCATTTTTGATTCCCAGCCAGTGGCAAAACCCCAGGATGAAATGATGGTCCCAATATTTTTCCTTATTCTGGTGCTATTTTTTTTAAAAAGCTAAATACTTAAAAAAAAAATTTTTAAATTGACATCGTTGTTTTAGATTTCAGACAATCATATAAGCATTTCATTGCATGTCATAGTGTGTATGGTTTTTTGAGTTAAAATTTTGAAAAGCCCTTGAATCTTTCATGGTACTAAATTAACTATGTTGTCAGGATAAGCAGCTGGCTTAATAGAATGGAAATAAAGAAAAATAGACCCTGTACAGGGGACAGTGTCTGATAGCACTCTGGGAACAATGTGCAGAAACAGAGTGAGAGATGAGAAAATATTGTGCTAAACGAAAGCCTCCTGGATCGTTACCACAGCACCCAATGTAGATAGTGTCAGATTTGTCCTGCCATTCTAAAGAGAGACAAATCCATCCATCCATTCCGTTAACAAACATGTTGTATGCTGTCTCCACAGGTGTCTGAATCTTTCTGTTGTGACACAGCAAATACTAAATCAAACTCTGCTCTTACAGAACCATGGATTATTTACATTTAGACATTTGGCATACGCTCTTATCAGACAAAAAGGATCATGCACAGATTCATACATTTCCCCTCCACACAGTATAAAATCAACAAAAAAACTAACTGCATCCATGGCACCCACATTAAAATAATCATATATATATAATCACAGTACAGACTACAAAGAAACTGGCTGACATCCGGACCGCCCCAGGAAAGGAAGACCAAGAGTCACCTCTGCTGCAGAGGATAAGTTCATCCGAGTCACCAGCCTCAGAAATCGCAGGTTAACAGCAGCTCAGATCAGAGAGCAGGTCAATGCCACACAGAGTTCTAGCAGCAGACACATCTCTAGAACAACTGTTAAGAGGAGACTGTGTGAATCAGGCCTTCATGCTAGAATATCTGCTAGGAAACCACTGCTATGGACAGGCAACAAGCAGAAGAGACTTGTTTGGGCTAAAGAACACAATAAAGAAAACTCTTTGAATGAGAAGGTGTGTCCAAACTTTTGGTCTGTACTCTATACACATTTCTATATATATATACACGTGGACAAAATTGTTGGTACCCTTCGGTCAATGACAGAAAAACTCACAATGGTCACAGAAATAACTTTAATCTGACAAAGTAATAATAAATAAGAATTCTATGAATGTTAACCAATGAAAGTCAGACATTGCTTTTCAACCATGCTTCAACAGAATTATAAAAAAAAAAAACTCATGGAACAGGCCTGGACAAAAATGATGGTACCCCTAACTTAATAGTTTGTTGCACAACCTTTTGAGGCAATCACTGCAATCAAACGATTCCTGTAACTGTCAATGAGACTTCGCACCTCTCTGCAGGTATTTTGGCCCACTCCTCATGAGCAAGCTGCTCCAGTTGTTTCCGGTTTGAAGGGTGCCTTTTCCAGACAGCATGTTTCAGCTCCTTCCAAAGATGCTCAATAGGACTGAGGTCAGGGCTCATAGAAGGCCACTTTAGAATAGTCCAATGTTTTCCTCATAGCCATTCTTGGGTGTTTTTAGCTGTGTATTTTGGGTCATTGTCCTGTTGCAAGACCCATGACCTGAGACTGAGACCCAGCTTTCTGACACTGGCCAGCACATTTCTCTCTAGAACCCCTTGATAGTCTTGAGATTTCATTGTACCCTGCACAGATTCAAGACACCCTGTGCCAGATGCAGCAAAGCAGGCCCAGAACATAACAGAGCCTCCTCCATGTTTCACAGTAGGGACAGTGTTCTTTTCTTGATATGCTTCATTTTTCCGTCTGTGAACATAGAGCTGATGTGCCTTGGCAAAAAGTTCCATTTTTGTCTCATCTGTCCATAGGACATTCTCCCAGAAGCTTTGTGGCTTGTCAACATGTAGTTTGGCATATTCCAGTCTGGCTTTTTTATGATTTGTTTTCAACAATGGTGTCCTCCTTGGTCGTCTCCCATGTAGTCCACTTTGGCTCAAACAACGATGGATGGTGCGATCTGACACTGATGTTCCTTGAGCATGAAGTTCACCTTGGATCTCTTTAGAAGTCTTTCTGTGAAATGTCATCAATTTTCCTCCTGCAGCCACGTCCAGGGAGGTTGGCTACAGTCCCATGGATCTTAAATTTCTGAATAATATGTGCAACTGTAGTCACAGGAACATCTCGCTGCTTGGAAATGGTCTTATAGCCTTTACCTTTAACATGCTTGTCTATAATTTTCTTTCGAATCTCCTGAGACAACTCTTTTCTTCGCTTCCTCTGGTCCATGTTGAGTGTGGTACATACCATGTCACCAAACAACACAGTGACTACCTGGAGCCCTATATATAGGCCCACTGACTGATTACAAGATTGTAGACACCTGTGATGCTATTAGTGGACACACCTTGAATTAACATGTCCCTTTGGTCACATTATTTTCAGTATTTTCTAGGGGTACCATCATTTTTGTCCAGGCCTGTTCCATTAGTTTATTTTTTTTAATAATTCTGTTGAAGCATGGTTGAAAAGCAATGTCTGACTTTCATTGGTTAACATTCATAGAATTTTTTTAAATTATTACTTTTGTCAGATTAAAGTTATGTGACCATTGTGAGTTTTTCTTTCATTGACCGAAGGATACCAACAATTTTGTCCACGTGTGTGTGTGTATATATATATATATATATATATATATATATATATATATATACACACACGTTTTCTGTATTTATATAAAATAAAATATTATAATTAATTGCGTATCCCAGTGTTTCACATCTCTGTGGGCATGTGCGGCAAACTGAAAGGTGGCATTGATGCTTTCGCTCATTACCTCCCTCCACTTACTTTTTTCTTTCGACGTAGAGTAGTGCAGAATTTCGCTTTCAGTATTTCTTTACATTTTTACCACCTCCTCTGCTAACAAAACACTCTCATCCTCTCTCCACTTTACTATACTTCAATTGTGGGGGTGGGGGGGGAGGTTATTTTCATCTGGACAATGCCTAAGAATTTCATTAAAATCATGTCTTTTTTTTTCCTTCTTCTTTTTTCCCGTCAGAGACTGTCATCGTTTACCAAGTTTTACAAATGAATGTTAAATGTGAGAAGTACTAAGAACGCAGTATCTGTTCCGAACACATCTCATGAAGAAATGAAGGAGCAAAGTAATCTCAAAAAAGACCAGCGCATTCATACAGGAGAGAAGCCCCATCACTGCTCACAGTGCGGGAAGAGCTTTGCGACTGCTAGTAAACTCCAAAGACACCAGCGCATTCACACAGGAGAGAAGCCATATCCATGTTTACAGTGCGGGAAGAGTTTTGCTACTTCCAGTACTCTTCGGAAACACCAGCGCATTCACACAGGAGAGAAACCGTATCCCTGCTCACATTGTGGGAAGAGATTTAAAACTGCTAGTGAAGTACGAATACACCAGTGCATTCACACTGGAGAGAAGCCATATCCCTGCACACAGTGCAGTAAGAGCTTTGCGACTGCTAGTAAACTCCAAAGACACCAGTGCATTCACACAGGAGAGAGGCCGTATCCATGTTTACAGTGCGGGAAGAGTTTTGCTACTTCTGGTACTCTTCGGAAACACCAGCACATTCACACAGGAGAGAAGCCGTATTTCTGTTCACAGTGTGGGAAGAGTTTTACCACTGCTGGTCACCTTCAAAGACACCAGCGGATTCACACAGGAGAGAAACCGTATCCATGTTTACAGTGCGGGAAGGGTTTTGCTACTTCTGGTAATCTTCGGAAACACCAGCGCATTCACACAGGAGAGAAGCCCTATTTCTGTTCACAGTGTGGGAAGAGTTTTACATCTGCTGGTGAAGTACGACAACACCAGCGCGTTCACACCGGAGAAAAGCCGTATCACTGCTCGCACTGTGGGAAGAGCTTTAAAACTACTGGTGAAGTACGAATACACCAGCGCATTCATACAGGAGAGAAGCCGTATCCCTGCTCACATTGTGGGAAGAGCTTTAAAACTGCTAGTGAAGTACGAATACACCAGCGCATTCATACAGGAGAGAAGCCGTATACCTGCTCACAGTGCGAGAAGAGCTTTAAAAGTGCTAGTGAAGTACGAGCACACCAGCGCATTCACACTGGAGAGAAGCCGTATCCCTGCGCACAGTGCGGTAAGAGCTTTGCGACTGCTAGTAAACTCCAAAGACACCAGCGCATTCACACAGGAGAGAAGCCGTATCCCTGCTCACATTGTGGGAAGAGCTTTAAAGCTGCTAGTGAAGTACGAATACACCAGCGCATTCATACAGGAGAGAAGCCGTATACCTGCTCACAGTGCGAGAAGAGTTTTAAAAGTGTTAGTGAAGTACGAACACACCAGCGCATTCACACTGGAGAGAAGCCGTATCCCTGCGCACAGTGCGGTAAGAGCTTTGCGACCGCTAGTAAACTCCAAAGACACCAGCGCATTCACACAGGAGAGAAGCCGTATCCCTGCTCACATTGTGGGAAGAGCTTTAAAACTGCTAGTGAAGTTCGAATACACCAGCGCATTCATACAGGAGAGAAGCCGTATCCCTGCTCACAGTGCGAGAAGAGCTTTAAAAGTGCTAGTGAAGTACGAGCACACCAGCGCATTCATACTGGAGAGAAGCCGTATCCATGTTTACAGTGCGGGAAGAGTTTTGCCACTTCTGGTCATCTTCAGAGACACCAGCGCATTCACACTGGAGAGAAGCCCTATTTCTGTTCGCAGTGCGGGAAGAGTTTTTCCACTGCTGGTGACCTTCAAATACACCAGCGCATTCACACAGAAGAGAAGCCGTATCCCTGCGCACAGTGCGGTAAGAGCTTTGCGACTGCTAGTAAACTCCAAAGACACAAGCGCATTCACACAGGAGAGAAGCCGTATCCCTGCTCACAGTGTGGAAAGTGTTTTACTGCTGCAAGTGACCTACGAAAACACCAACGCATTCACACTGGAGAGAAGCCATATCATTGCTCAGAGTGCGGGAAGAGCTTTACATGTGCTGTTAACCTCCAAACACACAAGCGCATTCACACAGGAGAAAAGCCGTATCCATGTTTACAATGCGGGAAGAGTTTTGCTACTTCTAGTACTCTTCGGATACACCAGCGCATTCACACTGGAGAGAAACCCTATTTCTGTTCACAGTGTGGGAAGAGTTTTATCTCTGCTGGTGAAGTACGAATACACGAGCGCATTCACACCGGAGAAAAGCCGTATCACTGCTCACAGTGCGAGAAGAGCTTTACATGTGCTGGTAACCTCCAAACACACCAGCGCATTCACACAGGAGAGAAGCCGTATCCATGTTTACAATGTGGGAAGAGTTTTATTAATTCTAGTAATCTTCGGAAACACCAGCGCATTCACACTGGAGAGAAGCCGTATTCATGTTTACAGTGTGGAAAGAGTTTTGCTTCTTCTAATTGTCTTCGAAGACACGAGCACAGTCACACAGAAGAGAAGTCGTAACACCATTACAGAGGTGGTTACATATTGCTGTCATGTTTAAATACAATGTCTAGACAAAAAAATTATAAAATCGACATCAGAAGGGTCAATTTATTGGACTTCATTAAGCAAAGAAAACAACTGAAGATTTTTTAAAATTACTTTAACTGGGTTAAGTAACCTTCAAATTATCATATCTTGGAAGGAGAGTACTGAACTGTCAAGTTTGTGAACGAATTATCTTCAGGGGGAAACAAATCAGGAATGGAGATCACTTGAACACTAGGAGAACTTACATGGCAAAAAATCAACATTCAAAGTAAGACCATTTCTATACACACACGTACTGTGTGTCTATAAAAAAAAACACTTGTCTGTGAGACTCCTTAGAAAAAGGGCTCAAATTTGGTAGGGAGGAACTAGACACATTATGTGTGCAGTAATCAGAGCTTTCTTTTGGTGAGGCAGTGCACGTCAAGAGAGGGATGGGTGTTGGGCTACGGTGAACTCAGTTTAACCCCATACCCAGTTCCTAAATACTGTGAGCTTCTTCAAAAAGCAAGTTATTCTGTCATTAATAACATTACAAAGTTACATTATCTCAATCTCACTCACTCATCTTCTATACCGCTTTATCCTGTATTCAGGGTTGCGGGCACCTGGAGCCTATCCCACGAGACTTGGGGTACGAGACAGGTTACACCCACATCCTCATTCACACACTATGGGCAATTTGAGAACACCAATCAGCCTAACCTGCCTATCTTTGGACTGTGGGAGGAAATCTCGGAGTTCCTCCCGGAGGATACCCACCAAGCACAGGGAGAACATGCAAACTCCATGCACACCGAGACAGGAATCAAGCCTGGCCGAGCTTCTTCATTGGACTAGTCTTGGATCTAGAACTGCTGATTTTAAAAACATGTCTCTTAGTCTGTAGTCATTAGTTCTCTCAGTTAACTAATTATTACTTGTTTTAGGGCTTACCCAGATCTGTGCTGGTTATCTGCTTCAGTGTTTGTAGCTTTTGTGATTGAAATGACGTTTATTACAGTTACTCATAGCCAGAAGACATCATTCTTATTTCATTATAACCATGCAGGGCATTTGAAATTGCAGACTCTGCAACTCTGAAACAAGTTTAAAGTGTGGTTTCTGGCTGGGTGTCATTTGACTTAAATCTAAAGAACAAAAGCTGTTACTTGCGAGGGCTCACTGTATGTGGAGAGTAGAAGAAGAGTTTGCTAGGATGGTTTAAATAAAACATTTCCATTAATTCTGCCATTAAAAGCATCCTTAAAGGCAGTTGAGCAAAGTTTTATGTAGGCGATTGTCATTCTAAATGTTCAAAATTGAAGGTTAAGATGAATGTTTTAAAAATTAAGATTTAATTTTTTTGCTGCAAAGACATATTTTTTACTGTAAGAGAATTATTTGATATGAAAGGAGTTCTTTCTACCCTCTTGCTCTCTTCCCCATCGATCTGATATTAATCTGTTAAATCTTTCCTACTGCCATCTATTTTTACTGTTAATAAACAGAGACCTTTCTGACAGACTGTGTGTATATGTGTGCGTGCGTGTGTGACTCTCCTGGTGCCAGAAAAGCTTATCGAAGCACAGTGGACAGACTGGGCGACTCATTTTTTTTTACTATGCAACTTTAAAACTTTACAGTTTTAAATATCAATTAGCAGTCTCTTTCATTACTATGAATTACTATGAATTTCATTACTATTTCATGACATATCCGTTGACTCAGGATTTGTGGTACATGTTCTTGTTTAATGAAGAATTCACAGGATACGTTTTTCTGACAGGCTGTTAAATTAGAAACTGCTTGTTCTGTCTTCATTAAAGAGACCCTTTTCCTTAACTACACAGATGAATGACTCCAACACACTGGTTAATGAATGATGGATTTATTTTGTGTTAGGTAGATATATTTCATTACTCATCTAAATAGCTACTTCTTCAGTCTGAGGAACTTCCAGTCCAGAAGTGCGATAACCTCACCTCGATGACTGAGAATCTTCACGGACAATGATGGCTTTATTATGCACCATAATATGATGCAGGAAAGGTGAGCTAAATAAGAAAAGAAAATCAATAAAGAAACTAGATACGACTTATTTTTATGCACCCTGTACTACATGCATTATAAAACCTGATATATAGTTGGGTACATATACTTTGGCTCAATGAGAATTTTTTTGCCATTTGGACCTCTGCGCTGAATTTTGTAATGAAACAAGATGAGTGCAAATTAGAGACTTACAGCTTTAATTCAATGGGTTTGACTAAGGTGTAACAATAAAAATTCAGGAATTACAGACAATTCCTACACACATTTTGGGAGGGGGCTCATAAATAATGTAACAAATGACAATGACCAAAACACAATTAAAATATGTTACTCCCCATCCAGCTACACAAATGTAAAGAAGAACATAAAACTATACATCATATGAACTCACTTTAGTAGGTAGTCTGATCTGGCCTGTGAAAACCAGTAAGTGAGATATTCTATGCATGTGTCATTATCCAAGTGAAAAATCTGAAGACATGTACAAAAATGTGCTGATGAGTAGTGTGTTACATCCTGACTTGGTGTGATAGCAGGAGTGTAGGAAGAGTGTTTTGAGTGAGAGAACAAACAACAACAATGAAAGAAAACTAGGGACCGGAGAGAAAACAGTAGAGCACGCCATGCTGTATTGTTCAAAATACGAAGGTGAAAATGCAAGATCTGATATAAGAACTAGAACACACAAAAGTTCAATTTAACCTATAGGACAATTTATATATGCTTGTTTTTCCCGCTCTACACTCCATTCCACTAGGTGGCGGCACATTTTTGTTGTTTGCAAACCGGCAAAATTAAAAAAACTACCAAAGAAGAAGAAGTTTATATATATATATATATATATATATATATATATATATATATATATATATATATATATAAAAATACATATACCCAGACACAGACCAGTGCAGACCAAAAGTTCTCATTCAAAGAGTTTTCTTTATTTTCATGACTATGAAAATTGTAGATTCACACTGAAGGCATCAAAACTATGACTTAACATGTGTAATTATATACATAACAAAAAAGTGTGAAACAACTGAAAATGTCATATTCTAGGTTCTTCAAAGTAGCCACCTTTTGCTTTGATTACTGCTTTGCACACTCTTGGCATTCTCTTGATGAGCTTCAAGAGGTAGTCACCTGAAATGGTCTTCACTTCACAGGTGTGCCCTGTCAGGCTTAATAAGTGGGATTTCTTGCCTTATAAATGGGTTTGGGAACATCAGTTGTGTTGTGCAGAAGTCAGGTGGATACACAGCTGATAGTCCTACTGAATAGACTGTTAGAATATGTATTATGGCAAGAAAAAAGCAGTAAAGTAAAGAAAAATGAGTGGCCATCATTACTTTAAAAACTTTTAAAGTGTCCCCAAGTGCAGTCACAAAAACCATCAAGCGCTACAAAGAAACTAGCTCAAATGCGGATCGCCCCAGGAAAGGAAGACCAAGAGTTTTGCTATGTATATAATTCCACTTGTGTTATTTCATAGTTTTGATGCCTTCTGTGTGAATCTACAATTTTCATAGTCATGAAAATAAAGAAAACTCTTTGAATGAGAAGGTGTGTCCAAACTTTTGGTCTGTACTGTATATATATATATAATGCCGGCCCTTATTTTTATATTTATATTTATATATATATATATATATATATATATATATATATATATATATATATTGAAAAGGCTGAACGAATGGCACCGGCTTCTCTCAAAAGATATTTCGCAAATGCTCATCTAGACAAAGAAGACAACTTATAGTCTTCTGTTTTATGGTCAGATGAAACAAAAATTTAGTTGTTTGGCCACAATGATGTATCCTTCATTTGGCGTAAAAAAGGAGAAGCCTTCAACCCTAAGAACACCATCCTCACTGTCAAACATGGTGGTGGGAACCTAATCACAGTAAACCATGAAAAAGGATCAATACATCAAAATTCTCAACATCATCATCAGGCAGTCTGCAGAGAAACTTGGCCTTGGGCACCAGTGGACATTTCAGTACGACATTGACCCACAACACAGAACAAATGGTGAAGGAATGATGTAGTGGCCGTTTGTCGTACCTTTACCTTTAAAGGCCACTTAGCTTGCCAGTGTTCATTCTTTTAGTATTATGCGTGCTCCAAACCTTTTTGTTTGTGTATCCTTATATAAACAGATCCACAGTCTTGTAGTGTGAAGATTTATTATTTATTTTCAAATGAAGCTTGGTCCAGTACCAATTGGCATTCAAAACAAACATTAAATCTTTTCTGCTTCAATAATTACACATTTCACGTTCCTGTTCCACGAGCTACGGTGAAAAACTCATCTCGAGCCTCACTTGGCAAGCACTTCTTCCAACCACACCAAATAAAACAAAAAAAACAAAAACTCTCCCTTGTGCATGCCCAATAATTCCAGTACAGCGCCACCTGCTGTCATAAAATAAACACTGCACGTTATCAATATATGGCACGGCAAGATGGCGGCGCACACTGTTGCAGCGGCACAGTGCTACTCTAGATGCTTGTGTATTTTGTGTTGTTTTTTCGTCCTAAGTACATCTTGTTGGGCAAATAACATCTATAGCCGGCATGATCTTCTCAAGATAGGAGTCTGTTGCGAACGGAGTATTACAGCCGAGTTTTTACGCGCACATAAGATCCCGGTGGACATAGCGAGAAGCCCCGGCTCTCAGTGGATTACCATCCCCGCGTTAAGGAGGCGAAGGCAGCGCAGGGAGAGAAAGCAGAAGCGAGGCTGCAGGGCCGGCGTGCTAGTTAGGCTACGGAGTCAGCCACACAGACCACCGCTTCCCAGCCTCTTTATGACGAACGCCAGATCACTTACCAACAAGATGGATGAACTGAGGCTACAGTTGGCGTCTAATACCATCGTGAAGAACAGCTGTATTTTGCTTATCACAGAGACTTGGCTTCATCCACTCATCCCGGACTCTGCTATCGAGCTAGCAGGCTACACAACACAGCGTCATGACAGAACAAGGGACTCCGGTAAGAGCAGAGGAGGGGGGCTCTGTGTTTATGTCAATAACGGCTGGTGTACTAACACAGTGACTGTAGACAGCCACTGCTCCCCAGACCTGGAGTATGTGACTGTTAAATGCAGGCCCATTTACTTACCGAGAGAATTTAATGTGGTCATGATAACTGCTGTTTACATTCCACCGGATGCTAACGCTAGCTCGGCTATAGGACATTTACATGGTAGCATTATCAGATGGCAGAGCATGTATCCTGATGCTGTACACATCGTAGCAGGGGACTTTAATCAGGCAGACCTAAAGTTAGTGCTCCCCAAATTTCACCAGCATGTAAAATGTGCTACTAGGGGAGCAAACACACTGGACAAAGTCTACTCAAACATCAAGCTAGGCTACAGGGCAAAGCCACTACCACACCTGGGCCAGTCTGACCACATGTCCTTACTTTTAGTCCCTGCATATGCTCCCCTCAGGAAAACAGCTCTTATTATTACAAAGACTATAAAAACATGGCCTGCTGGAGCCTCGCAGCAGCTACAGGACTGTTTCGACAGGACAAATTGGGATGTCTTTGAAGATCCAGACCTGGAAGTGTTCACGGACAGTGTTCTCTGTTACATTAAGAACTGCATAGACACTGTCACAGTGGACAAACACATACAGATCTATCCCAACCAAAAGCCCTGGATGAACAACGAGGTCCGGAAGCTTCTGAAGGAGAGAAACATCGCCTTCAAGTCTGGCAACACGGCTATCTACAGCACAGCCCGAGCCAACCTAAAGAGAGGCATCAGAGAAGCTAAGTTGAGGTATAGGAGGAAAATCGAGGACCATGTGGACAGTAACAACAGTAGGCAGGTGTGGCAGGGAATTCAGCATCTTACCAACTACAAGACCAACGTTGGTATTGCTGATGGTGATGCCTCGCTGGCAGAGGAGCTAAACTACTTCTTTGCCCGTTTTGAGGTAGATCAACCAGCCGCACCCATACTTACATCGGGTGCTCACAAAGCATGGTCAGTAGAAGAGTGGGAGGTGAGGCGTACCCTGCGGACCATAAACAGCAGGAAGGCTGCAGGACCGGATGGCATCTCTGGAAGGGTGCTGAAGGATTGTTCGGACCAGCTGGCTGGAGTCCTCACTAGGATTTTCAATCAGTCCTTGGCTCAGTCCACTGTTCCACCCTGCCTAAAATCCTCGACTATAGTCCCCCTGCCTAAAAAACAAAAAATTAACAGTTACAGTGATTATCGGCCAGTTGCACTCACCCCTGTGGTGATGAAGTGTTTTGAAAAGCTGATACGGAGTTACATCGTTTCATTCCTCCCACCAAATTTTGACACATACCAGTTTGCATACAGGGCAAACAGATCCAAAGAGGATGCCATATTAACAGCTCTCCAGGCTGCGCTATCCCATTTGGAGCACCCGGGAAGCTATGTGCGGCTACTTTTTGTGGATTACAGCTCTGCGTTTAATACCATCCTCCTCCACAAACTGATGGACAAACTAGTGGATCTGGGACTTCCATATTCCATCTGTGTATGGATTAGGAGCTTTCTGTGTGGGCGCAGTCAGAGGGTGCGAGTGGGCCCACAAACATCGTCGGCCATCAGCCTCAGCACCGGGTCACCACAGGGTTGTGTTTTGAGCCCGTTGCTCTACACCCTGTACACTTATGACTGTATACCTGCCCAGCATAGTAACACCCTTGTCAAATTTGCAGATGACACAACGATAGTAGGGCTCATCTTTGGGGGGGATGAGTCTGCCTACAGGTATGAGGTGGAACGGCTAACAGCCTGGTGTGGAGAAAATAATCTGCTCCTCAACACCTCTAAGACCAAGGAGGTCATCATAGATTTTAGGAGGAAAAAAATGGACATTTCACCACTGTTCATTAGCGGGGACTGTGTAGAGAGGGTTCCGTACTTCCGCTTTTTGGGAGTACATGTTGAGAAGGATCTGAGTTGGGGCGTAAACACCTCCGAGATGGTGAAAAAGGCCCAGCAGAGACTGCACTTCCTGAGAATGCTCAGGAAGAGCAACATCTCCCAGAGACTGCTGGTGTCTTTTTATCGTTGCTCCATTGAAAGTATACTAACATACTGCATATGTGTGTGGTACAGCAGCTGCACTGTGGCCCAGAGAACGGCATTGCAGAGGGTCATTACAACTGCCCAGAAGATCATCGGATGCCCTCTCATCAACTTGGAAAACTTACACAGTTCCCGCTGCCTTAAACTAGCCAATAAAATTGTAAAGGACAATTCACACCCGGGACATAAACTGTTTGATCTACTGCCATCAGGCAGAAGGTATAGAGCATTACAAACCAGAACCAGTAGATATAAAAACAGTTTTTATCCTGGTGCAATAAATGTACTTAATGCTGCTATAAAAAAAGGTTCAATTATTGTGCAATAAGATTAAATTATTATGCATTAATATATACAACTGTGGATCGTGCAATAATGGAATGTATGCTGTGTGTGTGTGTTTTTTTTTTTTTTGCATTGACGATTGGCACTTAAAATTTCGTTGTACTTGTTGCAATGACAATAAAGACTATACTATACTATACTATACTATACTATAAAAATAAAAGAACATGCTAAACAATTTGGCTTGCACTATACAAACTAACAATATATTGACCGCAATAATATATAAATTTACACATCGATAACCAAACAATGTATCCACAGCATTCAGTGGCTTGTACAATTCCGGCCCCTAATTTTAGGACTGAAGGGCATAAAATTACTTAAAACATATTTACACAACAAGAGCCATGTCAAAATTTACTAAACATACATTTACAACAATGTAGTCAAACACAAATCCTCTCCCTCTTTTTCTGTTTTGCATATGAGAGGCAGTGATTCGCCTATACTCCTATACATTATTTAAGTGTCCAATTTACAAATGAGGCACAACTTGTCCACGGGCCTCTCGATGGTGCTGAACTTGGTTTTGACTAATACTTTACGAACGAGTCCTTTATTGTCTGGCATTGTCTGCACAACCCTTCCCATGAGCCATGATCCACGTGGAGCATTGTTGTCCAGAATCATCACGATGTCTCCTGATGCAAGATTTTGCTTGATTGTATGCCATTTCTGACGCTCCTGTAAGCTGGGCAAGTACTCCCTCACCCAACAAATCGGCAAGATACTGCACCTGCCGCCACCTTCGCCTAGAATAGCAATCTTCTTTACCGAACAATCCTGGAGGTAACAAAGGTTGCTTCTTTAACAAAAGTAGATGGTTTGGTGTTAACGCCTCAAGGTCATTTGAGTCATTTGATGAAACAGTTAGTGGTCTATCGTTAAGTATACATTCAACCTCACACATCTAAAGTCTGTAGACGCCCGTCGTCTATTGTTTGCTGATGCAGGACCGACTTCAGAACCTTTTTCACTGATTTTACTTGCCTCTCCCACACTCCACCAAAGTGAGGACCTGCAGGTGGGTTGAAAATCCATTGCACTCCCTTTTGTGCAAGAGTATCTTGTATCTTGGCTTGATTCCACTGTTGCATGGTTAAACGCAGTTCCTTTTCTGCACTGACCAAGTTGGTGCCATTATCAGACCTAATGATAGCAACTTAACCCCTTCTGCACATAAAGCGTCTGAGTGATCTCCAAGTGCACAGCACGAGTTGTCAAACAGGTAAATAATACGCCATATCTCTTAACGATGCTGCGTCCTCTTTTAGTTTCTATGGGCCCCAAATAATCGAAACCTACATTGGTAAAGGGTGGTTCGTCTGGAAGTAGCTGCAGTATCTACAGGCAAAGCCGCCATTTTCTGACTTTGAACTTTAGCTTGGAATTTCTTACACAAAACACACCTGGACAGGAGTTTTCTCACTGCTGAGTTTCCAAAACCTCTGCCTTAGCTTTGAGAGCATATGGTTTCTGCCTGAGTGCCCCACCTTTTCATGTATGTCTCTGAGAAGCAGGGTTGTTGGATGCAGCCCATTTGGCATGATGATGGGATGCTTAGAATCTTCTGGCATTGAGGACTTACTAAGCCGACCACCGACTATCAATATGCCATCTTGCAAAACTGGATCCAACTGGATTTGACTGTTTCTTTTAATTGGGAATTTTCCCTTTTTCAATGCGAAGATTTCCTCCATGAAGCTGTGATGCTGGCAGTATTTTATTATCTCCAATTCTGCATTGTTGAGATTTTCCAACGTCAAATGCTCCTTATCCAGGGTCATTTTATACTTCTGCATTTCTTTCTGTATGTTGCTCATTTGTCCATCTGCATAAACATGCTGATGAGTTGCAGCTTCCAGCTCTTGACATTTTTTGCTTAACGGTAGCAGATATGTTTTGACTTTGAGCATCCATGCTATAGCTCTTTTTAGACGATGCCAATTGTCGTAACGATTCATAAACTTGTCAATTACACCCGTGGGGTCGATCACAGCTGCAGAGTGCACATTTACTGTTGCTCTAACCTCATTGTCTTCTTCTGAAAGTTTTACACTTTCTCCTTGTCTTGGCCATTTGTCTTCAGAATCCTTCAGAAACACTGGTCCTTTTATCCAACCCTGGTTGTCCATGAATTGCTTGGCAGTCAATCCATGAGAGGCACAGTCGGCTGGATTATCTTTTGAGTTAATGTATCGCCATTGCTCCACCTTTGTTATTTCCTTAATGGCAGCAACTCTATTAGCCACGAAGGTTTTGAGACGTAATGTTTCATTCGTAATGTACTTCAGTACGGCGGTACTATCTGTCCAAAAAACAGAATCCAGTAGTGTCAACTGGAGCTCCTTCTGTAACATATTGTCCATGTTTACAGCCATCACTGCTGCAGTTAGCTCCATGCGTGGAATAGTGGTTTGTTTCAATGGGGCCGCTCTTGCCTTTCCCATTATAAATGCACAGTGTGTCTCCTCGCTTCCATTTGTCAACTTTAGGAATTACACAGTCCCATATCCAATCTCACTGGCATCTGAGAAATGGTGCAACTGCACTGTAGCAATATGACCAAAACCATCAGGCTTAATACATCTCCTTATCTTGAAGTTTGAAAGCAAAGGCAGTTGACTAACCCAGCTGGTCCAGAACTGCGTGAACTGGCTTGGAATACTTTCATCCCATGACAATTTTTGTTTGCATAGCTGCTGCAAAAAGATCTTAGCTAGCCAAAAATCCTAATGGGTCATATACAGAGCTTACAACCGCCAAATCCCCTGTTCTTGTGTTTGCCTAGTGCCCTTTCAACAGTCTTTGACCTATTTGGCTCTTTCCTGCTCTGGAACAGTGTGTAAGAATGTCCTACTGTTGCTTGTCCACTTGGTAAGGTGAAAACCTCCTGAGGCACACACAGATGTGAGCTCTCTTCTCAAAACGATCGCATCTGAATCACTGCTAACTGATTTTAAACAGTCGTCCACGTAAAAGTTTTTAAGAACTGTGTTAACAGCTTCTGACAATGCTCCAGTTCTGTTATCTTCAGCTGTCTTTCTCAAAGCAAAGTTGGCACAACTAGCAGAAGAAGCAGCACCAAACAGATGCACCACCATTTTGTATTCCACCATTTCTTGTGTCAAATCTCCTTTTGGCCACCATAGGAAGCGGAGCAGGTCTGTGTCCTCTACTGGAACTTTCACCTGGTGGTACATAGCCTCTACATCTGCCATTATTGCAACATAGTCCTGTCTGAATCTTGTTAATACTCCAATAAGAGTGTTTGTAAGATCTGGGCCTTGAATCAGCTCTTGGTTAAGTGATGTTCCTTGATACTTGGCTGCACAATCAAATACCACCCTTAATGTATTCTTCTGTGGGTGATGCACTCCATGGTGCGGGATATACCACTCTTTGCCATCCTGTCGACCCAAATGCTCCTGTGGCACTCTGACTGCATATCCCTGATTTAACAGTTTACCCATACAGCCTTTGTACTCTTGGTAGAATCCCTGATCTTTGTGTAGTCTTTTCTTGAGACTCAGCGCTCGCTGCACTGCAACACTTTTATTGTTTGGCATGCTGACCAGTGCCTTTTTTGTAGGAAGGTTAATGTAGTAATGTCCATTGTCATGACGAAGAGAATTTGACACTAAGTTAACGAACTGCTTGTTTTCTTGTGACATTTCTAGCTTGTCATTGCAACAATGCTCCGGAAAATCAACCTTATATTGCTGTATTAGAAGCTTCTCTGCTGCTTCCACTGAGATTCGGTTGACAGAAACTGCATGCTCTTCTTCACTACATTCTCTAAGTGGTCCATTTACAGTCCATCCAAGCTTTGTCTTTACAGCGTATGGGCCGTTCCTTTGGCTGTGAATTACTTTCCATGGCTCAAATACTTCATGCACATCGTTACCAAGAAGCAGACCTATTTCGGCATCAATGTGCGGTATTTTCACCTCTTGAAGATACGACCATTTTTCAATATCTTTCTGCATCGGAATGTTTTCTTTTGTCACCGGAATGCTCCTCTGTGTGAAAACGGTTGGCAAGTCAATAAAGTGATCTTCATTTAGCCCACAAACTTGCAAATCTTTAATGAGAAAACTTCCCACCTGCTTGGTTGAACCCATAGTAGTTAATATGAGTTTAGTCCCTTTTCCCTGGAGATTTAGCTGACTTGCTAAAGCATCTGTGCAGAATGTTGCAGAACTGCCAGGATCCACAAAAGCATAGGTTGCCACAAGTTTATTGCCACTCTTTGCTTTGACGTAAACTGGAAGAATGGTAACAACACATCTGTGTCCAGCCCCATTGCCACACATTTCTTCCTTGTCCAAATTCACAAGTGCGCTTGAAACAACTGTTTGGTCTGAGTTGACTGTATCCGGGATCTTTACACTTGTACGTTCAGATACATTCTCTTTTCTTGATATATGCAACACATTTGGGTGTTTTTCTGAGCATATTTGACATGTCATTTTTCTTTTGCAGTCCTTACTCATATGTCCTTTCCTCAGGCATCCAAAACAAAGCTTTCGAACGAAGTCCAGCTTGTCTTTATGAGAGCTTTCTGCAATGTGATGACATTCTGCTAGAGCATGATTTCTATCGCAGAACAGGCATGCTTGCAGAAGGGCAATATTGCTTGAATTTCCACTTGCTTTTTCCTTTAATTTGTTGTTTTCTTCCTTTTTTGTTGCAACACTAGTAGCAAAGATGTTTCCTTTTTTTTTCTATTCTTTGCAGCCTTTTCCACTATGGGCATTCTCCTTTCTTTCTTTTCAGTTGCAGAACCTTGTAAATCACCAAAAAAAATGGATCTGTGATGATCCTTGCTTGTTTGTCCACAAATGTGACCAGGTCGACAAATCTGACTCTCATGTGATTTCTTTCCTGAATCTCAAATGAATGTGCTCTCCATTTTCCCCTCATTTTGTAAGGCAGCTTTGAGATGATTGCTCTCATGTTTGTTGGGTTATCTAACTCATCCAAATAATCCACATCATCCAATGCATTACGACAACTTAGAAGAAACAATGAAAAACTGTTGAGTGCCACTGCATCCTCTGGCTTTATCTGTGGCCACTTAAGCAATTTTTCCATCAATGCTGCTGCAATTTTTAATGCATTGCCATAACGATCCTCCAACAAGCGCATGGCTGCTTGGTAGCCATGATCTGCGGGCATGTGCTGACAACTTTTCACAAGATCCTGTGGCTCACCTCTTGTATATTGTTCCAAAAAATACAGCTTATCTACACTGCTGTTAGTTCTTGATGATACCGTGTGTTCAAAGGCCTTAAGGAATGATATAAAGTCCAATGGATCACCATGGAAAATAGGCACCTCATGGTGTGGCAGCTGAGCTAACTGGTGGTGCCTTACCAGCATTTCTGTAATATCTGTCTGCTGCTTCATGACTGCAGATATCATTTGTGGTGTTACTTCGCGACTGCAGAAATCCACCAGCTGCTGCACTTGAATCCATTGATCTTTCCACCTTTGGTCTTACCGATGTAGCTTGCTGCTTCTCTGCCCCTGCTGTAGGCCTGGGCAAAAGCTTACATTCCGTCTTTTCCTGTACTGGCTCTTCTTGTGAAAGAGAATATGTCACGTTAGCAGCCTCTGCATATTCATTCATTGCATCTTTGTCCTGATTGTCATATTCTTCAAACACCCTTATCTTAGCATTGCTAAAGCTGTTTTTATTTCCAGCTCCTCCTTCTCTGCTTGTACAGGGTGGGCCATTTATATGGATACACCTTAATAAAATGGGAATGGTTGGTGATATTAAGGCGGCAAACTTTTCAAGATGGGTGGTGACCATGATGGCCATTTTGAAGTCGGACATCTTGGATCCAACTTTTGTTTTTTCAATAGGAAGAGGGTCATGTGACACATCAAACTTATTGGGAATTTGACAAGAAAAACAATGGTGTGCTTGTGTTTTAACGTAACTTTATTCTTTCATGAGTTATTTACAAGTTTCTGACCACTTATAAAATGTGTTCAATGTGCTGCCCATTGTCATGGATTGTCAATGCAACCCTCTTCTCCCACTCTTCGCACAATGATAGCAACACCGCAGGAGAAATGCCAGCACAGGCTTCCAGTATCCGTAGTTTCAGGTGCTGCACATCTCGTATCTTCACACCATAGACAATTGCCTTCAGATGACCCCAAAGATAGAAGTCTAAGGGGGTCAGATCGGGAGACCTTGGGGGCCATTCAACAGGCCCACTACAACCAATCCACTTTTCAGGAAACTGTTCATCTAGGAATGCTCGGACCTGACACCCATAATGTGGTGGTGCACCATCTTGCTGGAAAAACTCAGGGAACGTGCCAGCTTCAGTGCATAAAGAGGGAAACACATCATCATGTAGCAATTTCAAATATCCAGTGGTGGAGGTTTCCATTGATGAAGAATGGCCCCACTATCTTTGTACCTCATATACCACACCATACCATCACTTTTTTTGTTCCAACAGTCTTGGAGGGATCTATCCAATGTGGGTTAGTGTCAGACCAATAGCAGTGGTTTTGTTTGTTAACTTCAACATTCACATAAACGTTTGCCTCATCACTGAACAAAATCTTCTGCGTGAACTGAGGGTCCTGTTCCAATTTTTGTTTTGTCCATTCTGCAAATTGTGTGCGCCGATCTGGGTCATCCTCGTTGAGATGCTGCAGTAGCTGGAGTTTGTAAGGGTGCCATTTGTGAGTAGCTAATATCCGCCGAAGGGATGTTCGACTAATGCCACTCTCCAGTGACATGCGGCGAGTGCACGCTGTGGGCTCTTGCTGAATGAAGCTAGGACAGCCACTGATGTTTGTTCATTAGTGACAGTTTTCATGCGTCCACATTTTGGCAAATCCAACACTGAACCAGTTTCACGAAACTTAGCAAGCAGTTTGCTAACTGTAGCATGGGAGATGGGTGGTCTCGTAGGGTGTCTTGCATTGAAATCTGCTGCAATGACCCAGTTACTGCGTTCACCAGATATCAACACAATTTCCATCCGCTCATCACGTGTTAACCTCTTCGACATGTCAATGGCTGTGAACAAAGAGAAACTTGTAAATAACTCATGAAAGAATAAAGTTACGTTAAAACCAAACACAACATTGTTTTTCTTGTAAAATTCCCAATAAGTTTGATGTGTCACATGACCCTCTTCCTATTGAAAAAACAAAAGATGGATCCAAGATGGCCAACTTCAAAATGGCCACCATGGTCACCACCCATCTTGAAAAGTTTGCCCCCTCACATATACTAATGTGCCACAAACAGGACCTTAATATCACCAACCATTCCCATTTTATTAAGGTGTATACATATAAATGGCCCACCCTGTAGATGAGCCTTCTTTCCAGCTAAAGCTGTTTTCTGTTTAAGTGCAGCCGCCATGACGTCCAACTCTGCACGTTTGGCTTCTGCTTTTAAACATACTGAAGATGCAGAAGATGCACTAGACCTTTTGCTGCTTGATCTTCTACTGGATCGTGTTACTGAAGATATACTGTCCATGGGAGTTACTTCCTCATCACATGCATGCCTGCTTTCCTTTTTAAGCTCAGCCTGCATAATCCACACATCAGTTGCTTGCATAAAGTAATGACACTTATCCATTTTTGGAATGAACCAATATTCTTGATCATCACTCTTTTCATCTTCATCAAGATAGAGTAAAACGGTATCATTGCTTTCCTTGAAATCATCTAACAATGTCTTGAATATTTTCGTCTTTGACTTACTTTCTCCACACCACAGTCTCTTTTCATTAGCTGCTCTACTTCGTTTGATATAGCAGTTAATTGCCTTACTTTACCTCTCCTTTGGTTAATATGACGATTCAGTTGCTCTTCTACAGACCTTTCTGTGTACTTGACTGTCCTCTTCTGGTCATCAACCGTAACTGCATCACCATCGACGTTTTCCTCCGACTTGGTTTATAGATCCACAAATATAATTTCACAAACTTATATTCCAGGGGTGACTCGTGCGTGAAGCAATCACTAGATCCAATGACAAGAAATAATCCAATTCAAACGGCCCCTGTTCGCAGCTTCATACAATCCCATGCGCAACGTCAAACATGCCCAGGAATTAGCCCAGCCCATCGACACGTGCATCCGTTTCAGTCCTCCATATTTTCGAAGTTTTTGACTTAAATGTAGTGGCCATTTGTTGTACCTTTACTTTTAAAGGCCACTTAGCTTGCCAGTGTTAGTACTTTTAGTATTATGCGTGCTCCAAACCTTTGTGTTTGTGTATCCTTATATAAACAGATTCACGGTCTTGTAGTGTGAAGATTTATTATTTATATTCAAATGAAGCTTGGTCCAGTACCAATTGGCATTCAAAACAAACATTAAATCTTTTCTGCTTCAATAATTACACATTTCACGTTCCTGTTCCACGGGCTACAGTCAAAAACTTATCTCGAGCCACACTTGGCAAGAACTTCTTCCAACCACACCAAACAAAACAAAACAAAAAAAAAAAACTCTCCCTTGCGCATGCCCAATAATTCCAATACAGCGCCACCTGCTGTCACAAAATAAACACTGCACGTTATCAATATTTAAAAATAAAAGAACATGCTAAACAATTTGGCTTGCACTATACAAACTAACAATATATTGACCGCAATAATATCTAAATTTACACATCGATAACCAAACAATGTATCCACAGCATTCAGTGGCTCGTACAAATGATTAGCAGACAAAAACATTAATGTTTTGCGGTGTCCCAAACAGAAGAAGAAGAAGCGTGTAACAGTTCTTGTAAGTAAGGAGGGGACCAGCCGAGAAGAGTTTTGTAAATGACCATAAGCCAGTGAGTATTACGGCGGGTGTGCAATGAAGACTAGTTGAGAGAAGAATACAGGGTACAGTGATGAGGTTTTGAAAGGAGCATTTGTTATGAACCAGATGGCAGAATCATAGAGAATATCGAGCTTTTGTAGCAGGCCTTTGGATGCTGATCTGTAAATAATGTTACCATAATCAAACATGGGGAGAATGGTCATTTGCACCAGAGTTGGACTTCAGATTATCAATGTGTTTTGAAAGTGTTATCTAGCCAAATTGCCAGATATTTATATTCAGTAGTCTGATCCAAAGGTATCCCATCAAGGGAGCAAATACTTGAAGAGCTTAATGGAACGAAACCTTTTTTCCAAACCCCATGACTTTAGTTTTGGAAGTATTTAACTGGAGATGCAAATCGGCAAGAGTCTATTGCAATCTATTAAAACTAAGTTGGGGTTTTTGCAAAACTTTAGCAGGAGAAGAAACTGTAGAGTAAAGAATTGTATCATCAGCGTAAAGATGAATAGATGAATCTGTAACCGAATTAGCTACAGTATTAATATAAAGAGAAAAAAGTGTAGGTCCATGTATTGATCCGTGTGGGACAACATTTGTGACTGGGAGAGGCTGGGAAAGGAGCTGTTCAGATTTCACAAATTGCACTCTATCACTAAGATAATTAGAAAACCAAGACAAGGATTTGTCAGAGATGCCAATATCATAAAGCCTATCAATAAGACATTTGTGATTGACCTTAGCCAAGTCAATAAAAATAGCAGCACAGTACAATTTAGAGTCGATAGCAGAATAGATATAATTTAAGACTTTAAGAATAGCTGTTATACACCCAAACCCAGTTCTAAATCCTGATTGAGCAGGTGATAAGATGTTGTGTGCTTCCAAGTATTCAGTAGTTTAACCATTTTCCAAAACCTTAGAGATACATGGCAAAACAGAAATAGGCCTGTAACGGTTGGAATCCGTCCTCTCACCACCCTTAAAAAGAGGGAACATTATCGCTGACTTCCAGGCACAAGAAATTTGCCCTGTGCATAAAGATAAATTGAATATATCTGTGATGGGAGCAGCAATAATGGAGGCAGCAATTTAAAAAAAGACAGGATCCACCTCATCAGACCCTGCAGATTTGTTGGGATCTAGCCTAATCAATTCATCCAGAACCTCCTCCTCTGAAAAAACCCGCAGGATGAAACTATGGGAGGAGGACGGAGGTAGTGTAGGATGAGAAAGAAACGAGGAAGATGCAGTAGAACAATTAATAGGGTTTATAGGTGATAAAACAGAATTTGATGATTCAGGGGTTAGACCAGAAGTTATGAAATGCTTATTCAGATGCTCCAACATATGCTTTTTGTCCGATACTACAGTGTTCTCTGAGTAGAGTAATGGAGGTAGCTTCCAAGATGGTTTATTTTCCATCTCCTTTATCATGTTCCAAATTCTTTTAGGATCAGAACTACTAAGAGAAAACTGCTTCTTAAAATAGTCTGTTTTAGCCTTGCAAATGGCTTGTAAGGATTTATTTCTAAATTGCTTGAAAACCAAAATATCTGCTGGAGATCTAGAGTGTCGTGCCTTGCGCCAGAGAGTATTGTTTTGTTGTAAAAACGCAGTGAGCTCCTGGGTAATCCAAGGACTATGTCGATCCTTTACTCTGCATCTTTTCATCTGGGCATGTTTATCAACAATAGCCCTAAAAAGCTTATAAAATAAATACTAGGCCTCATCTACAGTTTAAACCAGACTGATTCTAGACCAGCTTGGTGACTAAAACTTTTAAAGACACGTTTACAACAGAATCGAGTCAGTTTCTTGATGGAACAGCCATTTCGAACACACGCAATAAAACATCTTGTTTGTATGTATATTGTATGTCCTACTCTGAGGTATGAAGATTTTTAGTCCTAAATGAATTTTGAGTCTGAGTCCTACAAGTGATTGAGACCAAGGTTACCAAAGTAATCTGAAAAAAGATGAGCAAGTTCACACAGGAGAGAAACCGTATCACTGCTCACAGTGCGGTAAGAGTTTTACCACTGCTACTGACCTACTAACACACCAGCGCGTTCACACAGGAGAGAAGCCCTATTTCTGTTCACAGTGTGGGAAAAGCTTTACCACTCCTGGTTACCTCCAAACACACCAGCGAATGCACACTGGAGAGAAGCCGTACCCCTGCTCAGAGTGTGGCAAGTGTTTTGCCTTCCTAGTAATCTCCAAATACATGTTCACACAGAAAAAAAGCCCTATTTCTGTTCACAGTGTGAAATGTTTTACTACTGCAGGTAACCTACGAACACACCAGCGCATTCACCCTGGAGAGAAGCCGTATCCATGTTTACAAATGTGGGAAGAGCTTTGCTTCTTCTTATCATCTTCGAAGACATGAGTGCATTCACAAAGAAGAGAAGCCATAACACCATTACAATGTGGGAAATGTTGGGGAGGGAAAAAACTAGCCTATCCCAGAGCAATGGACGCATCAGAGTATGAAACTAAGCTTATGAAGCAATTCGCCCATCGTTTATAGTGGTATATATTGTACATGTCTATGGAGGCTGTGGTGAACCTGGGTTTGCTTCAGTAATGTTATGTTTAAATAAAATCAAGTCAGTTGACGACCTGAATGTACTGAATGACCTGGTTTTTCCATCTATGGAGTTTTTCCTTCCCTGATGTCGCAGCCATATTCCAGGTCTCAGATTGTGAAAGAGTGGTTCTGGGAGCATGAGGAATCATTTTTACACATGAACATGAACAAATGAACACTGTGTGTGCAGTAATCAAAGCTTTTTTTGGCGAGGCAGTCTACATCAACATGGTTTTGGGTCTTGGGCTACAATGAACTAAGTTTTACCCCATACCCAGTTCAAATTCAAATTTTATTTGTCTCACAGTACAATAAGCAGTGAAATGCTGTCTGTGACCTTCAAATAAAAGGTAATAAATATGAAATAAATATGAATAATAATAATAGGAAATAGGAATAGGAAATAAATATAATAGGAAATAAATATGAAAGTAAAATTAGAAAGTAAATTTAACAATACAAAATATATAGTATAAGAAAAATATTTGAGAAATAAGAAAAAAAAACTAGCTGTACAATATAGAAAATATAGAATTATGGAATTTGGCAATGTAGTGGAATATAAATAGAAATGCCCAGGGGGTGTGCAAATATGCCTTAAAGTGTCATTTTAAAGTGACTTATGTGCATCATCCATGAATGTGCAGGTGTGCAGTGACCACTAGTGCCAATGAATGTCCCGAATGGCCAGGGTGAATGCAAGAACATACTGTATGTGTGGATGTGCAAAATGGATCAGTACTGTGTGGTGTACTGATTAAGAGACCGTATTGCCTGCTGGAAGAAGCTCCTCCTCAGTCTTTCTGTATTGGTCTTCAGGGAGCACACTCTAAAAAATTTGACCACTGGATACTCAAAAAAATTGAGGCAACAAAGTGACACTTCAAATAATTAGTAGATTTTAAGTGCCGAATTATTGAGTAAAATCCATTAAATAATTTATTTAAATTTAATCAAAACTTTCAGTCAATTGTAAAAAAAAACAATAGCTAAATTGTGTTGCATTTACTAATAATATAGTAAATTTTGAGTTCATGTAATCAAATGCATCAAGTAAATATAAAGCAATTTAAACAAAAACAGGTTTCATACTTACTCATTATCTCGCCTAAAATTTATTTCAATCTTCTAATAAGTTTATTAAAATGTAATTGATATACTGTATACTAAATATCTATCCTAAATAAATGTATATTTACTAAACATACATAAAATATATATTTTATGAAATTTAGAAGTGTAATTGGTTCAAGATGACTAAATAAATGAATATTGTAAGATCATATGTTTGCATTATGCTGCTTAATAGAACTCACTTTTCCCGCATAATTTTTATTGCAATAACTACAATTTACTTAAATAAATTACAGTACCAAGAAATTGACATTATGAATGTAAGTAAAGTCACAAGACATGTAACAATGTGAAATCATTTAATTTTGCAAATTGGCTGAAGCCTCATACAAGCTACAAAACATCTGAACACATGTTATGAAACAGGCAGTATGCACAAGATTAAGTGCTTATGTAGGCACATGACTATTGCTTTACACCAGACTTAGAATATTTTAAAACATTGTAAACGGGTTTGGCAAAGGTTTAAAATAAATAAATAAATGCACTTGTAATCACTTAACCACATCATAAAATTCATGTTAATAACTTCACCACCACCACCTGAGCAGGTCCATAACTGAGGGAGGCCATTTCAAAGAGTTTACAGAAATAATATTTACATTTAACATAACATTTCTTAAAGAGAAGCTCCAGGGACATTTTCTGAAAAGTCTCAAATGTGTACTTGAGGTCTTTGGGATAGGCAAGATCCACTGCATGTGTCAGGCCAACCATCATGCAGCAAGCATTCGAAACAATGTCCAGCCCAGTCATAACTTTTACCCCCTCAATTATGATCCCAGTGTCCACTGGCTCTTCTGACACAATGTTCTTGGTCACATAGATTTTCATTTGTTTTGTTTGTGTTGCAAGGTCATGCAACACACTGTCTCCATCAGCATTCTGGAAAAACAAAAAAAATATGTATCAAGATTGGAAACCTCTCTCTAAATAGCTGTAAACTGAATCTATTAAAACTATCAATTCATGTAGACATAACCCAAATTCTCTTGGTGTTACTCTTTATGTACTGATGAATAGTTTACCATACCTTACTTTATGTCTCATCACTTTAGACCTCCTGAGTAAATTATTCATGAAACATGATCTCTATCATAATCAAGTATGCATCTTGTCTCAGTTGTATGCTCAGTGTAAAATCTCATATACAAATATGTCAAATTGGCAAGTAATAAAATATGTATATAAAAATAAAGTTGTTTTAACAATGTATGAACAGAAACAGTAAGAGAAATATCACTTTCCAAAAAAAAAAAATGTTTGCAGGTAACATATTACTGCAGTCGTCCTTAACATCTCTTAATGAAAATGCCAAACAGCCTTACCTTTGACACAATCGAATGATTACATGCTAAAACACAATCATTTTCCATTTATTCCATTTAGGTATGGCTTAAGTCAAAAAAATCTGTATGCCCTTTTCAAGAGCCAGCAAGAGAGCACTTTTTACTGATTTCACATTTGTATTTCACTTACATCATACTCTTTGATGAGTTGATCTAGTTCCCCTATGTACTCCATCAAGCAGCACATCATAAGATCCCTTGTCATGTTGATGCTTGGGTTGTTTGGGGCTTGAAATGGCAGGAAAAAAAAGGCAATATCATCTTACTGTAATTAATACTGTAGTTACTATAATACCTTTCTCTCCAAGAAAATGGATTGCAAAATGAGCTTTACCCTGAAGTAATAAGTACAGATAGGACCAGAAGTATCCAGACAGTAACATTTAAGGGCTTGGTCGGGGAAAATTATTTTTATTTTTTTTAATGGATGAACCGTGTAGGCATTACAGACATTTACGTACATAGACATCTATTTTTGGTGGCGCAAAAATATTGGAACAGCTTGCTCCTCAGCTGTTCCATGGCCAGGTGTGTATTTCCTCTTGAGTTCATTAACAAGTCAGCAGACAAAAGGTCTAGAGTTCAAGTGTTGTATTTGGATCCTGTTGCTGTCAACTGGCAATGTGAAGTCTAAAGACCTGTTACTGCAGGGGAACAAGCATCATTAGGCTAAAAAGCTAGAACGAATCCATCAGAGAGATAATAAAAACTTTTTTATTTATTTATATAAATACCTGTTGATAAATTTCAGTCAGTCAGAGACTGCATGCACCTGTAAAAGTGTGCAAAAATATGTTTTTGCTCATACATTCAAATTACAGTCACTAATAGTATAAAACACAGAACAGGGAACTTCTCAGAATTAACTCAGTCAAATGTTAAAGACTTCATGACAAAAGATATTTAAAACATGTTAGATTCAGATACAGTACCAGTCAAAAGTTATGACACACTTTCACATTCAGTTAAATGTGTACAAACATTTGACTGGTTCTGTATGTCATGTAGATATTTTAGAAAGCTAGCTGTCATGTTAGCAAATGTTATGTTAGTCAGTCAGATAAGTACCCACTTGTGGCATCCAACACACAACACAGGAATAGCGCCTATGCTAATTACTCTCGAGAGGTCTGCGGTGGCTAATATTACCTGTAACTAACGTTACCTCACGACACCCGGATACACAGAGTGAGAGACCCGCTCTGGGGTGATTATCACTGGTATCAAAGGCAAAGCAGTCACTAAAACACGATAACATTTACCCTAACGTTATACAAACACCCAGATCATCTATGCTCTTTCTTCCCACCTGACAAGCAGCAGGCGAAGTTGAGGCTGCCGTGTCGCTCAGCATTTGGTCTGACTTTAAGCTAACAACATATTTGACTCGGTTAGCACGCTAACAGGTGGCCGGGTTAAGAAGAGCTGATTTACTGGAGAGATTCTCGTCCAATGAGAGAGAGAGAGAGAGCGCGAGAGAGAGGATTCGCACGTTCACATGCAAATTATTGGTTGAAAAGGATAAACTTGAGCGCGTGGAAATAGGAAATGGAAATAGGAAAAGTGGAAAAGTTTATTATTATTATTATTATCTTTAGTTCTTACCAGATTTATATAGTTAGACAGCCTTCCTCAGTCCTAAGCATGTCCTGAATCAAATCAAGATGTCTGTCACACTCCTCTGTTACAACACACAAACAGAATGCAATTACTTTGTTTTCCGCAAATTCAGCACTAATAAGTTAACATAACATCAGTTACTTAAAGATACTTTAAACACTTGTTAACTATAGTAGCTTTTAATTTTGGCAGCTCATGTGCAATGAATTTAACTAATGTTAATCTGTCAAATTTCATTACACCAACATTGCTACTAGAAATGTATTCATTAAAAATAAGGGCAAACCATCTTACCTTGAGGTCTTTACTTGAAATGTAGACAATCCAACAAGCTCCTAAGGGCAATGTCCATGTGATGCAGGCGGAAGTGGAAGTTAATTAAAATCAGAGTCTTTTGAGTTAAATCCATCCTTTTTGTGTGACTTTAACTTTCCTCACTTAATTTCTACTCAATATATTTGGTCAAATAATTTTCAACCAAAATTGGGTAAAATAAATTAAATGTTTATTCAAATTTGCTGAATTAAGCTTAATGTTGTTTAAAACTACCTGCACTCTTTTTATTTGTGTAAATGTTAATCATATTTTTTTTATTAAATATTACTTCACCCCAATCTCAGTTTTTACAGTGCAGAATCGCTTTCCTGACCTGAGAACAGTCCATTGCTGGGGTGGCTGAGGTCCTTCACAATCTTCCAGTTCCCAAATAGTGTGAACTTTTTCAAGAACCAAGTTATACAGTCATTAATAATGTTACAAAGTTACATGATTTCATTCACTCTAAATGGCTGAAAGAGCTACATGATTGTACTGTAGTCTTGGATCTAGTATTGTTGATTCTGAAACCATGTTTCCTAGTCTTAGTTCTCTCAGTTAAATAATCATTAGTTGTTTTAGGGTTTACCAAGATGTATGAAGATTATCTGTTTGAGATATTCCGAGCCCTTTTCTTTACTCTGGATATATACAGTTCTTGCAGTGTGGGTAGGGGAGTGCCGATAATCCTTTCAGCAGTCCGAACCGTCCTTTGTAGTCTTCTGATGTCTGCTTTTGTAGCTGAGCCAAACCAGACAGTTACTGAAGTGCACAGGACGGATTCAATGACGGCTGAGTAGAATTGTGTGAGCAGCTCCTGTGGGAGGTTGAACTTCTTCAGCTGGCAAAGAAAATACGACCTTTGATGGGCCTTAACAATGGAATCAATGTGAATGTCCCACTTCAGGTCCTGAGAGATGGTTGTGCCCAGGAACCGGAATGACTCCACTGCTGTCACAGTGCTGTTCATGATGTTGAGTGTGAGAAGTGCAGGTGGGTTTCTCCTGAAGTCCACGATCATCTCCACTGTTTTGAGAGAGTTCAGCTCCAGGTTGTTGTGACTGCACCAGACAGCCAGTTGCTCAACCTCCCTTCTGTATGCAGACTCATCACCGTCCTGGATGAGGCCGATTATTGTAGTGTGATCTGCAAATTTCAGGAGCTTGACAGTTGGGTCTGTAGAGGTACAGTAGTTGGTGTAGAGGCTGAAGAGCAATGGGGAGAGAACGCATCCCTGAGGTGCTCCAGTGTTGGTGGTGTGGCTGTTGGACATGAAATCCCCCAGTCTCACTAGCTGCTGCCTGCCTGTAAGGAAGCTGGTGATCCAGTGGCAGACAGAGGTAGGAACAGAGAGCTGGGTTAGTTTGATCTGAAGCAATGCTGGGATGATCGTATTAAATGCTGATGAAAAGTCTATGAACAAGACTGTTGCATAAGCCCCTGGTTTGTCCAGATGTTGAAGGATGAAGTGCAGTCCCATATTGACTGCATCATCCGCAGACCTGTTTACTCTATAGGCAAACTGCAGGGGGTCCAATAAGGGACCAATGATGTCCTTCAGGTAGGCCAACACCAGCCTTTCAAATGACTTCATGACCACAGATGTTAGGGCAACTGGTCTGTAGTCATTAAGTCCCGTCATTTTAGTTTTTTTGGATTGGGAACGATTGTGGAATGTTTAAAGCATGAAGGGACTTCACATAGTTCCAGTGATCTGTTGAAGATCTGTGTGAAGATGGGAGCCAGCTGGTCAGCACAGGATTTCAGACAGGCTGGTGTAACGCCGTCTGGACCTGGAGTTTTCCTTCTTTTTTGTTTCAGGAAGATCTGGCAAACATCTTTTTCACACACCTGGAGTACAGAGGGTGTGGTTGTAAGAGGTGATAATGGTGGTGTGGAAAGATGATCACACTTCCACACTGAAGCAGGGTCGTTTGCAGAAAACTGACTTTCCAGCTTCCCAGAGTAGTTAGCCACTCTGATGGCCCTTGTTAGGGTGTTTCTGGCCTGGTTGTGCAAGATCCTGTCCCCACTCCTGTAGGCATCCTCTTTGGCCTGACGAAGCTGTCTGAGTTTTGCTGTAAACCATGGTTTGTCATGGACATTTGTTAAAAATATAGGAATGGAATGCAGATATCTTCACAGAAACTGATGTAGCATGTTACCGTATGTGAGCTCATCCAGATTGGTGGCAGCAGCTTGAAAAACACTGCAATCACTGCAGTCTAAACAGGCCTGCAATTCCTGCTCTGCTTCACTGCTCTTTGAAGATCTTTTTACAGTCCTTACTGAGCAGCCGGCTGTCGCAATGCTGCGTTCACACACACTTGTGGAGAAATGTACACACTCACAAGAATAAACGAGGTAAACTCCTGCGGCGAATAGAAAGGCTTGCATTTGATAAAATATGCCTCTAGATCGGGACAGCACATTTTTTCCAATGGTGTCACATTTGTACATCAACGTTCATCGATATAAAAGCATGTCCCGCCGCCTCGCGATTTCTCCGTTGATTCTGTGTCGCGATCCGCTCTGAACAGCCTTTGTACAGCCAGGTTTCCGTGAAACACAGTGTGGCAGAGTTTGAGAAGTCCTTATTTTTCCTGCCGAGCAGGAAAAGTTTGTCCATTTTGTTGGGTAAAGAGCGGATGTTCGCCAGATGTATACTCGGCAGCGCAGTTCTAAAGCCATGCTGTCGGAGCTTTACGAGCGCACCGGCTCTCTTCCCCCGCCTGCGCTTCTTAAAGCATTTCAACAGTGCCACTGCTCCGCCGGTTACAATGTTCAGCAAAACGTCTGTCACAGAAAAACGTCACAGTTACTCCCTGAACCCCCAGCCAGAAAACATCATTCTTATTTCATGATAACCATACAGGGCATTTGAAATCGCAGACTCTGCATTCTGAAGCAAGTTCAAAGTGTAATTTCTGGCATGGGATAATTTGATTTGATGTGATCACCTAAATCTACACAACAAATGGTGATAATTGGAAGGGCACAGTGTATGTGGGTAGTAGAAGAGGTTGCAAGTTATGTTTGAGTAAAAACATTCCAGTAATTCAACTGTTAAAGGCTTCCTTAAAGACATTTCAGCAAAGTTTTATGTAGGAGATTATGCAGGCTGTTAAATTAGAAACTACTTGTTCTACCTTCATTGAAGATACCCTTTCCCTTACCTACACACTGGTTAATGAATGATGAATGTATTTCTTGTTAGGTAGATACTCATTACTCATCTAAGTAGCTACTTCTTCAGTCAGATAACCTCACATGGACGACTGAGAATAACGTTTAATTTTGGCTTTATTATACACCACCATTCGTATTGACAGTATGAAGATGCAGAAAAGGTGAAAAAATCAGATACGAATAAAATAAAACTTAAGACTTTATATGCATTTTTAGCCTGTATTACATGCATTGTCAATATATAATTTAGGAAAGGGACAAAAGGAACAAAAGGGTGGGAAAAAGAGCAGCTGAATGTTGTTTTTTAGCTTTATTTGGGCCTTTCCCTTTTATCAGAGGTTTTTATTTAAAATTGCAAGTATTACAGTCTTTGTTTTAGATTGTCAGGAGTGCTTTTGAAAGTTTCTAACAGTTCTAAAAAAACAGTTTAGCTAGAAATCACATACTGAAAATCATATGAACAATGCATAATAACATACTTGCACTGCAAAATTTACAACTTTACTCCAAATATTATTTCTTAATCTTGGTCAGTACACTACAAAAAAGCGCTGGGAGAAACATACAAGAGCACAACTAGGTGCATAAACACGCTCCTTTTAGTTCAGAATGCAGCAGCGAGAACCAGAAGATACGAGCACATCACCCCTCTTATCCACACCGCGTTGACTCCCAGTGAAATTTCGCATCGATTTAAAAATACTACTTTTGACCTATTAAGCATTAAATGGCCTTGCACTGCAATACCTGAGTGAACTGCTAGTGTCTTATGATCCGCCATGAATACGAATACCAAATTAACTTAAAGATATCTCCTGTTATATTGAACTTCCAACTGTCTAACGGACACTATGACTGCAAACTATTCCTGGTACAATTCCTACTGCTCAGGGAGCTTTTCCTTGCCATCGATGCGCTCAGCTTGCTCATCAGGGACAATCTAATAATTTTGAAATATATATAGATATTTTTTTCACATTTCATGCAAATTTTTCTTTTTTTTTAATTTTGTGAAGCTGCTTTGCGACAATGACATCTGTTAAACGCGCTATACAAATAAAATTTAATTTTAAAAATTGAATTCAACATTCACAGGCATCGACAGTATGATATGCACTGAAAAGCCTCCATGACCGCCATAATCTAAAAAGAATAGTTTCTCTGCAAGAATTAATTGCAGTAGTAAGTACAATCAATAAATATAAATAAATAAATAAAATTATATATATATATATATATATATATATATATATATATATATATATATATATTCAAATAGTGGGGAAAATTTTTTTAATTATATAAAATTATAGAAATATAGAAATTTAATTTTAAGATGAAAATTTTACATGTCCTTTGTACAATGTTGCTAATAAAATAGAATTTAAATATAAGTGTAGAGTGCAGTCAGTCCTCATTTGCGCGAAAAATGAAAAGTGTGCAAACACGAGTATTGTGTTACATGCTGACTTAGTCTATTAGCAGGAGTGTAGGAAGAGTGTTTTATTGAGTGAGAGAAGAAACAACAACAATGAAAGAAAAAAATGTAATTTCCAGATTAAGGTTTGTACACACCGGATTAAACAGCACACTATTAAAATGTGAATAGGTCACGCCATGCTGTATTGTCCAACATACGATGGTGAAAGGCAAGATCTGGTACAAGAACTAAGATACATAAAAGTCCAGCTTACCCGCTATTACAAAAGCATAGAGGAGATCAAATTTACACGATCTTGATACAATTCCTCAATATAATCAATCTTGATTAAGAGAATCTAAAGGAAAAAATTAACACACACACAGTCAAGCCTGAAATTATTCATACCCCTGGCAAATTCTGACTTAATTAGTTACTTTTATTCAACCAGCAAGTTTATTTTTGACCGGGAAATGACACCGGTTTCTACCAAAAGATAATAAGACAATGTGTTTTTAGGAGCATTATTGTGGACAAAATATTTCTCAACTTATATTTAAATTTGAACAAAAGGTGGCATGTTCAAAATTATTCATACCCTTTGCAAACTGTCACAGTCTATGGGAAAATCCAAGATACCATTCCAAATAGTCCAAGCTGTTCTAAAGCATCCTAATTACCCTGATTCACTAGAAACAGCTGTTTTAATCGACTCAAGAGGAGAAAAACAGAAGCTCTCTGCTGTTGGTTTGTGGATAGTCATGGTTAAGACAAAAGAGCTCACTGAGGACCTGCGGCTGCGCATTGTGGCTGCTCACAAATCAGAAGGAAATGTCTATAAGACCGGATAAAGGATTGTTTATATAGACAGTTCAACAGTTCAACAATCAGATAAAGGAAAAGAAAAAAAACTTTATTAAAAACAAATCTGACCGTTACAAGATCATATCGAAATGTTTTGAAGTTCCAGTGGTTACAGTGCAAAGTATTATTGAAAACTAAGTCGGCATTTCACCATTCCACTAGGTGGCGGTAATTACCGCATTTACGTTGTTTGCCAACAGGCAAAAAAAAAATAAAAATCAAAGGAAGAAAGAAGAAGAAAATATCCCCGCCCCCCTGCGCCCCGTTACCTCCCCTCATTTGGTGAAGTTCATTTGAGTTGACGTTCCTATTCTCAGGTTGTGCTGCGTCGCTAATCGCCTCTACACGGATATATATTACTGTCAGGTTTTTGCAGAGACTGTTTGAAGAGACTGAATTAAAACGATCAACTTGTTGTGTCTGAGGTAAGTTCATATTCAGTGTATGTGACTAAATATAACAATTTTTTTTATGTAAGTGACCACTTGGCAAACAACAAACAGAATGAAAGTTGCTTGGATTGTCAACTTTACCAATTTTTTTTTACTTTTGGCAAACATGTGTGGCAAATTTGCAGCAAGGTCATATTTTCAAGAAAGCAGAATTCAAGAAAAGCATTTAAGAACATGTGAATAAAATATGAAGAAGAAACATGCAGACGTTTGCATAAAACTCAACAGTTAATAAAAAGAGGGAAAGTATGGGACAGAAACAGCAGAGAGGAAATCATTTAGCACGGCTAAGAATAGGACACACGGGACTAAACCAGTGTCTGTATAATAGTATATTAGTATAAACTAAACCCAAAGTGAACTCTGTGGACAAATGTGGAGACATTAACGCATATACTGACAAACTGCAAAAGATACGATGAGAAAAGATAAAATCTCAGAGAAACCGTGCAAGAGGCTGAAAATAGAAAATATTATAGGGAAAATGACCCGGAGAATATATACTACCCTGATTATTTATCTAAACAAAACTGGCTTACAGTAGGTAGTCAACATATTACCACCGCGGCCAAAAAATCAGTCGCATTTCAAAGTCATTCGTGAAATGACCGCCAGATGGCGCAAATGGACATGTTGCAAAACAGCTGCAATTAAGTAGAGCTTAAGTCATAAATAGTTATAATATGTTGTATAGAAGAAATACTACGCTGATTGAAATTTCCACATCCGAATAATTTATACAACAAACATAAAAAAACAGTACCACAGCTATTGACATATTCTGTACAATAATGAGTAATAAAAATATTAGATGTTGTTTAGACAGACGATCAAGCTGACAATTTTATTTGTACAAAGAATGACCTGTTATATAGCCTTCATCTGTTTATTGTTGTTATTCTTATTATTTAAAACTTACATTTAAAAACATAAGTTTAAACTTTTTATAGAAATAACTGGAAAAATTGACTTTCAGAATAGACAATTACATTTGTGTAATTGTTTCATAGGATTTTAAAGGGTTTTTGAAACATTTAAAGGGTCAGACAACATTCAAATGCAAATAATTCAGCCTTTCCCACTAAAAGTCCTAGGTGTGTGCACATAGCAAAACAACTAAATTAGAAAACTCAGAAAGACCTTTTATTTAGGCTAAAGTGACCGATGTGCCTAACTTTTTCGGCAGAGCCTCTGTTTCACTGAATAATCTACGACTTTTCATGAATATGTAAGACCTATTGACACCTGGATCAGGTCACACCATACAGATGTACCTGTTTTAAATGGAAATTTACAGGGCTGTCACTGAACGATTTACCCTAAGAAAGAGCCGTATAAGAACAGTGGCAGCTGGCACACCTATAGATGCAGGATTATTTTTTTATAGTCTAAAATGTTTTGGGCTATTGTTGTTTACTTACATTTCTAAATTAAACAAATATTGTTATTTAAATTAGTTTTGAGCTTGGGATGGTGAGGCTGCATTGTGATCCTCCTCTTTAGGACTACATTTCATATGTAGTCTAATCAGCGCTCACATGCCAAAGTTTTCCAGAGCACACAGGCAGATGTGAGGAAGGATTTCTTTACCTTCATCATTGCGGCTGAAAACAACCATGTCATCTCTGCAGCAGTGGATGCACGCATGTTCACGTTTCATACTAATTACATAAACTGAAATTTTTTTTCCATTAGTTTATGTAAAAGCAGACATTTCGCTTTCTATAAGTATATATTTTCCACAGCTGTGATGCAAGTATACACTGAGTTTCATTTCATTTTTTGATGTGCTCATGTTCACCAAAACCAATAAAGAAAAATGCAGCCTGTTTGCTTTCATTGTTTTACAAAGTCATAATGTTTTGTCGTCCTTGTGAGTGCACGTAAATAAAAGTAGAGTCTTATGAAGATTACATAGCTTATATAGTTCTTGCACATTAATCTGACAATAACTGTGGCACACCCACTTTTTCTGGTGCCCACACACAGTCTGTTTTCTGGCTACGCTGAAAATCTAAACGCTCACTATGTTAACGTTTACTTTGCTTAAATCCAACACAAATAAGAAACGACTACATTTAATTTAAATTCTAAAGTTTTACTATTACTTTACTACTTTGATTATGAATTTGTTTAATTACAATGATTCACTTTAATTTATCTGCTACTATGTGAGCTGCGGCTCAGTAACTTTTGACTGAATGAACTAAATCTATAGTCTATAGTTATAGCACCTCTTAGCGATGAAGCCAGCAAACACACACCCCTAATGCTGTCGCCGTGGAAGACACGGCAGTAAACCTGTTATTTAAGTAGAGTAGCATCTCTAATAGATTTGCTTGTTCACTTTTTGTGTTCCTGCTAATCTGCTGTTTCCCTTTCATTCCAGCAGGTGGCGGTAATGCACCTATAAGTTTGTCAGCTGCCAAAACAGTAAAGAAGTCGTGACTGTTGAAGAAGCATAAGGTTTTTTGTTTTTATCAAGTTGCCTGCTCTCACGTTTATTTGCGTCAACATTTATTTAGTATTTTACCTCAGGTTCAGTATTTTACTTCGGTTTTGGTAGTTTACCTTAGCTTTAGTATTTTACCTCAGGTTTAATATTTCACCTTAAGCCCATGTTTGATTTCCAGCCAGTGGCCAAACCCCAGCCACTGGATGAAATGCCAGTCCCAAGATTTTTCCTTATTCTGGTGCTATTTTTTAAATGCTAAATACTTAAAACAAATAGAGTTGTAGTGACATCATTGTTTAAATTTCAGACAATCATATAAGCATTTCATTGCATATCATGTTGTGTATGTGACAACCAAATTTAAGTTTGAATTTTTAAAAGCTCCGCCCTTGAATCTTTCATGGTACTAAATTAACTATGTTATCAGGATAAGCAGCTGGCTTAATAGAATGGAAATAAAGAACAATAGACCCTGTACAGAGGACAGTGGGATGTCTGATAGCACTCTGGGAAGGAGGCATTAGTACAGGCAAATCTAGGAACAATGTGCAGAACCAGGGTGAGAGATGAGAAAATATCTAAAAAAATATATATCTAAAAAAAATATCTAGCTAAACAAGAGCTTCCTGGAACGTTACCACAGCACCCAATGTAGATAGGTCGACAATGTGTCATATTTGTGCTGCCAGTCCGAAGAAAGACAAATCCATTCTGACCACTTTCGAATAACATTCTGAACAGTCAGTCCCAAAGCTCTGGGCCTGTATTTACTAATCGTTTGGAGTAGGAAATTGCTCCTAAGTGGCCAAAAATTCTCAGTGATGCCATTTTGGTCCTACCTTTAGGAGTAGGAGTAAGAGCTATTTATGAGGATTCTTAAAATAGGAAATCTCTTCTATCTCCACCAAAATGTAGGAGAGCTCCAAGGGTGTCCTACCTGATTAGTAGCGAGGAAATGGCGTTCAGGCAGAGACGCGCGTGCAGGAGAGATGTTTTAGTAACACTGAGTGACACGGAGCTCATAAAAGATATGTTTGGACCAAACTTTTTTTTTTGTTAGCTCATGTGCATTATGCAACTAGTCCATTAATAAACATGTCATATGATGGCACCCACATTAAAATAATCAGATATATATGTACACATTTTTTGTATTTATATTAAATAGAATATTATAATTAATTGCGTATCCCAGTGTTTCACACCTCTGTGGGTATGTGCGGCAAACTGAAAGGTGGCATTGATGCTTTCGGAAATTACATCCCTCCACTTACTTTTTTCTCTCTTTAGAAGTAAGAGTAGTGCAGTGGCTTTAATTATTTCTTAAAATTTTTACCACCTCCCCCGCTAACAAAAGACTCTCATCCTCTCTCCACTTTACTATCCCAGGAGGCTTAGGGCATGAGGCAGGGTACACCCTGGACAGGGTGCCAATCTATTGCATGGCACACACGCATGCACTCACTCACACACTCATTCATACACTGAATGAGCAATTTGGGACCGACAATGAGTCTAATCTGCATGTCTTTGGACTATGGGACGAAAACTAGAAACCAGCTTCTGGTATTTCTTTTTGCTGTTATGATGTAATGTTTACTCAATGTTACATACATTAGGCCACACCCCTCAGACACACGGGTGATAATTTTGTCAATCGGGCATGAGAGGACGACAGCATTTTATGCAGCATATCAAAACTTATTGCCCATCTACAACCTGTGATTTTTCATTATATACCTAATAATGATCTTGTATTTTTTACTTCAATTGTGGGGGTGGGGGGAGGTTATTTTCATTTGGACAATGCCTAAGAATGTCATTAAAATCATGTATTTCTTCTTTTTTCCCGTCAGAGACTGCCATCGTTTACCAAGTCTTACAAATGAATGCTCAATGTGAGAAGTACTAAGAACGCATTATCTTTTCCGAACACATCTCATGAAGAAATGAAGGGGCAAAATTACAAGTGTTTAGGTTATGGGAAGATATTTAGTTACCAAAATAATCTGAAAGAAGATGAGCAAGTTCACACGAGAGAGAAGCCATATCACTGCTCACATTGTGGAAAGTGTTTTGGTACTTCTAATCATCTTTTGAGACACCAGCGCACTCACACTGGAGAGAAGCCGCATCACTGCTCACAGTGCGGGAAGAGCTTTACGACTGCTAGTGCCATACAAATACACCAGCGCATTCATACAGGAGAGAAGCCGTATCCCTGCTCACAATGTGAGAAGAGCTTTAAAACTGCTAGTGCCGTACAAATACACCAGCGCATTCATACAGGAGAGAAGCCGTATCCCTGCTCACAATGTGAGAAGAGCTTTAAAAGTGCTAGTGAAGTACGAGCACACAAGCGCATTCACACTGGAGAGAAGCCGTATCCATGTTTACAGTGCGGGAAGAGTTTTGCTTCTTCTGCTTATCTTCGGAGCCACCAGCGCATTCACACAGGAGAGAAGCCCTATTTCTGTTCACAGTGCGGGAAGAGTTTTACCACTGCTGGTCCCCTTCAAATACACCAGCGCATTCACACAGGAGAGAAGCCGTATCACTGCTCACAGTGTGGGAAAAGTTTTACTGCTGCTAGTCAACTTCAAATACATCAGCGCATTCACACAGGAGAGAAACCCTATCACTGCTCACAGTGTGGGAAGAGTTTTACCACTGCTGGTTCTTTTCAAATACACCAGCGCATTCACACAGGTGAGAAGCCATATCACTGCTTACAGTGTGGGAAGAGTTTTACCTCTACTAGTGGCCTTCAAATACACCAGCGCATTCACACAGGAGAGAAGCCGTATCACTGCTCACAGTGTGGGAAAAGTTTTACTGCTGCTGGTCAACTTCAAATACATCAGCGCATTCACACAGGAGAGAAACCCTATCACTGCTCACAGTGTGGGAAGAGTTTTACCACTGCTGGTTCCCTTCAAATACACCAGCGCATTCACACAGGAGAGACGCCGTATCCATGTATACAATGCGGGAAGGCTTTTGCTAGGTCTAGTAACCTTCGGAAACACCAGCGCATTCACACAGGAGAAAAGCCCTATTTCTGTTCACAGTGTGGGAAGAGTTTTACCTCTACTGGTGAACTACGAAAACACCAGCACATTCACACAGGGGAGAAGCCGTATCCATGTTTACAGTGCGGAAAGAGTTTTGCTGCTTCTTATTGTCTTCGAAGACACGAGCGCATTCACACAGAAGAGACTTCGTAACACCATTACAAGGTGGTTACGTATTGCTGTCATGTCTAAATACACTGCCTAGACAAAAAATTATAAAATCGCCATCACAATGGTCAATTTATTGGACTTCGTTAAGCAAAGAAAACAACTAAAGAGTTTGAAATTCCTTCAACTGGGTTAAGTAACCTTCAAATTATCATATCTTGGAAGGAGAGTACTGAACTGTCAACTTTGTGAAAGAATTGTCTTCAGGGGGAAACAAATCAGGAATGGAGAGCACTTGAACACTGGGAGAACTTGCATGGCAAACAATCAACAGTCAAAGTAAGACCATTTGTATACACACACATACTGTGATGACACTGTGATGGTTTGGGAATAAACAGCTGTGTGTCTATGGAAAGAAAAAACACTTGTCTGTGAGAAAGGGCTTAAATTTGGTAGGGAGGAACTAGACACATTATGTGTGCAGTAATCGGAGCTTTCTTTTGGTGTGGCAGTGTACGTCAAGAGAGGGATGGGTGTTGGGCTACGGTGAACTCAGTTTAACCCCATACCCAGTTCCTAAATACTGTGAGCTTCTTCAAAAAGCAAGTTATTCTGTCATTAATAACATTACGTTACAAGTTACATTATCTCACTCTCACTCACTCATCTTCTATACCACTTTATCCCGTATTCAGGGTCGCGGGCACCTGGAGCCTATCCCAGGAGGCTTAGGGTACGAGGCAGGTTACACCCACATCCTCATTCACACACTACAGGCAATTTGGGAACGACAATCAGCCTAACCTGCATATTTTTGGACTGTGGGAGGAAATCGGAGTACCCGGAGGAAACCCACCAATCACAGGGAGAACATGCAAACTCCATGCACGCCGAGATGAGAATCAAGCCTGGTCGAGCTACTTTATTGGACTAGTCTTGCGTCTAGTACTGTTGATTCTAAAAACATGTCTCTTAGTCTGTAGTCATTAGTTCTCTCAGTTAACTAATTATTACTTGTTTTAGGGCTTACCCAGATCTATGCTGGTTATCTGCTTTAGTGTTTGTAGCTTTTGTGATTGAAATGGCGTTTATTACAGTTACTCATAGCCAGAAGACATCATTCTTATTTCATTATAACCATGCAGGGCATTTGAAATTGCAGACTCTGCAACTCTGAAGCAAGTTTAAAGTGTGGTTTCTGGCTGGGTGTCTTTTAATATAAATCTACAGAACTAAAGCTGTTAATTGCCCAGTGTATGTGGAGAGTAGAAGAAGAGGTTGCTAGAATGGTTTAAATGAAACATTTCCAGTAATTCTGCCATTAAAAGCATGCTTAAAGTTTTATGTAGGTGATTGACATTCTAAATGTTCTAAATGGAAATGTTTTAAAAATTAAGATTTTAATTTTTTTGCTGCAAATACATATTTGTTACTGTAAGTGAATTATTTTATATTAAAGGAGTTATTTCTACTCTCTTGCTCTCTTCCCCATAGATCTGATATTAATGTGTTAAATCTTTCCTGCTGTCATCTCCCTGTCTCCTCTTGCATCTGTTCTTAAAGTTGCTAACTCTCCCACGCTCACCTTCTTATTCTTTATTTATGTCTCTCTGTCTCAATCCAAAACCTCCTGATTCGTCTATGGACGGACACCTATCCAACGTCCACTTTTTTGTTCTTCAGGATCTCACCAAGACACTTATATGGGTTAACGTTCTTTGTAGTAACAGATGTAAATAGCACAGATGATAAAAACCCTATTTTTGCTGTTAATAAACAGAGACCTTTGTGACACACTTTGTGTGTGTGTTTGCCTGAGTATCTCCTGGTGCCAAAAAAGCTTATCGAAGCACAGTGGACAGACTGGGCGACTAATTTTTTTTTTTTACTACGTAACTTTAAAACTGTAAAGTTTTAAATATCAGTTAGTCTCTTTCATTACTATGAATTTACTCCCCATCCAGCTACACAAATGTAAAGAAGAACGTAAACATATACACCATATGAACCCATACTTAGAATGATTCTATAATTGATTATCAAATAAAGATGGATATTCAACCTCGTCATTTCACAATGTGCCTTTACAAAGACCTATAAACAAGTAGTTTGTGCTGCAATGTGGAGATTGAAAGACACCATGCCTGATTTTAGAATGTAATTAACAATAATTATTTTTTGCTAGAGAAAAGATTTTGCTTTTCTCTAGCAAAACCTTAAGTCACAACTTTGAATGACTGATTTTAAATAACACCAAGACATCCACAAGAAAAAAACTTGCTGGTTGAATAAAAATAACTTTAAGTCAGAATTTGCCAGGGTTATGAATAATTTGGGGCTTTTTATTTTATTTTTATTTACCGTTATTTAACCAGGCAAGGCAGATTAAGAACAGGTTTCTTATTTACTGTGGTCACCATCAACTGTGGCCTGGCAAAGGCAAGAAAGATACATTTTAAGAAAGATACATATATACAGTATGAACGAAATTACGAAAAAAAAGCATCTTTAAACAAACACACAGACAAACAAACAAAAATTATGAAATATAATATAACAATGTGAACAATAGAGCAACAATGAGTTAGAGCAGCTATTCTAAATAACATCAACACACGTCTTTATAGTGAGCTGAGATCCGAGATTGAAAAGCAGATTTAGGAATGAGATTATACAGTTTTAACATTTTTTTCAAGTCATTCCAGCCTCTACGAGCAGCATTCTGAAAAGACGACAGGCCAAATACAGAGGTAGCCTTAGGAACTGTCAGCAGAATCAGATTAGCAGAACGAGTGTTGTACCCAGAAGAAGAAGCGTGTAACAGTTTTTGTAAGTAAGGAGGGGAGCATCCGAGAGGAGTTTTGTAAATGACCATAAGCCAATGAGTTTTACTGCGGGTGTGCAATGAAGACCAGTTAAGAGAAGAATACAGGATACAGTGTTGAGGTTTTGAAAGGAGCATTTGTTATGAACCAGATGGCAGAATGGTAGAGAATATCAAGCTTTTGTAGCAGGCCTTTGGATGCTGATCTGTAAATAACGTCACCATAATCAAACATGGGGAGAATGGTCATCTGCACCAGAGTTTTCCTAGCAGATGATGTATATGGGCGGGGGGCAGCGTACACCCTGGACCAATGGATTGGGAGGGTGCCAATCCATCACAGGGCACAGACACACTCACTCATTCACACACTACGGAAAATTTGGGAATGCCAATTAGCTTAACCTACATGTCTTTGGACTGTGGAAACACACCAAGCACGGGGAGAACATGCAGAGTCCATGCACACAGAGACGGGAATCGAACCCAGACCCTGGTGGTGCAAGGCGACAGTGTTAACCACTACACCACCGTGCCGCCTAAAGGAACCCACGTTTTGATTTTATCTTGGACTTCAGATTATCAATGTGTTTTGAGAGTGTTATCTAGCCAAATTGCCAGATATTTATATTCAATAATCTGATCCAAAGGTATCCCATCAAGGGAGCAAATACTTGAAGAAGTTACTGGAACGAAACCTTTTTTTCCAAACCACATAACTTTAGTTTTGGAAGTATTTAACTGGAGATGCAAATTGGAAAGAGTCTTTTGCAATCTTCTAAAACTAAGTTGGAGTTTTTGCAAAACTGTAGCAGGAGAAGAAACTGTAGAGTAAAGAATTGCATCATCAGCGTAAAGATGAATAGATGAATCTGTAACCAAATTAGCTACAGTATTAATATAAAGAGAAAAAAGTATAGGTCCCTGTGGGACACCATTTGTGAAAGGGAGAGGCTGGGAAAGGAGCTGTTCAGATTTCACAAACTGCAATCTATCACTAAGATAATTAGAAAACCAAGACAAGAATTGGTCAGAGATGCCAATATCATAAAGCCTATCAATAAGACATTTGTGATTGACAGAGTCAAAGGCCTTAGCAAAGTCAATAAATATAGCAGCACAGTACAATTTAGAGTCGATAGCAGAATAGATATCATTTAAGACTTTAAGAATAGCTGTTATACACCCAAACCCAGTTCTAAATCCTGATTGAGCAGGTGATAAGATGTTGTGTGCTTCCAAGTATTCAGTAGTTTAACCATTTTCCAAAACCTTAGAGATACATGGCAAAACAGAAATAGGCCTGTAACGGTTGGAATCTGTCCTCTCACCACCCTTAAAAAGAGGGAACATTATCGCTAACTTCCAGGCACAAGAAATTTGCCCTGTGCATAAAGATAAATTGAATATATCTGTGATGGGAGCAGCAATAATGGAAGCAGCAATTTAAAAAAAGACAGGATCCACCTCATCAGACCCTCCAGATTTGTTGGGATCTAGCCTAATCAATTCATCCAGAACCTCCTCCTCTGAAAAAACCCGCAGGATGAAACTATGGGAGGAGGACGGAGGTAGTGTAGGATGAGAAAGAATTGAGGATGATGCAGTAGAACAATTAATAGGTGATTTTATAGGTGATTCAGGGGTTAGACCAGAAGTTATGAAATGCTTATTCAGAAGCTCCTTCTGCTACATATGCTTCTTGTCTGATACTACAGTGTTCTCTGAGTAGAGTAATGGAGGTAGCTTCCAAGATGGTTTATTTTCCATCTCCTTTATCATGTTCCAGAATTTTTTAGGATCAGAACTACTAAGAGAAAACTGCTTCTTAAAATGATCTGTTTTAGCCTTGCAAATGGCTTGTAAGGATTTATTTCTAAATTGCTTGAAAACCAAAATATCTGCTGGAGATCTAGAGTGTCGTGCCTTGCGCCAGAGAGTATTGTTTTGTTGTAAAAACGCAGTGAGCTCCTGGGTAACCCAAGGACTATGTCGATCCTTTACTCTTTTCATCTGGGCATGTTTATCAACAATAGCCCTAAAAAGCTTATAAAATAAATACTAGGCCTCATCTACAGTTTAAACCAGACTGATTCTAGAACAGCTTGGTGACTAAAATTTTTAAAGACACGTTTACAACAGAATCGAGTCGGTTTCTTGATGGAACACCCATTTCGAACACACGCAATAAAACATGATTGATTGTATGTATATTGTATGTCCTACTCTGAGGTATGAAGATTTTTAGTCGTAAATGAACTTTGAGCGTGAGTCCTACGAGTGATTGAGACCAAGGTTACCAAAGTAATCTGAAAAAAGATGAGCAAGTTCACACAGGAGAGAAACCGTATCACTGCTCACAGTGCGGTAAGAGTTTTACCACTGCTAGTGACCTACGAACACACCAGCGCGTGAGAGAAGCCACAGGAGAGAAGCCCTATTTCTGTTCACAGTGTGGGAAGAGCTTTACCAATCCTGGTTACCTCCAAACACACCAGCGAATTCACACTGGAGAGAGGCCCTATAACTGCTCACAGTGTCGGAAGAGCTTTAAAACTACTCGTGAAGTACGAACACACCAGCGCATTGACACGGGAGAAAAGCCGTATCCATGTTTACAGTGCCGGAAGTATTTTGCTAGTTATAGTAATCTTCGGAAACACCAGCTTATTCACACAGGAGAGAAGCCTTATTTATGTTTACAGTGCGGGAAGAGTTTTGCTACTCCTCTTTTTCTTCGCATGGACCCCAGCACGTTCACACAGAAGAAAAGCCCTATTTCTGTTCACAGTGTGAAATGTTTTACTACTGCAGGTAACCTACGAACACACCAGCGCATTCACACTGGAGAGAAGCCGTATCCATGTTTACAATGTGGGAAGAGCTTTGCTTCTTCTTATCATCTTCGAAGACATGAGTGCATTCACAAAGAAGAGAAGCCATAACACCATTACAATGTAGGAAATGTTGGGGGGAAAAAAACTAGCCTATCCCAGAGCAATGGACGCATCAGGGTATGAAACGAAGCTTATGAAGCAATTCGCCCATCGTTTATAGTGGCGATTGTACATGCCTATGGAGGCTGTGGTGAATCTGGGTTTGCTTCAGTAATGTTATGTTTAAATAAAATCAAGTCAGTTGACGACCTGAATGTACTGAATGACCTGATTCTTCCATCTATGGAATTTTTCCTTCCCTGATGTCGCAGCCATATTCCAGGTCTCAGATTGTGAAAGAGTGGTTCTGGGAGCATGAGCAATCATTTTTATGCATGAACATGAACAAATGAACACTGTGTGTGCAGTAATCAAAGCTTTTTTGGCGAGGCAGACTACATCAACATGGGTTTGGGTCTTGGGCTACAATGAACTGAGTTTTAACCCATACCCAGTTCAAATTCAAATTTTATTTGTCTCACAGTACAATAAGCAGTGAAATACTGCCTGTGACCTTAAAATAAAAGACTACTAATAGGAAATAAATATGAAAGTAAATACTTGTAATTTGTAAATTTAACAATACAAAATATATAGTATAAGAAAAATATAAGAGAAAAAAAACTAGCTGTACAATATAGAAAATATAGAATTATGGAATTTGGCAATGTAGTGGAATATAAATAGAAATGTCCAGGGGGTATGCAAATATGCCTTAAAGTGTCATTTTAAAGTGACTTATGTGCATCATGTCCATGAATGTTCAGGTGTGCAGTGACCACTAGTTCCAATGAATGTCCAGAATGGCCAGAGTGAGTGCAAGAACATACTGTATGTGTGGATGTGCAAAATGGATCAGTACTGTGTGGTGTACTGATTAAGAGACCGTATCGCCTGCTGGAAGAAGCTCCTCCTCAGTCTTTCTGTATTGGTCTTCAGGGAGCAGAATCGCTTTCCTGACCTCAACAGGGAGAACAGTCCATTGCTGGAGTGGCTGAGGTCCTTCACAATCTTCCAGTTCCCAAATAGTGTGAACCTTTTCAAGAAGCAAGTTATACAGTCATTAATAAAGTTACAAAGTTACATGATCTCATTCACTCTAAATGGCTGAAAGAGCTACATGATTGTACTCTAGTCTTAGATCTAGTATTGTTGATTCTGAAACCATGTTTCTTAGTCTTAGTTCTTTCATTTAACTAATCATTTCTTGTTTTAGGGTTTACCAAGATGTATGAAGATTATCTGTTTCAGATATTCCGAGCCCTTTTCTTTACTCTGAGTATATACAGTTCATGAACATGAACAAATGAACACTGTGTGTGCAGATATCAAAGCTTAAAAAGAGAAGGAAAGCTCCAGGTCCAGCCGTGGGTAGGGGAGTGCCGATAATCCTTTCAGCAGTCCGAACCGTCCTTTGTAGTCTTCTGATGTCCAAACCAGACAGTTACTGAAGTGCATAGGACGGATTCAATGACGGCTGAGTAGAACTGTGTGAGCAGCTCCTGTGGGAGGTTGAACTTCTTCAGCTGGCGAAGAAAACATGACCTTTGATGGGCCTTAACAATGGAGTCAATGTGAATGTCCCACTTCAGGTCCTGAGAGATGGTTGTGCCCAGGAACCGGAATGACTCCACTGCTGTCACAGTGCTGTTCATGATGTTGAGAGTGGGAAGTGCAGGTGGGTTTCTCCTGAAGTCCATGATCACTCTGTATGAGGCCGATTATTGTAGTGTGATCTGCAAATTTCAGGAGCTTGACAGTTGGGTCTGTAGAGGTGCAGTAGTTGGTGTAGAGGCTGAAGAGCAATGGGGAGAGAACGCATCCCTGAGGTGCTCCAGTGTTGGTGGTGTGGCTGTTGGACATGAAATTCCCCAGTCTCACTAGCTGCTGCCTGTCTGTCAGAAAGCAGCTAGTGGCAGACAGAGGTAGGAACAGCGAGCTGGGTTAGTTTGGTCTGAAGCAGTGCTGGGATGATCGTATTAAATGCTGATGAAAAGTCTATGAACAAGACTCTTGCATAAGCCCCTGGTTCATCCAGATGTTGAAGGATGAAGTGCAGTCCCATATTGACTGCATCATCAGACCTGTTCGCTCTATAGGCAAACTGCAGGGGGTCCAATAAGGGACCAATGATGTCCTTCAGGTAGGCCAACACCAGCCTTTCAAATGACTTCATGACCACAGATATTAGGGCAACTGGTCTGTAGTCATTAAGTCCCGTCATTTTAGTTTTTTTGGAATGGGGATGATTGTGGAACGTTTAAAGCATGAAGGGACTTCACATAGTTCCAGTGATCTGTTGAAGATCTGTGTGAAGATGGGAGCCAGCTGGTCAGCACAGAAATTTAGACAGGCTGGTGTAACGCCGGCTGGACCTGGAGCTTTCCTTCTCTTTTGTTTCAGGACAATCTGGCGAACATCTTTTTCACACACCTGGAGTACAGGGGGTGTGGTTGTCAGAGGTGATAATGGTGGTGTGGAAAGATGATCAGGACAGGGGTGTGGTGTGAGACTGGGAGTTTCAAATCTCCAATAGAACTCATTCAGGTCCTCAACCAGTTGTTGATTGCCTACAGAACTGGGGGATGGCGTCTTCTAATTAGTGATTGTTTTCAGGCCTTTCCACACTGAAGCACGGTCATTTGCAGAAAACTGATTTTCCAGCTTCTTAGAGTAGTTAGCCACTCTGATGGCCCTTGTTAGTGTGTTCCTGGCCTGGTTGTGCAAGATCCTGTCCCCACTCCTGTAGCCATCCTCTTTGGCCTGACGAAGCTGTCCGAGTTTTGCTGTAAACCATGGTTTGTCATGATCATATGTTAAAAATGTCTTGGTAGGAATGCACATATCTTCACAGAAACTGATGTAGCATGTTACCGTATCTGTGTAGCATGATGTAGCATGCTACAGTATCTGAGTTCGTCCAGATTGGTAGTAGTTTTGGCAGCAGCTTCAAAAACACTGCAATCAGTGCAGTCGAAACAGGCCTGTAATTCCTGCTCTGCTTCACTGGTTCATCTTTTTACAGTCCTTACTGAGCAGCAAGCTGTCGCAATGCTGCGTTCACACATGCTTGTGGAGAAATGTAGAGAAATTTGTACACCAACGTTCATTGATCAAAGCATGTCCCACCACCTCGCGATTTCCCCGTTGATTCTGTGTCGTGATCTGCTCTGAACAGCTGGAAGCCTTTGTTCAGCCAGGTTTCCATGAAACACAGTGCGGCAGAGTTTGAGAAGTCCTTATTTTACCTGGCGAGCAGGAAACGTTTGTCCATTTTGTTGAGCGGATGTATACTCGGCAGCGCAGTTCTAAAGCCACGCTGTCAGAGCTTTACGAGCGCACCGGCTCTCTTCCCCCGCCTGCGCTTCTTAAAGCATTTCAACAGCGCCACTGCTCTGCCGGTTACGCTCACTCACTCATCATCTATACCGCTTAATCCTGTATTCAGGGTCACGGGGGCCTGGAGCCTATCCCAGGAGACTTGGGGCACATAGCAGGGTGCACCCTGGACAGGGTGCCAATCCATCACAGGGCACAGACACATACACATACACTCACTCATTCACACACTACGGACAATTTGAGAACTATTAACAATTAGCCTAACCTCACTGGACTGTGGGAGGAAACCGGAGTACCCGGAGGAAACCCACCAAGCACGGGAATCATGGACACAGAGTCGGGAATCGAGCCTGGCCGGGGATCGCACGGGGATCGAACCCAGACCCTGGCGGTGCAAGGCGACAGTGCTAACCACTACACCACCGTGCCGCCCTCCGCCGGTTACAATATTCAGCAAAATGTCTGTCACAGAAAAATGTGACAGTTACTCACTCAACCCCCAGCCAGAAAACATCATTCTTATTTATTCCATACAGGGCATTTCAAATCGCAGACTCTTCATTCTGAAGCAAGTTCACAATGTAATTTCTGGCATGGGATAATTTGATTTGATGTGATCACCTAAATCTACACAACAATAATTGGGAGGGCCCAGTGTATGTGGGTAGAAGAAGAAGAGGTTGCAAGTTAGGTTTGAGTAAAAATATTCCAGTAATTCTACTGTTAAAGTCATGCTTAAAGGCATTTCATCAAAGTTTTATGTAGGAGATTATGCAGGAGTCATTCTGACAGGCTGTTAAATTAGAAACTACTTGTTCTGCCTTCATTAAAGATACACTTTCCCTTACCTACACACTGGTTAATGAATGATGAATGTATTTCTTGTTAGGTAGATACTCATTACTCATCTAAGTAGCTACTTCTTCAGTCTGAGGAGTCCCGAAGTCAGATAACCTCACCTGGACGACTGAGAATCACGTTTAATTATGGCTTTATTATACACCACCATTCGTATTGACAGTATGAACATGCAGAAAAGGTGAAAAAAATAGAAAAGAAAAAAATAAAACTTAAGACTTTATATGCATTTTTAGCCTGTATTACATGCATTATAAATTGTGATATACGGTTAGATCCATAGATTTTGGGACAAAAAGGTTGGGAAAAAGAGCAGCTGAATGGTGTTTTTTTAGCTTTATTTGGGCCTTTCCCTTTTATCAGAGGTTTTTATTTAAAATTGCAAGTATTACAGTCCTTGTTTTAGATTGTCAGGAGTGCTTTTGAAAGTTTCAAGCATTCTAACAGTTTAGCTAGAAATCACATACTGAAAATCATATGAACAATGCATAATAACATACTTGCACTGCAAAACTTTACAACTTTACTCCAAATATTATTTCTTAATCTTGGTCAGTACACCACAAAAAAGCGCTGGGAGAAACATACAAGAGCACAACTAGGTGCATAAACACGATCCTTTTAGTTCAGAATGCAGCAGCGAGAACCAGAAGATACGAGCACATCACCCCTCTTATCCACACCGCGTTGACTCCCAGTGAAATTTCAAATTGATTTTAAAATACTACTTTTGACCTTTTAAGCATTAAATGACCTTGCGCTGCAATACCTGAGTGAACTGCTAGTGTCTTATGATCCGCCACGAATACGAATATCAAATTAACTTAAAAATATCTCCTGTTATATTGAACTTCCAACTGTCTAACGGACACTATGACTGAAAACTATTCCTGATACAATTCCTACTGCTCAGGGAGTTTTTCGTTGCCATCGTTGCGCTCGGCTTGCTCATCAGGGACATTCTAATTTTTTTTCATGCAAATTTTCCATATTTTTTGGGGTTTTGTGAATCTGCTTCGACAATGACGTCTGTTAAAAGCGCTATACAAATAAAATTTTATTTAAAAAATTTAATTGAACATTCACAGGCATAGACAGTATGATATGCACTGAAAAGTGTAGAAGTGTAGAGTACAGTCAGTCCTCATTTGTGTGAAAAATTAAAAATGTGCAAACATGTATGTATGCAATGTGCATAAATGTGCAGATGTGCAACATGAGTACTGTGTTACATGCTGATTTGGTCTATTAGCAGGAGTTTACGAAGAGTGTTTTATTGAGTGAGAGAACAAACAACAATAATGAAAGAAAAGTAATTTCCAGACTAAGATTTGTACACACTGGATTAAACAGCACACTATTAAAATGTGAATAGGTCACGCCATGCTGCCATACGATGGTGAAAGGCAAGATCTGGTACAAGAACTAGGATACATAAAAGGCCAACTTACCCGCTATTACAAAAGCATAGAGGAGAGAAAATTTACATGATACAATACCTCAAGATAATCAATCTTGATTAAAATAATTTATATATATATATATATATATATTTTTTTTTTTTTTCCCCCGATTTTCTCCCTAATTTAGTCGTGTCCAATTCCTCCCCATCACTAGGGGGCTCCCACATTAAGGCTACTACCACTCAGCCGGGAGGGCTGAAGACTATCACGTGTTTCCTCCGAACCACGTGACGCCAGCCGACCGCATCTTTTCGAACTGCTCGCTCGCGCACCGTTGGGGGCGGCGTAACACACTCGGAGGACAGCGCTATCCGCTCCCTCCACTGCGCGAGCTCACAGACGCCCCTGACTGGCTGTAGAGCGTGATTAATGTAGGAGCACTATGTACCTCTCATCCCTCCCCTCTGAGAGAGCTCGGCCAATTAGCTCTCTCTAGACCTCCGGCTGCGAGAGGTTACAGCACCACCCGGGATTCGAACTGGCGATCTCCGGATGATAGGGCGAGCACTTTTGAAAATGTGGACGCTTGTTCTGGACAAGAACTATATAGCACCCGGCTGAGTGGTAGTAGTAGCCTTAATGTGGGAGCCCCCTAGTGACGGGGAGGAATTGGACACGACGAAATTAGGGAGAAAATAAGGGAAAAATCCAAAATAAAAAAATAAAATACAAGAAGAGGAATATCATGAATTGACAACTGTATTTATTGGCAAGCAACATGTGCAACACGTCAACCACAAGCATCCACGAGGACCGCCAAAAAATTAAACATGTTTAATTTTTCATCTTTAAAAACATGTTTAAAAATGAAACAATTACAATACAATTACATGTTTAATTTCTCGTGCGGAAAGATGGCGCCAAAACTCGCGGTGAATCATGATGTGAAGTGTACTTACAGCTACCGAGAGAAAGCACGTAGGTAAGATTGGGGTATTACCGACAGCTGAGTGAGTGGCGGCGTGCGAGTTGCTGAACTCTCCTGCTCTCAGCTCTAAACAACTTAACAATTGGCTCGGCCAATTAGCTCTCTCTAGACCTCCGGCTGCGAGAGGTTACAGCACCACCCGGGATTCGAACTGGCGATCTCCGGATGATAGGGCGAGCGCTTTAACCACTGCGCCACTCGGAGGCAGATTAAAAGAATTTAAAGGAAAAAATGACACCCATACACACAGTCAAGCCCAAAATTATTAATACCCCTGGCAAACCCCCCAGCAAGTTTATTTTTGACTGGAAATGACACTGGTTTCTACCAAAAGATAATAAGACAATGTACAAGAGGTATTACTGTGGACAAAATATTTCTCAACTTTTTTAATTTGAACAAAAGGTGGCATGTTCATACCCTTTGCAAACTGTCACAGTCTATGGGAAAATCCAAAGTTCTATACCATTCCAAATAGTCCAAGCTGTTCTAAAGCATCCTAATTATGCTGATTCACTGGGAACAGCTGTTTTAATCGACTCAAGAGGTGAAAAACAGAAGCTCTCTGCTGTTGGTTTGTGGACAGTCATGGTTAAGACAAAAGAGCTCACTGAGGACCTGCGGCTGCGCATTGTGGCTGCTCACAAATCAGAAGGAAATGTCTATAAGACTGGATAAAGGATTTTTTACATAGACAGTTCAACAGTTCAACAATCAGATAAAGGAAAAGAAAAAAAACTTCATTAAAAACAAATCTGATCGTTACAAGACCATATATAAATGTTTTGTAGTTCCAGTGGCTACAGTGCAAATCATTATTAAAAACTAATTCTGCATTTCTCCATTCCACTAGGTGGCGGTAATGCGCATTTACGTTGTTTGCCAACAGGCAAAAAAAACAAACACATCAAAGCAAGAAAGAAGAAGAAAATATCCCCGCCCCCCGCACCTGTTACCTCCCCTCATTTGGTGCAGTTAATTTGCGTTGACGTTACTATTTTTTCTCAGGTTGTGCTGCGTCGCTAATCGCCTCTACACGGATATATTACTGTCAGGTTTTTGCAGAGACTGTTTGAAGAGACTGAATTAAAACGATCAGCTTGTTGGGTCTGAGGTAAGTTCATATTCAGTGTATGTGACTAAATATAACAGTTTTTTTTTTTAAATGTAAGTGACCACTTGGCAGACAACAAACAGAATGAAAGTTGCTTGGATTTTCAACTTTCAATTTTTTTTTTTACTTTTGGCAAACATATGTGTGGCAAATTTGCAGCAGGGTCATATTTTCAAGAAAGCAGAATTCAAGAAAATAATTAAAGATCATGTGAATAAAATATGAAGAAGAAACTCAACAGTTAATAAAAAGAGGGAAAGTATGGGACAGAAACGGCAGAGAGGAAATCATTTAGCACGGCTAAGAATAGGACACACGGGACTAAACCAGTGTCTGTATAATAGTATATTAGTATAAACAGAACCCAATGTGAAATCTGTGGACAAATTGAGACATTAACGCATATACTGACAAACTGCAAAAGATACGATGAGAAAAGATAAAATCTCAGAAAAACCGTACAAGAGGCTGAAAATAGAAAATATTCTAGGGAAAATGACCTGGAAAATATATACTACCCTGATTAATTATCTAAACAAAACTGGCTTACAAAACAAATCAGTCGCATTTCAAAGTCATTCGTGAAATGACCGCCAGATGGCGCAAATGGACATGTTGCAAAACAGCTGTAATTAAGTAGAGCACAGTCTACAATTACAGTCATAAAACGGTATAATATGTTGTATAGAAGAAATTATGCTGATACTACGCTGATGGTAATTTTCCACATCCGAATAATTTCTACAACAAACATGAAAAACCAGTACAACAGCTATTGACATTTACTGTAAAATAATGAGTAAGAAAAAAAATTATTAAATGTTGTTTAAACAGACGATCAAGCTGACAGTTTTATTTGTACAAAGAATGACCTGTTATATAGCCTTCCTCTGTTTATTGTTATTATTATTTAAAAGTTACATTTAAAGACATCAAACTTTAATCTTTTATAGAAATAAGTGGAAAAATAGACTTTCAGAATAAACAATTACATTTGTATAAATGTTTCATAGGATTTTTAAAGGATTTTTGTAATATTTATGCAGTATAATCAGGGCCTTGTAATTTGCTATTCATTCTCTGTTGCTGTTTTAGTGTTAGTGTGTGTTTTACAACGTCAGACAACATTCAAATGCAAATAATTCAGCCTTCCCCACTAAAAGTCCTAGGTGTGTGCACATAGCAAAACAACTAAATTAGAAAACTCAGAAAGACCTTTTATTTAGGCTAAAGTGACTGATGTGCCTAACTTTTTTCAGCAGAGCCTCTGTTTCACTGAATAATCTACGACTTTTCATGAATATGTAAGACCTATTGACACCTGGATCAGGTCACACCAGGTTCCCCCAGGACTCCTATTGATGTCTCTGCTGTTCACACCTATACACTCAGATTCCTCACACATCACAAAAGGCAGTGTTTATCAAGCAGTTAGCATTTACTTAAATCCGAACAGAGTCGTTTACATAAATCACCGATCAATAGTTCATGATGCATACATTTAAACTATTCATTCATACAGATGTACCTGTTTTAAATGGAATTTTACAGGGCTGTCACTGAATGATTTACCCTAAGAAAGAGCCGTATAAGAACAGTGGCAGCTGGCACACCTATAGATGCAGGATTATTTTTATAGTCTAAAATGTTTTTGGCTCTTGTTGTTTACTTACATTTCTCAATAAAACAAATTGTTATTTAAATTAGTTTTGAGCTTGGGATGTTGAGGCTGCATTGTGATCCTCCTCTTTAGGACTACATTTCATAGGCAGAAGTAAACTAATGATTATGAATACATCGGGGAAAACAGTGTTAGAATTATTTTATATATAAATGAGTTATTTCTACTCTCTTGCTCTCTTCCTCATAGATCTGATATCAGCGTGTTAAATCTTTCCTGCTGCTTAAAGGGGTGAATGCTCTCACGCTCACCTTCCCATTCTCTCTTTATGTCTCCCCCTTTATCTCTCTCTGTCTCCCTTCTCCTCTCCCCCTAACTCGAGCCAACATTTTGTGATTCGTCTCTGGACGGACACATTTCTGTCTTCCTCTCCTTTGATTCTTCAGGATCTCACCAGGACATTTACAGTGATTTATGTTTTTTGTAGTAACATCTGTCAATGGCACAGGCGTTTGGTCAAACATATAAAAACCCCATCTTTTGCTGTTAATAAACAGAGACCTTTCTGACAGACAACCTGTGTGTGTTTGACTGAGTCTCTCCTGGTGCCAGAAAAGCTTACCGAAGCACAACGGACAGACCGAGCAACTCGCTTCTTCTACTACGAAACTTTAAAAACTTTACAAAGAGTAAGGAGACTGACTCTGACCATTTGAATAATTAATTGATAAATTTGTGATTTTTTTTTTACCTTCATCCCTACAGCTTAAAATAATCATGTCATCTCCGCAGCAGTGGATGCACTTATGTTCATGTTTCATTTGAATTACATAAACTTAAATTTGTTTTGCATTAGTTTTTTAAAAGCTTATTTTGCTTTCTATAAGTATATATTTTCCACGGCTGTGATGCAAGTATACACAGAGTTTCAGTTTATTTTTTGATGCGCTCATGTCCACCGAAACCAATAAAGAAAAGCGCAGCCTGCTTGCTTTCATTGTTTTACAAAGTCATAACGTTTTATCGTTTTTGTGAGTGCATTTAAATAAAAGTAGAGTCTTATGAAGGTTATATAGCTTATATAGTTCTGTGGCACACCACACAGTTTTCTGGCTATGCTGAAAATCTAAAGGCTCACTGTGTTAACGTTTACTTTGCTTAAATTCAACACAAATAAGAAATGACTACATTTAATTTAAATTCTAAAGTTGTACTATTACTTTACTACTTTGATTATGACTTTGTTTAATTACAATGTTTCACTTGAATTTATCTGCTACTATGTGAGCTGCGGCTCATTAACTCTTGACTGAATGAACTAAGTCTATAGTCTATAATTTATAGCACCACTTGGCGGTAAAGCCAGCAAACACTCACCCCTAATTCTGTCGCCGTGGTAGACATGGCGGTAAAACTGTTATTTAAGTTGAGTACCATCTGTAATAGATATACTATTTGGGTTTATTTTGCTTGTTCAGTTTTTGTGTTCCTGCTAATCTGATGTTTCTCCTTCAGTCCAGCAGGTGGCTGTAATGCACCTATAAGTTTGTCAGCTGCCAAAACAGTAAAGATGTGGCTGTTGAAGAAGCATGAGATTTTTTGTTTTTACCAAGTTGTCTGCTCTCACGTGCTGTTTATTCGCGTCAACATTTATTTAGTATTTTACCTCAGGTTTAATATTTGACCTTAAGCCCATGTTTGATTCCCAGCCAGTGGCAAAACCCCAGCCACTGGATGAAATGCTGGTCCCAAGATTTTTCTTTATTCTGGTTCTATATTTTAAAAGCTAATTACTTAAATCAAATGAAAAAAAAATTGTAGTGACATCATTGTTTTTGATTTCAGACAATCACATAAGCATTTCATTGCACATCATAGGGTCTATGGTTGTGTATGTGACAACCAAATTTAAGTTTGAATTTTTAAAAGCTCTGCCCGTGAAGCTTTCATGGTACTAAATTAACTATGTTATTAAGGTTTAGGAAGCTGGCTTAATATAATGGAAATAAAGAACAATAGACCCTGTACAGAGGACAGTGTGATGTGTGATAGCACTCTGGGAAGGAGGCATTAGTACAGGCAAATCTAGGAACAATGTGCAGAACCAGGTTTCTTAAAATAGGAAATCTCTTTTATCTCCACCAAAATGTAGGAGAGCGCCAATGGTGTCCTAACTGATTAGTAGCGAGGAAAGAGTGTTCAGACAGAGACGCGCGTGCAGGAGAGATGTTTTAGTAACACTGATTGACACGGAGCTCATAAAAGATACATTTGGACAATTTTTTTTTTACCTTATGTGCATTATGCAACTGGTCCATTAACAAACATTTATGTTGTGACACAACAAATAATAAATCAAGCTTTAACAGCACCATGGATAATTTACATTTACATTTAGGCATTTGGCAGATGCTCTTATCCAGAGTGACTTACAAAAAGGATCATGCACAGATTCATACATTTCCCCTCCAAACAGTATAAAATCAACAAAAAAACAAACTGCATCCATGGCCACATTAAAATAATCAGATTTATATATACACACATTTTCTGGATTTATATTAAATAAAATATTATAATTAATTGCGTATCCCAGTGTTTCACACCTCTGTGGGTATGTGTGGCAAACTGAAAGGTGGCATTGATGCTTTCGCAAATTACTTCCACTTACTTTTTTCTATCTTTAGATGTAAGAGTAGGGCAGAATTTTGCTTCAGTTATTTTTATTAGTCAAGTCAAGCCATCTAGTCAAGTCAAGTCAATTTTATTTATATAGCGCTTTTAACAATTGACATTGTCGCAAAGCAGCTTTGCACAATAAAAAGAAGTAGGTTTGTATGCAATGTGTATGAATCAAAATGATAAGATTGTCCCTGATGAGCAAGCCGAGGGCGACGGTGGCAAGGAAAAACTCCCTGAGATGGTAATAGGAAGAAACCTTGAGAGGAACCAGACTCAACAGGGAACCCATCCTCATCTGGGTGATAACGGATAGCAGGGATTGATCAGCATAATAATGTGTACTGGAAGTTCAGTGTAACAGGAGATGTGTTAAAATTAAAAGGAGTCCAGTTTGTTCCTGAAGGCTCAGGTAGACTGTAGGAGATTCCAATCCTGAGCTATCGAACAACTGAAGTCACAGGTCCCCAGAGCATCAATCGATGATAGGCCAGTCTTAATGGAAACCATCCCCAGCCACCACACGAATCCAGGCAGACCACACGGGGCATCCATGCGACGAGATCTCCAACCAGAAGCAGGACTCCAGGACGGGTTAGACGGCTCCAGAGGGCAGAGGGGTCTGGATCACTGGCAACTCAGGAGCGAACATGTATAGCTCGACAGAGAGAGGGAAAGGAGAGAGGGAGAGAGAGAGGGAGAGAGAGAGAGGAGAGAGCAGAATAGGAGAGAACAGAAAATAAGGAGAGATAACAGTTAGGTATGGTCACAGTCAATATGTATAAGGTGAATGTATTCAGTGCAAAGTGCAAGCAGGGACTCCGACAGGACTAACTATAACAGCATAACTAAAAGGGAGAGCCAGAAGGAAACACAGACATGAGGGCTCCCTGAGATGTAAAGCAACCAATCACCTCACCGTCAACAAACCTGAGTGAACAATGAGAGTGGGGAGGACAGCATCTAAACATACCAGTTCACCACAATACTCTACGTCCATGAGTCCCCCAGATCTGCTCCTTTACCTAAGGTTAATCTATTTACAAAAATGCTTGGCTAAATAAATGGGTTTTTAGCCTAGATTTAAACACTGAGACTGTGTCTGAGTCCCGAACATTAATAGGAAGACTATTCCATAACTTTGGGGCTTTGTAGGAAAAAGCTCTGCCCCCTGCTGTAGTTTTAATAATACGTGGTACTGACAGGCAGCCTGCATTCTTTGATCGAAGTAGGCGTGGCGGATCGTAAGACACTAACAGTTCACTCAAATACTGTGGCGCGAGACCATTTAGTGCTTTAAATGTCAGAAGTAGTATCTTAAAATCGATGCGAAATTTCACAGGGAGCCAATGCAGTGTAGATAAGATAGGGGTGATGTGCTCGTATCTTCTGGTTCTAGTGAGGACTCTCCCTGCTGCATTCTGTACTAACTGAAGCTTGTTTATACACCTAGTTGAACAACCAGACAGTAAGGCATTACAATAGTCCAACCTAGAGGTGATAAAAGCATGGACTAGTTTTTCTGCATCATTTAGTGACAATATGTTTCTTATCTTGGCAATATTTCTAAGTCTTTTACTGTTGCAATTGATGGAACAGAAAGGCCATCTAAAGTCACAGTGTGATCAGAAAGCTTACTTCTAGCTACTTGTGGTCCTATGACCAGAACTTCTGCCTTATCAGGATTAAGCAGAAGAAAATTAGTTAACATCCAATCTCTTATGTCCTGCACACACTGCTCAATTTTAGCAAACTGGTTTTTCTCATCTGGTTTTGCTGAGACATATAATTGTGTGTCATCAGCATAACAATGAAAACTAATACCATGTTTTCGAATAATGTTGCCCAGAGGAAGCATGTAAAGGGAAAAAAGCAGTGGGCCTAAAACTGAGCCCTGTGGAACACCAAACTCCACTTCAGAACATGAGGAATGGTCACCATCTAAATCTACAAACTGATAACGATCAGTCAAATAGGATCTGAGCCACAAGAGGGCAGTTCCCTTAATTCCTACTACCTTTTCTAATCTCTGAAAGAGAATACTGTGATCAATGGTGTCAAAAGCTGCACTGAGGTCCAGTAACACAAGTATAGTGACGCAACCCTAATCAGAGGCCCATAGGAGGTCGTTTACTACTTTAACAAGTGCTGTCTCTGTGCTGTGATGAGGCCTAAATCCTGACTGATAAAGTTCATTTATGCTATTTCTGTGTAGATTGCTGCTGTGATACTACCTTTTCCAAAATCTTGGAGATAAAGGGAAGGTTTGATATCGGCCTGTAATTGGAAAACAGACAGGGGTCAAGGTCAGGTTTCTTGATTAGCGGTTTAATAACGGCTAATTTAAAGGATTTGGGGACATACCCACTACTGAGTGAACAGTTAATTACTTTCAACAAGGGTTCTATTATTGCTGGTACTATCTGTTTGAGAAAATGTGTTGGTACAGGATCTAATATACAGGTTGACGATTTTGAAGAAGAGATGAGTGAAATTAGTTCCCTCGCTTCAAGGGGCGTAAAGTGTTCTAAGTTCTGATGTGATGTGGTTAGTTCATCTGAATTATTTAAATTGTCTGGTTTCAATGCCTGAATCTTTTGCCTAATATTTATGATTTTGTTATTGAAAAAGTTCATGAAATCCTCACTACTGCATGATGTTGTTGTGGAGATTTCTGCAGTGGTCTTGTTTTTAGTTAATTTAGCTACGGTATTAAATAAAAATCTTGGGTTGTTTTTGTTATTTTCTATAAAAGTGGAGAGATACGTTGATCTAGCATCACTGAGAGCTTTTTTATAGTTCAGGATGCTCTCCTTCCAAGCTATTTTGAATACTATCAATTTAGTTTGGCGCCATTTACGTTCGAATTTTCGAGCAGTTTGTTTTAAAGCACGTGTGTGGTCATTATACCAAGGAGCGAGTTTCTTATCTCTAATCATTTTCCTTTTAACTGGAGCTACATTATCTAAGCTATAACGAAGTGCTGACTGTAGATATTCATTCGCCTGTTCGAGTTCTGTGAAGTCAGATGGCGATCCAATCAAAGTTGATAATTCTGGAAGATTATTGATAAAGCTCTGTGCGGTATTTGATGTAAAAGTACATTTAAGGTGGAAGCGCGGTGCTGTGCATACGTTATTACTATGACGCTTTAATCGAGACAAGGTAGTGATCCGAGATAACTTCAGACTGTGGAATTGTGGTTATATTTCCTATACTTAATTCGAAGGATAATATTAAATCTAAAGTGTGACCTGCTTTATGAGTGGGTCCCTACTACACACTGATTTACTCCTACTGAGTCCAATATGGACAAGAATGCTGTTCTCAGAGGGTCTTCTGGATTCTCAAAATGAATATTAAAGTCTCCAACAATTAACGCTTTGTCTACCGAAACAACAAGGTTTGAGAGGAAATCTGCAAATTCGCAGAGAAACACCGAGTACAGCCCTGGGGGTCTGTAAATGATGATTAGCGGGATCGACTGAGCTGACTTTGTTACTATAGAGAACTTCAAATGCATTAGATTTAAAACTGTGTTTTTGTACGAGAGACAGATTATCATTATAAATGACTGCGACTCCTCCTCCTCTACCAGTTAACCGAGGCTGGTGTATGTAGCTGTATCCAGGAGGACTAGCTTCATTTAGAGCTACATACCTGTTTAATCCAGGTTTCTGTTAAACATAATATATCAAACTCCTGATCTGTGATAATTTCATTAACAATAACTGCTTTAGATGCGAGAGATCTAATATTTAACAGTCCTAGCTTCAGATCAGAGGTGCCGGCTGCGCATTCAGTGTGATCTGAGTTTGTGGTATCTATGTTAATTAAATTACTAAAACAGACTTTCTGAGTCTTTCTAAATTTATGTTTAGCTCGGGGAACAGACACAGTCTCAATATGATGAACCCTGAGTGACGACTCTCTGCAGCTAGCAGACGGTTGGTTTAGCCTGTCTGTCTGCTCCCTGGCCTGGGCTCTGGATTGTCACCGATTAACTAGGCCTCTTCTGAGACTATGTGCTATACTGCTATATCTACAACCTGTGATTTTTCATTATATACCTAATAATGATCTTGTATGTCTTACTTTAATTGTGGGGGTAGGGGGAGGTTATTTTCATCTGGACAATGTCTAAGAATGTCATTAAAATCATGTTGTTGTTTTTTTTTTGTTCTTTTTTTCCCCCCGTCAGAGACTGTCATCGTTTACCAAGTCTTACAAATGAATGTTAAATGTGAGAAGTACTAAGAACGCATTATCTGTTCGGAACACATCTCATGAAGAAATGAAGGGGCAAAATTACAAGTGTTTAGGTTATGGGAAGATATTTCGTTACCAAAATAATCTGAAAAAAGATGAGCAAGTTCACACGGGAGAGAAACCGTATCCATGTTTAGAGTGCGGGAAGAGTTTTGCTGCTTCTACTCATCTTCGAAGATACCAGCGCATTCACACAGGAGAGAAGCTGTATCACTGCTCACAGTGCGGGAAGAGCTTTACGACTGCTAGTAAACTACAAAGACACCAGCGCATTCACACAGGAGAGAAGCCGTATCCCTGCTTACATTGTGAGAAGAGCTTTAAAACTGCTAATGAAGTACGAATACACCAGCGCACTCACACTGGAGAGAAGCCGTATCCATGTTTACAGTGCGGGAAGAGTTTTGCCGCTTCTTCTCCTCTTCAAATACACCAACGCATTCACACAGGAGAGAAGCCGTATCCCTGCTCACATTGTGGGAAGAGCTTTAAAACTGCTAGTGAAGTACAAATCCACCAGCGCATTCATACAGGAGAGAAGCCGTATCCATGTTTACAGTGCGGGAAGAGCTTTAAACGTGCTAGTGAAGTACGAAGACACCAGCGCATTCACACAGGAGAGAAGCCGTATCCCTGCTCACATTGTGAGAAGAGCTTTAAAACTGCTAATGAAGTACAAATCCACCAGCGCATTCATACAGGAGAGAAGCCGTATCCATGTTTACAGTGCGGGAAGAGCTTTAAACGTGCTAGTGAAGTACGAAGACACCAGCGCATTCACACTGGAGAGAAGCCGCATCCATGTTTACAATGTGGGAAGAGCTTTGCTTCTTCTTATCATCTTCGAAGACACGAGCGCATTCACACAGAAGAGAAGTCGTAACACCATTACAAGGTGGTTACGTATTGCTGTTTTATAAATGATTATATAATCGACATCAGAAGGGTCAATTTATTGGACTTCATTAAGCAAAGAAAACAACTAAAGTTTTTGAAATTCCTTCAACTGGATTAAGTAACCTTCAAATTATCATCTTTTGCAAGGAGAGTACTGAACCGTCAACTTTGTGAAAGAATTGTCTTCACAGGGAAAAAAATACACACATCCTCATTCACACACTACGGGCAATTTGGGAACGCCAGTCAGCCTAATCTGCATATCTTTGGACTGTGCGCGGAAATCGGAGTACCCGGAGGAAACCCACCAATCACCGGGAGAACATGCAAACTTCATGCATACCGGGACGGGAATCAAGCCTGGCCGAGCTACTTTATTGGACTAGTCTTGCATCTAGTACTGTTTATTCTAAAAACATGTCTCTTAGTCTGTAGTCATTCGTTCTCTCAGTTAACTAATTATTACTTGTTTTAGGGCTTACCCAGATCTATGCTGGTTATCTGCTTTAGTGTTTGTAGCTTTTGTGATTTGAAATGGCGTTTATTACAGTTACTCATAGCCAGGAGACATCATTCTTATTTCATTATAACCATGCAGGGCATTTGAAATTGCAGACTCTGCAACTCTGAAGCAAGTTTAAAGTGTGGTTTCTGGTTGGGTGTCTTTTAATATAAATCTACAGAACAAAAGCTGTTAATTGCCCAGTGTATGTGGAGAGTAGAAGAAGAGGTTGCTAGGATGGTTTAAATAAAACATTTGCAGTAATTCTGCCATTAAAAGCATGCTTAAAGGCAGTTGAGCAAAGTTTTATGTAGGCGATTGACTTTCTAAATGTTCAAAATTGAAATGTTTTAAAAATTAAGATTTAAATTTTTTTGCTGCAAATACATTTGTTACTGTAAGAGAATTATTTGATATAAAAGGAGTTATTTCTACTCTCTTGCTCTCTTCCCCATAGATCTGATATTAATGTGTTAAATCTTCCCTGCTGTCATCTCCCTGTCTCCTCTTGCATCTGTTCTTAAAGTTGCTAACTCTCCCACGCTCACCTTCTTATTCTTTATTTATGTCTCTCTGTCTCAATCCAACACCTCCTGATTCGTTTATGGACGGACACCTATCCAACTTCCACTTTTTTGTTCCTCAGGATCTCACCAGGACACTTATATGGGTTCACGTTCTTTGTAGTAACAGATGTAAATGGCACAGATGATAAAAACCCTATTTTTGTTAATAAACAGAGACCTTTGTGACACACTTTGTGTGTGTGTTTGCCTGAGTATCTCCTGGTGCCAAAAAAGCTTATCGAAGCACAGTGGACAGACTGGGCTACTCATTTTTTTTCTTTTTACTTTAAAACTTTACAGTTTTAAATATCAATTAGTCTCTTTCATTACTATGAATTTACTCCCCATCCAGCTACACAAATGTAAAGAAGAACGTAAACATATACACCATATGAACCCATACTTAGAATGATTCTATAATTGATTATCAAATAAAGATGGATATTCAACCTCTTCATTTCACAATGTGCCTTTACAAAGACCTATAAACAAGTAGATTGTGCTGCAATGTGGAGATTGAAAGACACCATGCCTGATTTTAGAATGTAGTTAACAATAATTATTTTTTGCTAGAGAAAAGATTTTGCTTTTCTCTAGCAAAACCTTAAGTCACAACTTTGAATGACTGGTTTTAAATAACATCAAGACATCCACAAGAAAAAAACTTTAAGTCAGAATTTGCCAGGGTTATGAATAATTTTTATTTACCTTTATTTAACCAGGCAAGACAGATTAAGAACAAGTTTCTTATTTACAACTGTGGCCTGGCAAAGGCAAGAAAGATACATTTTAAGAAAGATACATATATACAGTATGAACGAAATTACGAAAAAAAGAGCATATTTAAACAAACACACAGACAAACAAACAAAAATTATTAAATGTAATATAACAATGTGAACAATAGAGCAACAATGAGTTAGAGCAGCTATTCTAAATAACAGCAACACACGTCTTTATAGTGAGCTAAGATCCGAAATTGAAAAGCATATTTAGGAATGAGCTTAAACATTTTTTCCAAGTCATTCCAGCCTCTAGCAGCAGCGTTCTGAGGAGACTTGGGGCACATGGCAGCGTACACCCTGGACCAATGGAGGGTGCCAATCCATCACAGGGCACAGACACACACACTCACTCATTCACACACTACGGAAAATTTGGGAATGCCAATTAGCTTAACCTACATGTCTTTGGGAGGAAACCCACCAAGCACGGAGAGAACATGCAAACTCCATGCACACAGAGACGGGAATCGAACCCAGACCCTGGTGGTGCAAGGCGACAGCGTTAACCACTACACCACCGTGCCGCCTAAAGGAACCCACGGTTTGATTTTATCTTGGACTTCAGATTATCAATGTATTTTGAGAGTGTTATCTAGCCAAATTGCCAGATATTTATATTCAATAATCTGATCCAAAGGTATCCCATCAAGGGAGCAAATACTTGAAGAAGTTACTGGAACGAAACCTTTTTTTCCAAACCACATAACTTTAGTTTTGGAAGTATTTACCTGGAGATGCAAATTGGATAGAGTCTTTTGCAATCTATTAAAACTAAGTTGGAGTTTTAGCAAAACTGTAGCAGGAGAAGAAACTGTAGAGTAAAGAATTGTATCATCAGCGTAAAGATGAATAGATGAATCTGTAACCGAATTAGCTACAGTATTAATATAAAGAGAAAAAAGTGTAGGTCCAAGTATTGATCCCTGTGGGACACCATTTGTGACTGGGAGAGGCTGGGAAAGGAGCTGTTCAGATTTCACAAACTGCAATCTATCACAAAGGTAATTAGAAAACCAAGACAAGAATTTGTCAGAGATGCCAATATTATAAAGCCTATCAATAAGACATTTGTGATTGACAGAGTCAAAGGCCTTAGCCAAGTCAATAAATATAGCAGCACAGTACAATTTAGAGTCGATAGCAGAATAGATATCATTTAAGACTTTAAGAATAACTGTTATACACCCAAACCCAGTTCTAGATCCTGATTGAGCAGGTGATAAGATGTTGTGTGCTTCCAAGTATTCAGTAGTTTAACCATTTTCCAAAACCTTAGAGATACATGGCAAAACAGAAATAGGCCTGTAACGGTTGGGATCTGATCTATCACCACCCTTAAAAAGAGGGAACATTATTGCTGACTTCCAGGCATAAGAAATTTGCCCTGTGCATAAAGATACATTGAATATATCTGTGATGGGAGCAGCAATAATGGAGGCAGCAATTTAAAAAAAGATTCACCTTGTCAGACCCTGCAGATTTGTTGGGATCTAGTCTAATCAATTCATCCAGAACCTCCTCCTCTGAAAAAACCCGCAGGATGAAACTATGGGACGAGGACGGAGGTAGGATGAGAACGAATTGAGGAAGATGCAGTAGAAGAATTAATAGGGTTTATAGGTGATTCAGGGGTTAGACCAGAAGTTATGAAATGCTTATTCAGAAGCTCCAACATATGCTTCTTGTCCGATACTACAGTGTTCTCTGAGTAGAGTAATGGAGGTAGCTTCCAAGATGGTTTATTTTCCATCTCCTTTATCATGTTCCAGAATTTTTTAGGATCAGAACTACTAAGAGAAAACTGCTTCTTAAAATAGTCTGTTTTAGCCTTGCAAATGGCTTGTAAGGATTTATTTCTAAATTGCTTGAAAACCAAAATATCTGCTGGAGATCTAGAGTGTCGTGCCTTGCGCCAGATAGTATTCTTTTGTTGTAAAAACGCAGTGAGCTCCTGAGTAACCCAAGGACTATGTCGATCCTTTACTCTTTTCATCTGGGCATGTTTATCAACAATAGCCCTAAAAAGCTTATGAAATAAATACTAGGCCTCATCTACAGTTTAAACCAGACTGATTCTAGACCAGCTTGGTGACTAAAACTTTTAAAGACACGTTTACAACAGAATCGAGTCGGTTTCTTGGTGGAACACCCATTTCGAACACACGCAATAAAACATCTTGTTTGTATGTATATTGTATGTCCTACTCTGAAGTATGAAGATTTTTAGTCGTAAATGAACTTTGAGCGTGAGTCCTACGAGTGATTGAGACCAAGGTTACCAAAGTAATCTGAAAAAAGATGAGCAAGTTCACACAGGAGAGAAACCGTATCACTGCTCACAGTGCGGTAAGAGTTTTACCACTGCTACTGACCTACTAACACACCAGCGCGTTCACACAGGAGAGAAGCCCTATTTCTGTTCACAGTGTGGGAAAAGCTTTACCACTCCTGGTTACCTCCAAACACACCAGCGAATTCACCCTGGAAAGAAGCCGTACCCCTGCTCAGAGTGTGGCAAGTGTTTTAGCCTTCCTAGTAATCTCCAAATACACCAGCACATTCACAATGGAGAGAAGCCCTATTCATTTTTACAGTGCAAGAAGAGTTTTGCTAGTTCTGGTGATCTTCTGAGACACCAGCGCATTCACACAGGAGAGAGGCCCTATAACTGCTCACAGTGTGGGAAGAGCTTTAAAACTACTCGTGAAGTATGAACACACCAGCGCATTGACACGGGAGAAAAGCTGTATCCATGTTTACAGTGCCGGAAGTATTTGGTAGTTATAGTAATCTTCGGAAACACCAGCTTATTCACACAGGAGAGAAGCCTTATTTATGTTTACAGTGCGGGAAGAGTTTTGCTACTCCTCTTTATCTTCGCAGACACCAGCACGTTCACACAGATGAAAAGCCCTATTTCTGTTCATAGTGTGAAATGCTTTACTACTTCAGGTAACCTACGAACACACCAGCGCATTCACACTGGAGATAAGCCGTATCCATGTTTACAATGTGGGAAGAGCTTTGCTTCTTCTTATCATCTTCGAAGACATGAGTGCATTCACAAAGAAGAGAAGCCATAACACCATTACAATGTGGGAAATGTTGGGGAGGGAAAAACTAGCCTATCCCAGAGCAATGGACGCATCAGGGTATGAAACGGAGCTTATGAATCAATTTGCCCATCGTTTATAGTGGCGATTGTACATGCCTATGGAGGCTGTGGTGAATCTGGGTTTGCTTCAGTAATGTTAAGTTTAAATAAAATCAAGTCAGTTGACGACCTGAATGTACTGAATGACCTGATTTTTCCATCTATGGAATTTTTCCTTCCCTGATGTCGCAGCCATATTCCAGGTCTCAGATTGTGAAAGAGTGGTTCTGGGAGCATGAGGAATCATTTTTACACATGAACATAAACAAATGAACACTGTGTGTGCAGTAATCAAAGCTTTTTCTGGCGAGGCAGTCTACATCAACATGGGTTTGGGTCTTGGAGAACAATGAACTGAGTTTTACCCCATACCCAGTTCAAATTCAAATTTTATTTGTCTCACAGTACAATAAGCAGTGAAATACTGCCTGTGACCTTAAAATAAAAGGTAATAAATATGAAATAAATATGAATAATAATATTAGGAAATAGGAATAGGAAATAAATATAATAGGAAATAAATATGAAAGTAAAATTAGAAAGTAAATTTAACAATACAAAATATATAGTATAAGAAAAATATATGAGAAATAAGAAAAAAATCTAGCTGTACAATATAGAAAATATAGAATTATGGAATTTGGCAATGTAGTGGAATATAAATAGAAATGTCCAGGGGGTGTGCAAATATGCCTTAAAGTGTCATTTTAAAGTGACTTATGTGCATCATGTCCATGAATGTGCAGGTGTCCAGTGACCACTAGTGCCAATGAATGTCCAGAATGGCCAGAGTGAGTGCAAGAACATACTGTTACTGGATGTGCAAAATGGATCAGTACTGTGTGGTGTACTGATTAAGAGACCATATCGCCTGCTGGAAGAAGCTCCTCCTCAGACTTTCTGTATTGGTCTTCAGGGAGCAGAATCGCTTTCCTGACCTCAACAGGGAGAACAGTCCATTGCTGGGGTGGCTGAGGTCCTTCACAATCTTCCAGTTCCCAAATAGTGTGAACTTTTTCAAGAAGCAAGTTATACAGTCATTAATAAAGTTACAAAGTTACATGATCTAATTCACTCTAAATGGCTGAAAGAGCTACATGATTGTACTCTAGTCTTAGATCTAGTATTGTTGATTCTGAAACCATGTTTCTTAGTCTTAGTTCTCTCAGTTAATTAATCTTTACTTGTTTTAGGGTTTACCAAGATGTATGAAGATTATCTGTTTCAGATATTCCGAGCCCTTTTCTTTACTCTGGATATATACAGTTCTTGCAGTGTGGGTAGGGGAGTGCCGATAATCCTTTCAGCAGTCCGAACCGTCCTTTGTAGTCTTCTGATGTCTGCTTTTGTAGCTGAGCCAAACCAGACAGTTACTGAAGTGCATAGGACGGATTCAATGACGGCTGAGTAGAACTGTGTGAGCAGCTCCTGTGGGAGGTTGAACTTTTTCAGCTGGTGAAGAAAATACAACCTTTGTTGGGCCTTAACAATGGAGTCAATGTGAATGTCCCACTTCAGGTCCTGAGAGATGGTTGTGCCCAGGAACCGGAATGACTCCACTGCTGTCACAGTGCTGTTCATGATGTTGAGTGTGGGATGTGCAGGTGGGTTTCTCCTGAAGTCCACAATCATCTCCACTGCCGATTATTGTAGTGTGATCTGCAAATTTCAGGAGCTTGACAGTTGGGTCTGTAGAGGTGCAGTAGTTGGTGTAGAGGCTGAAGAGCAATGGGGAGAGAACGCATCCCTGAGGTGCTCCAGTGTTGGTGGTGTGGCTGTTGGACATGAAATTCCCCAGTCTCACTAGCTGGTGCCTGCCTGTCAGAAAGCTGGTGATCCAGTGGCAGACAGAGATAGGAACAGAGAGCTGGGTTAGTTTGGTCTGAAGCAGTGCTGGGATGATCGTATTAAATGCTGATGAAAAATCTATGAACAAGACTCTTGCATAAGCCCCTGGTTTGTCCAGATGTTGAAGGATGAAGTGCAGTCCCATATTGACTGCATCATCCGCAGACCTGTTCGCTCTATAGGCAAACTGCAGGGGGTCCAATAAGGGATCAATGATGTCCTTCAGGTAGGCCAACACCAGCCTTTCAAATGACTTCATGAGCACAGACATTAGGGCAACTGGTCTGTAGTCATTAAGTCCCGTGATTTTAGTTTTTTTTTTGGAATGGGGATGATTGTGGAACGTTTATAGCATGAAGGGGCTTCACCTAATTCCAGTGATCTGTTGAAGATCTGTGTGAAGATGGGAGCCAGCTGGTCAGCACAGGATTTCAGACAGGCTGGTGTAACGCCGACTGGACCTGGAGCTTTCCTTATCTTTTGTTTCAGGACGATCTGGCGAACATCTTTTTCACAGACCTGGAGTACAGGGTGCATGGTTGTCAGAGGTGATAATGGTGGTGTGGAAAGATGATCAGGACAGGGGTGTGGTGTGAGACTGGGAGTTTCAAATCTACAATAGAACTCATTCAGGTCCTCAACCAGTTGTTGATTGCCTACAGAACTGGGGGATGGCGTCTTGTAATTAGTGATTGTTTTCAGGCCTTTGAACAATGCATAATAACATACTTGCACTGCAAAATTGACAACTTTACTCCAAATATTATTTCTTAATCTTGGACAGTACACTACAAAAAAGCGCTGGGAGAAACATACAAGAGCACAACTATGTGCATAAACACCCTTCTTTTTAGTTCAGAATGCAGCAGCGAGAACCAGAAGATACGAGCACATCACCCCTATCTTATCCACACTGCAATGGCTCCCAGTGAAATTTCGTATCGATTTAAAAATACTACTTTTGACCTCTTAAGCATTAAATGGCCTTGCACTGCAATACCTGAGCGAACTGCTAGTGTTAACTTAAAAATATCTCCTGTTATATTGAACTTCCAACTGTCTAACGGACACTATGACTGAAAACTATTCCTGATACAATTCCTACTGCTCAGGGAGTTTTTCCTTGCCATCGTTGTGCTCGGCTTGCTCATCAGGGACAATCTGATTATTATTATTATTTTTTTTTCACATTTCATACAAATGTTGCATATTTTTTTGGATTTTGTGAATCTGCTTTGCAACAATGACATATGTTAAAAGCGCTATACAAATAAAATTTTATTTAAAAAATTTAATTGAACATTCACAGACATAGACAGTATGATGTGCACTGAAAAACTTCCATGACCACCATGATCTAAAAAGAATGGTTTCTTTGCGAGAATTAATTGCAAAAAAAAAAAAAAAAAATATATATATATATATATATATATATATATATATATATATATATACAGTGGAACCTCGGATTACGAGTAACGCGGTTTACGAGGGTTTCGGAAGACGAGCAAAGATTTGTAATAAATTTTGACTTGAAAAATGAGCAAGTTTTAGTTTACGAGCGCCAAATATCATTAAAAAGCATGTGGGATGCATGCGCGTCTTGTTTTTCTTGTTTTTACGTGCACTCGGCAGCAAAAAAAGAAGCGCACGCATGCGGTTCCTGTTTTGATGCCGAGCGCACGTCATCACAACTGAACCAATGGCTATTCACTTTCTCGCGCTGCGGATTGTGGGCAATCGAGTTGTAAACATCCGAGCGCGTGTATGCTGTTTACAACACCGCTGTGACCGCGTGAGCACGTAAAGCATTTTTTATTTACTTTTAAAGTGTTTTATTTATTTTTCTGTCTTTACTGCGCTTTAGTACTTTAGTGTACTGCAACAATGGCACCTGCAAAGAAAAAGTTGCAAAAGGAAGGTGGTAAAAAGAAGGAGATGATCACGCTGGAAGTTAAAAAAGAAATCATTAAGAAGCGCGAGCAAGGTACGCGAGTGGCCGACCTCGCAAGATTTTATAAAAAGTCTACGTCAACGATATGCACAATATTAAAGCAAAAAAAAGAAATAGCCGGACTAGATGCAGCAAAAGGAGTCACGCGGATATCAAAGCAGCGGCCACGTCTATTGGATGATGTAGAAAAGTTGCTTCTTGTGTGGATAAATGAGAAGCAGCTCGCCGGTGATACCGTGACTGAGCAACTTATCTGCGATAAGGCAAAGAACTTGTACGCCGACCTTGTAAGCAAACTGCCAGGTACGTCGACAGAAAATGTAGAGGGCTTTAAGGCGAGCAGGGGCTGGTTTGATAATTTTAAGAGGAGAAGTGGTATCCACAGTGTTGTGCGGCACGGAGAGGCTGCGAGTTCAGACGCTAAAGCAGCCGACGCGTTCGTTTCCGAATTTAATGAGCTCATGGTTTCTGAGTGCTACCTGCCGCAGCAGGTTTTTAACTGCGACGAGACCGGGCTGTTTTGGAAAAAAATGCCAAAGAGGACTTACATTACAGCAGAAGAGAGTGCATTGCCGGGTCACAAGCCCATGAAAGACCGACTCAAGCTATTGTTTTGTGCTAATGCAAGTGGGGATTTAAAAATTAAGCCCCTGCTTGTGTATCATTCGGAAAATCCACGAGCCTTTAAAAAATGTAAAGTGCAGAAGAGTCAGTTAAATGTTATGTGGAGGTCCAACAGCAAGGCTTGGGTCACTCGTATCCTGTTTGTGGAGTGGATCAACGAGGTTTTTGGTCCTGCAGTGAAAAACTATCTTTTAGAAAAAAATCTGCCACTCAAAGTCTTGCTGGTTATGGATAATGCTCCTGCTCATCCTCCAGGCCTTGAGGATGACTTACTGAAGGAATTTGAGTTCATTAAAGTCAAGTTCCTTCCTCCCAACACCACTCCACTACTCCAGCCTATGGATCAGCAGGTCATTTCAAACTTTAAAAAACTTTACACCAAAGCTTTGTTTCAGCGATGCTTTGAAGTGACAGAAGGAACAAACCTTACCCTCAGAGAGTTTTGGAAAGATCATTTTCACATCGTGCATTGCCTCAAAATCATTGATAAAGCCTGGGATGGGGTTACCAAGAGAACCCTTAATTCTGCTTGGAAAAATCTGTGGCCTGATTGCATTCTTGGACATGACCCTGAGGGGTTTGCTCATGAACAAAAGTCGGCAGTTGTAGATGAAATTGTGTCCTTAGGAAAGACTATGGGACTGGAGGTGAATGAGGACGACATTGAAGAGCTAGTGGAGGAACATAGCCAGGAGCTGACCACCGACGAACTGATGGATCTGCATCGTGAGCAACAACAAGAGGTTATGGAGGAGATCTCATCAGAGGAGGATGAGAAAAAGACAGCAGAATCCCTAACTTCCAGTGAGATTAAGGAGGTGTGTAAAATGTGGGAAACTGTGCAAAATTTTGTAGAAAATCACCACCCGAATAAGGCTGTAGCAGTGCGCACAATCAATCTGTTTAATGACAATGCAATGTCCCATTTCCGTGAGATTCTCAAAAGGAGGCAAAAGCAGGTGTCATTAGATAGGTTCCTGGTAAGAGTTACCAAAAAAGAGAAAGAGGCTGGTGAGCCAACAGACAGCAGTGATGAGTAAATCGTGATTGTGAAAGTGTTAGTTTTATTTACAGTATTTTTAGGGCCCAAGCACTGAGTGCGCAGGGCCCTATTGTTTTCGTTAGGATTATTAGGGCCCAAGCACTGAGTGCGCAGGGCCCTATTGTTCTTCTAAGGATTATTATTAGGGCCCAAGCACTGAGTGCGCAGGGCCCTATTGTTTTCGTTAGGATTATTATTTTTAGGGCCCAAGCACTGTAGTGCGCAGGGCCCTATTGTTCTTCTAAGGATTATTTATTTTTAGGGCCCAAGCACTGAGTGCGCAGGGCCCTATTGTTTTCGTTAGGATTATTATTATTATTTTTTTTTTTTTTTTTTTTTTTTTTTTTTTTTCCACACTTTTGGTACTTTTGGGGTCCTTAACATACTCAAAAACTCATCAAAATTTGCATCCAGATTGGAATCCGCGGCCATCAGGTCCTCAGTGGGGCTCGGCCCGCGGAGTCGCACACGCCCGTCACAGCGCCCCCTAGAAAATCGTGCCTCATAGCTCAGAGACACTTGCACGCACACTCAGAAAACTCCGTGTACATTTAGATCTCATCAAGCTGAACAAGTTTTGCAATGCATGTCATCAGGGCTAATCAACAGGAAGTGAGTTATTTTGAGGTCTTTGCAAAACGCACCCAATGGAATTTGAAATACTCCTCCTAGGAAATTTACAGAATTTCCACCAAACCAGGCAAATATGATCTAAACAAGTTGCCGATGCAAAATTGCAGAGATCTTTTTGATACCTCGAACGGTTCGGCCGTGGCGACGCTTTAAAATTATGGCGAATAAAATGAAACAGGAAGTGGCTAATAACTTCTGTGTACATTACGTTATGCATATGAAACTTTACAGGTGTGTTAAGAGTAGGAAGATGATCACATCAAATGACAATCATGAGTCTATGTCATAGCGCCACCAACTGGCAGCAGGAAGTGTGTCACTTTTGGAAATCACTAATATTTTGGCCTTTACTTTCACCTGATTTGGTTCAAAATCAGTCAGAATAATGAAAAGACATGGATGATTTGAGACCATGAAGGATTTTTTTATAATTTGAATCGTCTTGTTATGGCGACGATTTATCTAGAGAAAAAACCTAAAATGAAGTGCAAAAAAATAAATCTTCTCATATCGTACGAGTGGAAAGACCTACGGTTCCAAACTTTTACGGCTATACACTGAAACTGATTATGAGTAAGGCCTGAGAGCCTGGAGACCGGGCGTGGCTCAGGGCCTGGACAGCGCCCCCTGGAACTTTGTAAAAAATTTAGCTGCATAATTCATATCCACTTTCACATATATGCATGAGACCCAGCAGAAATTTAGATCTCATTGAGATGAACAACTTGCATATCCCATACTGGAATCCGCTGAACAGGAAGTCAGTTATTTGGCGTTGATTGAAAAACGCACCCATTGGAATGTGATATACTACTCTTACAGGATTCATAGGTTTTTGACCAAACAGGGTCTAATATAATCTCAAGACATTGAGGATCTAATATTGTGAAGGGCTGGTTGATATCTCAAACGGGTCGGCCGTGGCGAGCCCTTAAACCTACGGCGAATAACAGGAAACAGGAAGTGGCTAATAACTTCTGTATAAATTGAGTGACATTCATCAAACCTCAGCAGTAGGTTAAGAGAAGAGTCCTGCTCACAGTGACATGGGTCCCGTGAGTCTCAGTCATAGCGCCACCAACTGGCAGCAGAAAGTGTCTACTTTCAGAAATTAAATTCTTTTGTGGCTAATTTTCAGCAAATTGGCTTCAAAATCAGGCACAATAATTGGAAGACACGGCTGATGTGACACTGTAAAGGACTTTTTGATACGTTGAATAGTATTGCTATGGCAACATATCATTTTGAGCAAATATAAGATACTTATATCCACCAAGTGGAAAATCATAATGTGCCCAAACATTTTAGGTAGAAAGAACAACTGCTTCTGAGTAGATTTCTTGAGTTTCATGTTTTTGTGATGCTCACACAGCTCCCAACAATTTTTACAGTATATTTATCAGCTTTGGCCTGAACTGTCTCCACTCAGTCCTGCAGTAATAAAATATGTCCAGTAGATGGCAGTAATAGGCAGGTATTCTGCAGTCAGGTCTTTCCCCTTCTCCTTTACTATGGCTTCATGTTTACAATTTAAACATATGCAGAAATGATCAAAAATATACAATAGAAACATTTAAATTGCCCACTGTACAACATACACACACACACACACACACACACACACACACACACACACACACATTATATGTGACATCACATTCAGGAACATCCTTAACCTTACACCGATAATTTATTTATAACACACATCACCAATATTAACACACAGACTCACACACCATACACACACACACACACACACACACACACACACACACACACACACACACACCATATACACAAACTCGCACAAACACAAGCACATTTACTCGTCACACACATACTGACACATCTACATGTCACACACCTCTCTCCCTCACTCTCACACACACACACACACACACACACACACACACACACACACACACACACACACACACACACACACTCATTATATTCAGTGACACAGACAGTGACATCACATTCAGGAACATCCTTAAACTTACACCGATAAATTATTTATCACACACATCACTAATGTTCACACACAGACTCACACACCATACACAAAAACATCTACAAACAAACACACACACACACACCATATACACAAACTCACACAAGCACATTTACTCGTCACACACAGACTGACACATCTACATGTCACACACCTCTCTCCCTCACTCTCTCTCTCTCTCACACACACACACACACACACACACACACACACACACACACACACACACACACACACACACACACACACACACAGGACAAGCCAAAGACTGATCCAGCATCAGCATCAAATAAATCCCATTGCGTGTCATACTCAAACTTGACCTCACATCACTGTCACTGTCACACACCTCTCTCCCTCACTCTCACACACACATCACACATTTTGATATCTCAAACGGGTCAGCCGTGATAATGTCTTAAACTTACACCCAACAATTATTAATAACACACACATCACTAATATTAACACACAGATGCAGACACCATACACACAAACATGCACAAACACAAGCACACATCTCTAATGTTAACACACTAAATAAACACACACACAAACACAAAGATATCTCACACACATGCATGCACACACACAAACAAGTACACTCATATATCACACACATGCACACCTACATACACACACATTATAACATCACAAATTGTAACACTCACACACTCACATCTCTGTCTCACACACCCTCACGCAGAAACACACACACCCATTAACAAGTCACATATCTTAAACATACTAACACACACTACTGTTAACACAGACTTACACACCACACACACACACTCATTATATTCAGTGACACAGACAGTGACATCACATTCAGGAACATCCTTAAACTTACACCGATAAATTATTCATAACACACATCACCAATATTAACACACAGACTCACACACCATACACACACACACACACACACACCATATACACAAACTCACACAAGCACATTTACTCGTCACACACAGACTGACACATCTACATGTCACACACCTCTCTCCCTGACTCTCTCTCACACACACACACACACACACACACACACACACATCACATCACATCACTGTCACACACCTCTCTCCCTCACTCTCACACACACATCACACATTTTGATATCTCAAACGGGTCAGCCGTGATAATGTCTTAAACTTACACCCAACAATTATTAATAACACACATCACTAATATTAACACACAGATGCAGACACCATACTCACAAACATGCACAAACACAAGCACACATCAGTAATGTTAACACACTAAATAAACACACACACAGAAACACACACACACACACACACACACACACAAAAAAACACCTCTCACACACACGCACACACATGCATGCACACACAAACAAATACACTCGTACAATACACAAATGAGCACCTACATAAACACACATTATAACATCACAAATTATAACACTCACACACTCACATCTCTGTCTCACACACCCTCACGCAGAAACACACACATCCACTAACAAGTCACATGTCTTAGACATACTAACACACACATCACTAATGTTAACACACAGACTCACACACCACACACACACAAACACGCAAAAACACATTTACTCATCAGAGACAGACTGACACATTAACTAGTCACACACACACACACACACACACACACACACACACACACACACACACACACACACACATATTTAGGGCCCAAACTGATATTAGCCCAGTATGATGTGTGACGTTCGGTGTGCAAGTTCCGCGGTGCAACCGGGTGCCAATGACTTTTTCGAGGTTTTGACACACTCGAATAACACGCAGGTTGTGCGGTGCGCCCGGGGTGGGGACCGCGCCCGTTGCTTGGGCCCGTCATCGTTGCTTGCAACTTTAATTAGGGCCCAAGCACTGAGTGCGCAGGGCCCTATTGTTTTCGTTAGGATTATTATTTTTTTTTTTTTTTTTTTTTTTTTTTTTTTTTTTTTTTCCACACTTTTGGTACTTTTGGGGTCCTTAACATACTCAAAAACTCATCAAAATTTGCATCCAGATTGGAATCCGCGGCCATCAGGTCCTCAGTGGGGCTCGGCCCGGGGAGTCGCACACGCCCGTCACAGCGCCCCCTAGAAAATCGTGCCTCATAGCTCAGAGACACTTGCACGCACACTCAGAAAACTCCGTGTACATTTAGATCTCATCAAGCTGAACAAGTTTTGCAATGCATGTCATCAGGGCTAATCAACAGGAAGTGAGTTATTTTGAGGTCTTTGCAAAACGCACCCAATGGAATTTGAAATACTCCTCCTAGGAAATTTACAGAATTTCCACCAAACCAGGCAAATATGATCTAAACAAGTTGCCGATGCAAAATTGCAGAGATCTTTTTGATACCTCGAACGGTTCGGCCGTGGCGACGCTTTAAAATTATGGCGAATAAAATGAAACAGGAAGTGGCTAATAACTTCTGTGTACATTACGTTATGCATATGAAACTTTACAGGTGTGTTAAGAGTAGGAAGATGATCACATCAAATGACAATCATGAGTCTATGTCATAGCGCCACCAACTGGCAGCAGGAAGTGTGTCACTTTTGGAAATCACTAATATTTTGGCCTTTACTTTCACCTGATTTGGTTCAAAATCAGTCAGAATAATGAAAAGACATGGATGATTTGAGACCATGAAGGATTTTTTTATAATTTGAATCGTCTTGTTATGGCGACGATTTATCTAGAGAAAAAACCTAAAATGAAGTGCAAAAAAATAAATCTTCTCATATCGTACGAGTGGAAAGACCTACGGTTCCAAACTTTTACGGCTATACACTGAAACTGATTATGAGTAAGGCCTGAGAGCCTGGAGACCGGGCGTGGCTCAGGGCCTGGACAGCGCCCCCTGGAACTTTGTAAAAAATTTAGCTGCATAATTCATATCCACTTTCACATATATGCATGAGACCCAGTAGAAATTTAGATCTCATTGAGATGAACAACTTGCATATCCCATACTGGAATCCGCTGAACAGGAAGTCAGTTATTTGGCGTTGATTGAAAAACGCACCCATTGGAATGTGATATACTACTCTTACAGGATTCATAGGTTTTTGACCAAACAGGGTCTAATATAATCTCAAGACATTGAGGATCTAATATTGTGAAGGGCTGGTTGATATCTCAAACGGGTCGGCCGTGGCGAGCCCTTAAACCTACGGCGAATAACAGGAAACAGGAAGTGGCTAATAACTTCTGTATAAATTGAGTGACATTCATCAAACCTCAGCAGTAGGTTAAGAGAAGAGTCCTGCTCACAGTGACATGGGTCCCGTGAGTCTCAGTCATAGCGCCACCAACTGGCAGCAGAAAGTGTCTACTTTCAGAAATTAAATTCTTTTGTGGCTAATTTTCAGCAAATTGGCTTCAAAATCAGGCACAATAATTGGAAGACACGGCGGATGTGACACTGTAAAGGACTTTTTGATACGTTGAATAGTATTGCTATGGCAACATATCATTTGGAGCAAATATAAGATACTTATATCCACCAAGTGGAAAATCATAATGTGCCCAAACATTTTAGGTAGAAAGAACAACTGCTTCTGAGTAGATTTCTTGAGTTTCATGTTTTTGTGATGCTCACACAGCTCCCAACAATTTTTACAGTATATTTATCAGCTTTGGCCTGAACTGTCTCCACTCAGTCCTGCAGTAATAAAATATGTCCAGTAGATGGCAGTAATAGGCAGGTATTCTGCAGTCAGGTCTTTCCCCTTCTCCTTTACTATGGCTTCATGTTTACAATTTAAACATATGCAGAAATGATCAAAAATATACAATAGAAACATTTAAATTGCCCACTGTACAACATACACACACACACACACACACACACACACACACATTATATGTGACATCACATTCAGGAACATCCTTAACCTTACACCGATAATTTATTTATAACACACATCACCAATATTAACACACAGACTCACACACCATACACACACACACACACACACACACACACACACACACACACACACACACCATATACACAAACTCGCACAAACACAAGCACATTTACTCGTCACACACATACTGACACATCTACATGTCACACACCTCTCTCCCTCACTCTCACACACACACACACACACACACACACACACACACACACATACACACACACACACACACACACACACACACACACACACACACACACACACACACACACACTCATTATATTCAGTGACACAGACAGTGACATCACATTCAGGAACATCCTTAAACTTACACCGAAACATTATTTATAACACACACATCACTAATGTTCACACACAGACTCACACACCATACACAAAAACATCTACAAACAAACACACACACACACACCATATACACAAACTCACACAAGCACATTTACTCGTCACACACAGACTGACACATCTACATGTCACACACCTCTCTCCCTCACTCTCTCTCTCTCTCACACACACACACACACACACACACACACACACACACACACACACACACACACACACACACACACACACACACAGGACAAGCCAAAGACTGATCCAGCATCAGCATCAAATAAATCCCATTGCGTGTCATACTCAAACTTGACCTCACATCACATCACTGTCACACACCTCTCTCCCTCACTCTCACACACACATCACACATTTTGATATCTCAAACGGGTCAGCCGTGATAATGTCTTAAACTTACACCCAACAATTATTAATAACACACACATCACTAATATTAACACACAGATGCAGACACCATACACACAAACATGCACAAACACAAGCACACATCTCTAATGTTAACACACTAAATAAACACACACACAAACACAAAGATATCTCACACACATGCATGCACACACACAAACAAGTACACTCATACATCACACACATGCACACCTACATACACACACATTATAACATCACAAATTGTAACACTCACACACTCACATCTCTGTCTCACACACCCTCACGCAGAAACACACACACCCATTAACAAGTCACATATCTTAAACATACTAACACACACTACTGTTAACACAGACTTACACACCACACACACACACTCATTATATTCAGTGACACAGACAGTGACATCACATTCAGGAACATCCTTAAACTTACACCGATAAATTATTCATAACACACATCACCAATATTAACACACAGACTCACACACCATACACACACACACCATATACACAAACTCACACAAGCACATTTACTCGTCACACACAGACTGACACATCTACATGTCACACACCTCTCTCCCTGACTCTCTCTCACACACACACACACACACACACACATCACATCACATCACTGTCACACACCTCTCTCCCTCACTCTCACACACACATCACACATTTTGATATCTCAAACGGGTCAGCCGTGATAATGTCTTAAACTTACACCCAACAATTATTAATAACACACATCACTAATATTAACACACAGATGCAGACACCATACTCACAAACATGCACAAACACAAGCACACATCACTAATGTTAACACACTAAATAAACACACACACAGAAACACACACACACACACACACACACACACAAAAAACACCTCTCACACACACGCACACACATGCATGCACACACAAACAAATACACTCGTACAATACACAAATGAGCACCTACATAAACACACATTATAACATCACAAATTATAACACTCACACACTCACATCTCTGTCTCACACACCCTCACGCAGAAACACACACATCCACTAACAAGTCACATGTCTTAGACATACTAACACACACATCACTAATGTTAACACACAGACTCACACACCACACACACACAAACACGCAAAAACACATTTACTCATCAGAGACAGACTGACACATTAACTAGTCACACACACACACACACACACACACACACACACACACATATTTAGGGCCCAAACTGATATTAGCCCAGTATGATGTGTGACGTTCGGTGTGCAAGTTCCGCGGTGCAACCGGGTGCCAATGACTTTTTCGAGGTTTTGACACACTCGAATAACACGCAGGTTGTGCGGTGCGCCCGGGGTGGGGACCGCGCCCGTTGCTTGGGCCCGTCATCGTTGCTTGCAACTTTAATTTTTTTTTTATTTATTTTTATTATTTTTCTTTCAATCATCCGGGCACTTTCGGGCCTCTTAAAATACTCAAAAACTCACCAAAATTTGCACACAGATTGGAATCTGCGGCCAACAGGTCCTCAGTGCGGCTCGGCCCGGGGCGTCGCACACGCCCCGCACAGCGCCCCCTACAGAGTCTTGCCTTATAGCTCAGACACACTTGCACGTATACTTATAAAACTCGGTGAACATTTAGATCTCATCAAACTGAACAAGTTTCGCGCTGCATGTCATCAGGTCTAATCAACAGGAAGTGAGTTATTTTGAGTTGTTTGCAAAACGCACCCAATGGAATGTGATAAACTCCTCCTAGGAAATTTTTACAATTCGCACCAAACCAGCTAAATATGATCTAAACAAGTTGCCGATGCAAAATTGCAGAGATCTTTTTGATACCTCGAACGGTTCGGCCGTGGCGACGCTTTAAAATTATGGCGAATAAAATGAAACAGGAAGTGGCTAATAACTTCTGTGTACATTAAGTTAGGCACATGAAACTTTACAGGTATGTTAAGAGTAGGAAGCTGATCACATCATATGACAATCATGAGTCTATGTCATAGCGCCACCACGTGGCAGCAGGAAGTGTGTCACTTTTGGAAATCATTAATATTTTGTCCTTTACTTTCACCTGATTTGGTTCAAAATCAGTCAGAATAATGAAAAGACATGGGTCATTTGAAATCATGAAGGATTTTTTTCTAATTTGAATCGTGTTGCTATGGTGACGATTTAACTCAAGAAAAAATCGAAGAAAATTATTCTTCTCATATCTTACGATTGGAAAGATCTACGGGTCCCAAATTTTATGGTTGTAGACTCTCACTGATTGTGAGGAAGCCCTGAGAGCCTGGAGCCCGGGCGTGCCACAGGGCCTGTACAGCGCCCCCTGGAACTTTGTAAAGTTTAAGCTGCATAACTCATATCCACTTTCACATATATGAATGAGACCCAGTATAAATTTAGATCTCATTGAGCTGAACAACTTCCATACCCCATGTCATGGAATCCGCTGAACAGGAAGTCGGTTATTTGGCGTTGTTTGAAAAACGCACCCATTGGAATGTGATCTACTACTCTTACAGAATTAATAGGTTTTTGACCAAACAGGGTCTAATTTAATCTCAAGACATTGAGGATCTAATATTGTGAAGGGCTGGTTGATATCTTAAACGGGTCGGCCGTGGCGAGCCCTTAAACCTACGGCGAATAACAGGAAACAGGAAGTGGCTAATAACTTCTGTATAAATTGTGTGACGTTCATCAAACCTCAGCAGTAGGTTAAGAGAAGAGTCCTGCTCACAGTGACATGGGTCCCATGAGTCTCAGTCATAGCGCCACCAACTGGCAACAGAAAGTGTCTACTTTTAGAAATTAAATTCTTTTGGGGCTAATTTTCAGCTAATTGGTTTCAAAATCAGGCACAATAATTGGAAGACATGGCTGATGTCACCCTGTAAAGGACTTTTTGCTATGTTAAATAGTGTTGCTATGGCAAGGTAAAATTTTAAGGAAAACTAGGATACTCATATCCAACTAGTGGAAAGTCCTAATGTCTCCAAACATTTTACATAGAAGGTACAACTGGTTCTGAGTAAATTTCTTGAGTTTCACGATTTTGTTATGCTCATACGCCTCCCAACAATATTTTATGTTTATTAACTCATTGTTTTAAAAAAGTGTATAAACTAACTCCTGCAGTACTAAACTATGGCCACTAGATGGAGGTATCACACCACACATCCCACACACACGGAGACGCACAGAGACACACGTGACCTCCCCCTCCCTCACAGATTTGAGTTTTGGTGAAGCGGACTGACACAAACGCTGCCGCTGAATAGTTGTTTATGGACTGTTTAATTGTTTACAAATCGCCCTTTGGACCAAGTTTTGTGCGTGAATGCAACAGTAAGTGTGAAGTCTGTAACTATATTAACAATGGACATTTTATCTGTTCCGGTAACAAGTTATTATGCCCGCGAGGTCGCGATATATATATATATATATATATTTACATGTGTGTGTGTGTGTGTGTGTGTGTATTCTTAGTAAGTATGCCTAGAATCAATATGTTATTGTGACTGTCACTATTATCTTTTGCTGTTGTTATTTCGTGTTATAAACACACACACATTTGAAACACGGCCCGTAGCTTTAAGGGCCACGGCGAATAACAGGAAACAGGAAGTGGCTAATAACTTCTGTCTAAATTGTGTGACGTTCATCAAACCTCAGCAGTAGGTTAAGAGAAGAGTCCTGCTCACAGTGACATGGGTCCCGTGAGTCTCAGTCATAGCGCCACCAACTGGCAGCAGAAAGTGTCTACTTTTAGAAATTAAATTCCTTTGTGGCTAATTTTCAGCTAATTGGCTTCAAAATCAGGCACAATAATTGGAAGACACGGCTGATGTCACACTGTAAAGGACTTTTTGATACGTTGAATAGTGTTGCTATGGCAACATATAATTTTGAGCAAATATAAGATACTTATATCCACCAAGTGGAAAGTCCTAATGTGCCCAAACATTTTAGGTAGAAAGAACAACTGGTTCTGAGTAGATTTCTTCAGTTTCATGTTTTTGTGATGCTCACACAGCTCCCAACAATTTTTACAGTATATTTATCAGCCTTGGTTTGAACTTTCTGTACTGACTCCTGCAGTAATAAAATATGTCCAGTAGATGGCAGTAGTAGGCAGGTATTCTGCAGTCAGGTCTTTCCCCTTCTCCTTTACTATGCCTTCATGTTTACAATTTAAACATATGCAGAAATTATTAAAAATAAACAATACAAACATTTAAATTGCCCACTGTGCAACATTCAGTCTGGTGGACAAGCGCGGCGATATACACACCAGACCACACATTCTAAACACACACACACACACACACACACACACACACACACTCTACACATCGGTCATGTACACATCCCGACAAATACACAATATGAACACACTAACTATCCTACATGCACACACACACACACACACACACATCACAAGCACACGTCACTAATGTTACCTGACTAAATAAAAATCAATATATCATGAAAAAGGAAAAAGATCCTTAAACAAGAGGCTCCTGCGCACCTATAGTGTGTGGGTGAGTTTTTAATTACAAATCAGTTTTGATATCTCAAATGTCTCAGCCGTGCTAATGTCTTAAACTTACACAACGAAAAATGATTAACACACACATCACTAATGTCAACACACTACATTAAAAAAGAAAAGAAAAGAATGATCCTTAGGAAAACAAGAGGGTCCTGCACATCTATAGCACACATCTGTCACGACACACACACACTCATTATATTCAGTGACACGGACAGTGACATCACATTCTGGAACATCCTTAAACTTACACTGAAAAATTATTAATAACACACATCACTAATGTTCACACACAGACTCACACACCATACACACAAACACACACACACTCCATATACACAAACACAAGCACATTTACTCGTCACACACAGACTGACACATCTACATCTCACACACCTCTGTCCCTCACTCTCACACACACTAAACCTCCCACACACACATACACACGGACACACACACACGGACACACACACACGGACACACACACACGGACACACACACACACACACACACACACACAGACACAAATCACATCACTGTCACACACATCTCTCCCTTACTCTCACACACACATCACATCACATCACACATTTTGATATCCCAAACGGGTCAGCCGTGATAATGTCTTAAACTTACACCCAACAATTATTAATCACACACACATCACTAATATTTGAACACACCATACACACAAACATGCACAAACACAAGCACACATCACTAATGTTAACACACTAAATAAACACACAAAGACACAAACACATCTCACACACACGCACACACATGCATGCACAAACACAAACAAATACACTCATACATCACACAAATGAGCACCTACATACACACACACATTATAACATCACAAATTATAACACTCACACACTCACATCTCTGTCTCACACACCCTCACGCAGAAACACACACATCCACTAACAAGTCACATGTCTTAGACATACTAACACACACATCACTAATGTTAACACACAGACTCACACACCACACAAACACGCAAAAACACATTTACTCATCAGAGACAGACTGACACATTAACTAGTCACACACACACACACACAAATATTTAGGGCCCAAACTGATATTAGCCCAGTATGATGTGTGACGTTCTGTGTGCAAGTTCCGCGGTGCAACCGGGTGCCAATGACTTTTTTGAGGTTTTGACACACTCGAATAACACGCAGGTTGTGCGGTGCGCCCGGGGTGGGGACCGCGCCCGTTGCTTGGGCCCGTCATCGTTGCTTGCAACTTTAATTTTTTTTATTATTTTTTTTTTTTATTATTTTTCTTTCAATCATCCGGGCACTTTCGGGCCTCTTAACATACTCAAAAACTCACCAAAATTTGCACACAGATTGGAATCTGCGGCCAACAGGTCCTCAGTGGGGCTTGGCCCGGGGCGTCGCACACGCCCCGCACAGCGCCCCCTAGAGAGTCTTGCCTTATAGCTCAGACACACTTGCACGTATACTTATAAAACTCGGTGAACATTTAGATCTCATCAAACTGAACAAGTTTCGCGCTGCATGTCATCAGGTCTAATCAACAGGAAGTGAGTTATTTTGAGTTGTTTGCAAAACGCACCCAATGGAATGTGATAAACTCCTCCTAGGAAATTTTTACAATTCGCACCAAACCAGCTAAATATGATCTAAACAAGTTGGCGATGCAAAATTGCAGAGATCTTTTTGATCCCTCGAACGGTTCGGCCGTGGCGACGCTTTAAAATTATGGCGAATAAAATGAAACAGGAAGTGGCTAATAACTTCTGTGTACATTAAGTTATGCACATGAAACTTTACAGCTATGTTAAGAGTAGGAAGCTGATCACATCATATGACAATCATGAGTCTATGTCATAGCGCCACCAAGTGGCAGCAGGAAGTGTGTCACTTTTGGAAATCAGTAATATTTTGTCCTTTACTTTCACCTGATTTGGTTCAAAATCAGTCAGAATAATGAAAAGACATGGGTCATTTGAAATCATGAAGGATTTTTTTCTAATTTGAATCGTGTTGCTATGGTGACGATTTAACTCAAGAAAAAATCGAAGAAAATTATTCTTCTCATATCTTACGAGTGGAAAGACCTACGGCTCCAAAATTGTATGGGTGTAGACTCTCACTGATTGTGAGGAAGCCCTGAGAGCCTGGAGCCCGGGCGTGCCACAGGGCCTGTACAGCGCCCCCTGGAACTTTGTAAAGTTTAAGCTGCATAACTCATATCCACTTTCACATATATGAATGAGACCCAGTATAAATTTAGATCTCATTGAGGTGAATAACTTGCATACCCCATGTCATGGAATCCGCTGAACAGGAAGTCGGTTATTTAGCGTTGTTTGAAAAACGCACCCATTGGAATGTGATCTACTACTCTTACAGGATTCATATATTTTTGACCAAACAGGGTCTAATACAATCTCAAGACATTGAGGATCTAATATTGTGAAGGGCTGGTTGATATCTTAAACGGGTCGGCCGTGGCGAGCCCTTAAACCTACGGCGAATAACAGGAAACAGGAAGTGGCTAATAACTTCTGTATAATTTGTGTGACGTTCATCAAACCTCAGCGGTAGGTTAAGAGAAGAATCCTGCTCACACTGACATGGGTCCCGTGAGTCTCAGTCATAGCGCCACCAACTGGCAGCAGAAAGTGTCTACTTTTAGAAATTAAATTCTTTTGTGGCTAATTTTCAGCTAATTGGCTTCAAAATCAGGCACAATAATTGGAAGAGACGGCTGATGTCACACTGTAAAGGACTTTTTGATACGTTGAATAGTATTGCTATGGCAACATATAATTTTGAGCAAATATAAGATACTCATATCCACCAAGTGGAAAGTCCTAATGTGCCCAAAAATTTTAGGTAGAAAGAACAACTGGTTCTGATTAGATTTCTTCAGTTTCATGTTTTTGTGATGCTCAAACAGCTCCCAACAATTTTTACAGTATATTTATCAGCCTTGGTCTGAACTGTGTCCACTGACTCCTGCAGTAATAAAATATGTCCAGTAGATGGCAGTAGTAGGCAGGTATTCTGCAGTCAGGTCTTTCCCCTTCTCATTTACTATGGCTTCATGTTTACTATTTAAACATATGCAGAAATTATAAAAAATAAACAATACAAACATTTAAATTGCCCACTGTGCAATATTCAGTCTGGTGGACAAGCGCGGCGATATACACACCAGACCACACATTCTAAACACACACACACACACACACACACACACTACACATCGGTCATGTACACATCCCAACAAATACACAATATGAACACACTAACTATCCTACATGCACACACACACACACACACACACATCACAAGCACACGTCACTAATGTTACCAGACTAAATAAAAATCAATATATCATGAAAAAGGAAAAAGATCCTTAGGAAAACAAGAGGCTCCTGCGCACCTATAGTGTGTGGGTGAGTTTTTCATTGCAAATCAGTTTTGATATCTCAAATGTCTCAGCCGTGCTAATGTCTTAAACTTACACAACGAAAAATGATTAATAACACACACATCACTAATGTCAACACACTAGATTAAAAAAAAAGGAATAATCCTTAGGAAAACATGAGGGTCCTGCGCATCTATAGCACACATCTCTCACGACACACACACACTCATACACACTCACACACACACACTCATCATATTCAGTGACACGGACAGTGACATCACATTCAGGAACATTCTTAAACTTACACCGAAACATTACTTATAACACACTTCACTAATGTTAACAGACAGACTCACACACCATACACACAAACATCCATACACACACACACACACACACACTCCATATACACAAACACAAGCACATTCACTCGTCACACACAGACTGACACATCTACATCTCACACACCTCTGTCCCTCACTCTCACACACACTAAACCTCCCTGACACACACGCACGCACGCACGCACGCACACACACACACACACACACACTATATTCAGTGACACAGACAGTGACATCACATTCAGGAACATCCTTAAACTTACACCGAAAAAATTATTAATAACACACATCACTAATGTTAACACACAGACTCATACACCATACACACAAACATCCACAAACACACACACACACACACACACACACACACACACACACACACACACACCATATACACAAACTCGCACATACACAAGCACATTTACTCGTCACACACAGACTGACACATCTACATGTCACACACCCCTCTCCCTCACTCTCACACACACACTAAACCTCACACATCACATCACATCACTCCCTCACTCTCACACACACATCACACATAAACACACACACACACAACACATCACATCACTGTCACACACCTCTCTCCCTAACTCTCACACACATCACACATTTTGATATCTCAAACGAGTCAGCCGTGATAATGTCTTAAACTTACACCCAACAATTATTAATAACACACACATCACTAATATTAACACACAGATGCAGACACCATAGACACAAACATGCACAAACACAAGCACACATCACTAATGTTAACACACTAAATAAACACACACACAAACACAAAGATATCTCACACACATGCATGCACACACAAACAAATAAACTCATACATCACACACATGCACACCTACATACACACACATTATAACATCACAAATTATAACACTCACACACTCGCATCTCTGTCTCACACACCCTCACGCAGAAACACACACACCCACTAACAAGTCACATGTCTTAGACATACTAACACACACATCACTAATGTTAACACACAGACTCACACACCACACACACACACAAACACGCTCAAACGCATTTACTCATCAGACACAGAGTGACACATTCACTTGTCTCTCACACACACTCACACACACACACACACACACACACACACACACACACACACACACACACACACACACACATATTTAGGGCCCAAACTGATATTAGCCCAGTATGATGTGTGACGTTCGGTGTGCAAGTTCCGCGGTGCAACCGGGTGCCAATGACTTTTTCGAGGTTTTGACACACTCGAATAACACGCAGGTTGTGCGGTGCGCCCGGGGTGGGGACCGCGCCCGTTGCTTGGGCCCGTCATCGTTGCTTGCAACTTTAATTAGGGCCCAAGCACTGAGTGCGCAGGGCCCTATTGTTTTCGTTAGGATTATTATTATTTTTTTTTTTTTTTAGGGCCCAAGCACTGAGTGCGCAGGGCCCTATTGTTTTCGTTAGGATTATTATTTTTTTATTATTATTTTTTTATTATTTTTTTTCCACACTTTTGGTACTTTTGGGGTCCTTAACATACTCAAAAACTCATCAAAATTTGCATCCAGATTGGAATCCGCGGCCATCAGGTCCTCAGTGGGGCTCGGCCCGGGGAGTCGCACACGCCCGTCACAGCGCCCCCTAGAAAATCGTGCCTCATAGCTCAGAGACACTTGCACGCACACTCAGAAAACTCCGTGGACATTTAGATCTCATCAAGCTGAACAAGTTTTGCAATGCATGTCATCAGGGCTAATCAACAGGAAGTGAGTTATTTTGAGGTCTTTGCAAAACGCACCCAATGGAATTTGAAATACTCCTCCTAGGAAATTTACAGAATTTCCACCAAACCAGGCAAATATGATCTAAACAAGTTGCCGATGCAAAATTGCAGAGATCTTTTTGATACCTCGAACGGTTCGGCCGTGGCGACGCTTTAAAATTATGGCGAATAAAATGAAACAGGAAGTGGCTAATAACTTCTGTGTACATTACGTTATGCATATGAAACTTTACAGGTGTGTTAAGAGTAGGAAGATGATCACATCAAATGACAATCATGAGTCTATGTCATAGCGCCACCAACTGGCAGCAGGAAGTGTGTCACTTTTGGAAATCACTAATATTTTGGCCTTTACTTTCACCTGATTTGGTTCAAAATCAGTCAGAATAATGAAAAGACATGGATGATTTGAGACCATGAAGGATTTTTTTATAATTTGAATCGTCTTGTTATGGCGACGATTTATCTAGAGAAAAAACCTAAAATGAAGTGCAAAAAAATAAATCTTTTCATATCGTACGAGTGGAAAGACCTACGGTTCCAAACTTTTACGGCTATACACTGAAACTGATTATGAGTAAGGCCTGAGAGCCTGGAGACCGGGCGTGGCTCAGGGCCTGGACAGCGCCCCCTGGAACTTTGTAAAAAATTTAGCTGCATAATTCATATCCACTTTCACATATATGCATGAGACCCAGTAGAAATTTAGATCTCATTGAGATGAACAACTTGCATATCCCATACTGGAATCCGCTGAACAGGAAGTCAGTTATTTGGCGTTGATTGAAAAACGCACCCATTGGAATGTGATATACTACTCTTACAGGATTCATAGGTTTTTGACCAAACAGGGTCTAATATAATCTCAAGACATTGAGGATCTAATATTGTGAAGGGCTGGTTGATATCTCAAACGGGTCGGCCGTGGCGAGCCCTTAAACCTACGGCGAATAACAGGAAACAGGAAGTGGCTAATAACTTCTGTATAAATTGAGTGACATTCATCAAACCTCAGCAGTAGGTTAAGAGAAGAGTCCTGCTCACAGTGACATGGGTCCCGTGAGTCTCAGTCATAGCGCCACCAACTGGCAGCAGAAAGTGTCTACTTTCAGAAATTAAATTCTTTTGTGGCTAATTTTCAGCAAATTGGCTTCAAAATCAGGCACAATAATTGGAAGACACGGCTGATGTGACACTGTAAAGGACTTTTTGATACGTTGAATAGTATTGCTATGGCAACATATCATTTGGAGCAAATATAAGATACTTATATCCACCAAGTGGAAAATCATAATGTGCCCAAACATTTTAGGTAGAAAGAACAACTGCTTCTGAGTAGATTTCTTGAGTTTCATGTTTTTGTGATGCTCACACAGCTCCCAACAATTTTTACAGTATATTTATCAGCTTTGGCCTGAACTGTCTCCACTCAGTCCTGCAGTAATAAAATATGTCCAGTAGATGGCAGTAATAGGCAGGTATTCTGCAGTCAGGTCTTTCCCCTTCTCCTTTACTATGGCTTCATGTTTACAATTTAAACATATGCAGAAATGATCAAAAATATACAATAGAAACATTTAAATTGCCCACTGTACAACATACACACACACACACACACACACACACACACACACACACACACACACATTATATGTGACATCACATTCAGGAACATCCTTAACCTTACACCGATAATTTATTTATAACACACATCACCAATATTAACACACAGACTCACACACCATACACACACACACACACACACACACACACACACACACACACACACACACACACACACACACACCATATACACAAACTCGCACAAACACAAGCACATTTACTCGTCACACACATACTGACACATCTACATGTCACACACCTCTCTCACTCACTCTCACACACACACACACACACACACACACACACACACACACACACACACACACACACACACACACACTCACACTCATTATATTCAGTGACACAGACAGTGACATCACATTCAGGAACATCCTTAAACTTACACCGATAAATTATTTATCACACACATCACTAATGTTCACACACAGACTCACACACCATACACAAAAACATCTACAAACAAACACACACACACACACCATATACACAAACTCACACAAGCACATTTACTCGTCACACACAGACTGACACATCTACATGTCACACACCTCTCTCCCTCACTCTCTCTCTCTCTCACACACACACACACACACACACACACACACACACACACACACACACACACACACACACACACACACACAGGACAAGCCAAAGACTGATCCAGCATCAGCATCAAATAAATCCCATTGCGTGTCATACTCAAACTTGACCTCACATCACATCACTGTCACACACCTCTCTCCCTCACTCTCACACACACATCACACATTTTGATATCTCAAACGGGTCAGCCGTGATAATGTCTTAAACTTACACCCAACAATTATTAATAACACACACATCACTAATATTAACACACAGATGCAGACACCATACACACAAACATGCACAAACACAAGCACACATCTCTAATGTTAACACACTAAATAAACACACACACAAACACAAAGATATCTCACACACATGCATGCACACACACAAACAAGTACACTCATATATCACACACATGCACACCTACATACACACACATTATAACATCACAAATTGTAACACTCACACACTCACATCTCTGTCTCACACACCCTCACGCAGAAACACACACACCCATTAACAAGTCACATATCTTAAACATACTAACACACACTACTGTTAACACAGACTTACACACCACACACACACACTCATTATATTCAGTGACACAGACAGTGACATCACATTCAGGAACATCCTTAAACTTACACCGATAAATTATTCATAACACACATCACCAATATTAACACACAGACTCACACACCATACACACACACACACACACACACCATATACACAAACTCACACAAGCACATTTACTCGTCACACACAGACTGACACATCTACATGTCACACACCTCTCTCCCTGACTCTCTCTCACACACACACACACACACACACACACACACACACACACACACACACACACACACATCACATCACATCACTGTCACACACCTCTCTCCCTCACTCTCACACACACATCACACATTTTGATATCTCAAACGGGTCAGCCGTGATAATGTCTTAAACTTACACCCAACAATTATTAATAACACACATCACTAATATTAACACACAGATGCAGACACCATACTCACAAACATGCACAAACACAAGCACACATCACTAATGTTAACACACTAAATAAACACACACACAGAAACACACACACACACACACACACACACACACAAAAAAACACCTCTCACACACACGCACACACATGCATGCACACACAAACAAATACACTCGTACAATACACAAATGAGCACCTACATAAACACACATTATAACATCACAAATTATAACACTCACACACTCACATCTCTGTCTCACACACCCTCACGCAGAAACACACACATCCACTAACAAGTCACATGTCTTAGACATACTAACACACACATCACTAATGTTAACACACAGACTCACACACCACACACACACAAACACGCAAAAACACATTTACTCATCAGAGACAGACTGACACATTAACTAGTCACACACACACACACACACACACACACACACACACACACATATTTAGGGCCCAAACTGATATTAGCCCAGTATGATGTGTGACGTTCGGTGTGCAAGTTCCGCGGTGCAACCGGGTGCCAATGACTTTTTCGAGGTTTTGACACACTCGAATAACACGCAGGTTGTGCGGTGCGCCCGGGGTGGGGACCGCGCCCGTTGCTTGGGCCCGTCATCGTTGCTTGCAACTTTAATTTTTTTTTTTTTTTTTTTTTTATTATTTTTTTTCCACACTTTTGGTACTTTTGGGGTCCTTAACATACTCAAAAACTCATCAAAATTTGCATCCAGATTGGAATCCGCGGCCATCAGGTCCTCAGTGGGGCTCGGCCCGGGGAGTCGCACACGCCCGTCACAGCGCCCCCTAGAAAATCGTGCCTCATAGCTCAGAGACACTTGCACGCACACTCAGAAAACTCCGTGTACATTTAGATCTCATCAAGCTGAACAAGTTTTGCAATGCATGTCATCAGGGCTAATCAACAGGAAGTGAGTTATTTTGAGGTCTTTGCAAAACGCACCCAATGGAATTTGAAATACTCCTCCTAGGAAATTTACAGAATTTCCACCAAACCAGGCAAATATGATCTAAACAAGTTGCCGATGCAAAATTGCAGAGATCTTTTTGATACCTCGAACGGTTCGGCCGTGGCGACGCTTTAAAATTATGGCGAATAAAATGAAACAGGAAGTGGCTAATAACTTCTGTGTACATTACGTTATGCATATGAAACTTTACAGGTGTGTTAAGAGTAGGAAGATGATCACATCAAATGACAATCATGAGTCTATGTCATAGCGCCACCAACTGGCAGCAGGAAGTGTGTCACTTTTGGAAATCACTAATATTTTGGCCTTTACTTTCACCTGATTTGGTTCAAAATCAGTCAGAATAATGAAAAGACATGGATGATTTGAGACCATGAAGGATTTTTTTATAATTTGAATCGTCTTGTTATGGCGACGATTTATCTAGAGAAAAAACCTAAAATGAAGTGCAAAAAAATAAATCTTCTCATATCGTACGAGTGGAAAGACCTACGGTTCCAAACTTTTACGGCTATACACTGAAACTGATTATGAGTAAGGCCTGAGAGCCTGGAGACCGGGCGTGGCTCAGGGCCTGGACAGCGCCCCCTGGAACTTTGTAAAAAATTTAGCTGCATAATTCATATCCACTTTCACATATATGCATGAGACCCAGTAGAAATTTAGATCTCATTGAGATGAACAACTTGCATATCCCATACTGGAATCCGCTGAACAGGAAGTCAGTTATTTGGCGTTGATTGAAAAACGCACCCATTGGAATGTGATATACTACTCTTACAGGATTCATAGGTTTTTGACCAAACAGGGTCTAATATAATCTCAAGACATTGAGGATCTAATATTGTGAAGGGCTGGTTGATATCTCAAACGGGTCGGCCGTGGCGAGCCCTTAAACCTACGGCGAATAACAGGAAACAGGAAGTGGCTAATAACTTCTGTATAAATTGAGTGACATTCATCAAACCTCAGCAGTAGGTTAAGAGAAGAGCCCTGCTCACAGTGACATGGGTCCCATGAGTCTCAGTCATAGCGCCACCAACTGGCAACAGAAAGTGTCTACTTTTAGAAATTAAATTCTTTTGGGGCTAATTTTCAGCTAATTGGTTTCAAAATCAGGCACAATAATTGGAAGACATGGCTGATGTCACCCTGTAAAGGACTTTTTGCTATGTTAAATAGTGTTGCTATGGCAAGGTAAAATTTTAAGGAAAACTAGGATACTCATATCCAACTAGTGGAAAGTCCTAATGTCTCCAAACATTTTACATAGAAGGTACAACTGGTTCTGAGTAAATTTCTTGAGTTTCACGATTTTGTTATGCTCATACGCCTCCCAACAATATTTTATGTTTATTAACTCATTGTTTTAAAAAAGTGTATAAACTAACTCCTGCAGTACTAAACTATGGCCACTAGATGGAGGTATCACACCACACATCCCACACACGGAGACGCACACAGACACACGTGACCTCCCCCTCCCTCACAGATTTGAGTTTTGGTGAGGCGGACTGACACAAACGCTGCCGCTGAATAGTTGTTTATGGACTGTTTAATTGTTTACAAATCGCCCTTTGGACCAAGTTTTGTGCTTGAATGCAACAGTAAGTGTGAAGTCTTTAACTATATTAACAATGGACATTTTATCTGTTCCGGTAACAAGTTATTATGCCCGCGAGGTCGCGATATATATATATATATTTACATGTGTGTGTGTGTGTGTGTGTGTATTCTTAGTAAGTATGCCTAGAATCAATATGTTATTGTGACTGTCACTATTATCTTTTGCTGTTGTTATTTCGTGTTATAAACACACACACATTTGAAACACGGCCCGTAGCTTTAAGGGCCACGGCGAATAACAGGAAACAGGAAGTGGCTAATAACTTCTGTCTAAATTGAGTGACGTTCATCAAACCTCAGCAGTAGGTTAAGAGAAGAGTCCTGCTCACAGTGACATGGGTCCCGTGAGTCTCAGTCATAGCGCCACCAACTGGCAGCAGAAAGTGTCTACTTTTAGAAATTAAATTCCTTTGTGGCTAATTTTCAGCTAATTGGCTTCAAAATCAGGCACAATAATTGGAAGACACGGCTGATGTCACACTGTAAAGGACTTTTTGATACGTTGAATAGTGTTGCTATGGCAACATATCATTTGGAGCAAATATAAGATACTTATATCCACCAAGTGGAAAGTCCTAATGTTCCCAAACATTTTATGTAGAAAGAACAACTGGTTCTGAGTAGATTTCTTGAGTTTCATGTTTTTGTGATGCTCACACAGCTCCCAACAATTTTTTACAGTATATTTATCATCCTTGTCCTGAACTTTCTGTACTGACTCCTGCAGTAATAAAATATGTCCAGTAGATGGCAGTAGTAGGCAGGTATTCTGCAATCAGGTCTTTCCCCTTCTTTTTTACTATGGCTTCATGTTTACAATTTAAATATATGCAGAAATCATAAAAAATAAACAATACAAACATTTAAATTGCCAACTGTACAACATTGAGTCTGGTGGACAAGCGCGGCGATATACACACCAGACCACACATTCTAAACACACACACACACACACACACACACACTCTACACATCGGTCATGTACACATCCCGACAAATACACAATATGAACACACTAACTATCCTACATGCACACACACACACACACACACACACACACATCACAAGCACACGTCACTAATGTGACCTGACTAAATAAAAATCAATATATCATGAAAAAGGAAAAAGATCCTTAGGAAATCAAGAGGCTCCTGCGCATCTATAGCACACATCTCTCACGACAGACACACACTCACACTCATCATATTCAGTGACACGGACAGTGACATCACATTCAGGAACATCCTTAAACTTACACCGAAACATTATTAATAACACACATCACTAATGTTAACACAGACTCACACACCATACACACAAACAACCACACACACACACACACACACACACACACACACTCCATATACACAAACACAAGCACATTTACTCGTCACACACAGACTGACACATCTACATCTCACACACCTCTGTCCCTCACTCTCACACACACTAAACCTCCCACACACTAAACCTCCCACACACACATGCACACACACACACGCACACACACACACACACACAAATCACATCACATCACATCACTGTCACACACCTCTCTCCCTCACTCTCACACACACATCACACATGTTGATATCTCAAACGGGTCAGCCGTGATAATGTCTTAAACTTACACCGAACAATTATTAATCACACACAAATCACTAATATTTGAACACACCATACACACAAACATACACAAGCACACATCACTAATGTTAACACACTAAATAAACACACACACACACACACACACACACACACACACACACACACACACACACACACACATCTCACACACACGCACACATGCATGCACACACAAACAAATACACTCGTACATCACACAAATGACCACCTACATACTCACACATTATAACATCACAAATTATAACACTCACACACTCACATCTCTGTCTCACGCAGAAACACACACATCCACTAACAAGTCACATGTCTTGGACATACTAACACACACATCACTAATGTTAACACACAGATTCACACACCACACACACACAAACACACAAAAACACATTTACTCATCAGAGACAGACTGACACATTAACTAGTCACACACACACACACACACACAAATATTTAGGGCCCAAACTGATATTAGCCCAGTATGATGTGTGACGTTCTGTGTGCAAGTTCTGCGGTGCAACCGGGTGCCGATGACTTTTTTGAGGTTTTGACACACTCGAATAACACGCAGGTTGTGCGGTGCGCCCGGGGTGGGGACCGCGCCCGTTGCTTGGGCCCGTCATCGTTGCTTGCAACTTTAATTTTTTTTTATTTTTTTTTTATTATTTTTCTTTCAATCATCCGGGCACTTTCGGGCCTCTTAACATACTCAAAAACTCACCAAAATTTGCACACAGATTGGAATCTGCGGCCAACAGGTCCTCAGTGGGGCTCGGCCCGGGGCGTCGCACACGCCCCACACAGCGCCCCCTACAGAGTCTTGCCTTATAGCTCAGACACACTTGCACATATACTTATAAAACTCGGTGAACATTTAGATCTCATCAAACTGAACAAGTTTCGCGCTGCATGTCATCAGGACTAATCAACAGGAAGTGAGTTATTTTGAGTTGTTTGCAAAACGCACCCAATGGAATTTGAAATACTCCTCCTAGGAACTTTTTACAATTCGCACCAAACCAGCTAAATATGATCTAAACAAGTTGCCGATGCAAAATTGCAGAGATCTTTTTGATACCTCAAACGGTTCGGCCGTGGCGACGCTTTAAAATTATGGCGAATAAAATGAAACAGGAAGTGGCTAATAACTTCTGTGTACATTAAGTTAGGCACATGAAACTTTACAGGTATGTTAAGAGTAGGAAGCTGATCACATCTTATGACAATCATGAGTCTATGTCATAGCGCCACCAAGTGGCAGCAGGAAGTGTGTCACTTTTGGAAATCAGTAATATTTTGTCCTTTACTTTCACCTGATTTGGTTCAAAATCAGTCAGAATAATGAAAAGACATGGGTCATTTGAAAACATGGAGGATTTTTTTTCTAATTTGAATCGTGTTGCTATGGTGACGATTTAACTCAAGAAAAAATCGAAGACAACTATTCTTCTCATATCTTACGAGTGGAAAGACCTACGGGTCCCAAATTGTATGGGTGTAGACTCTAACTGATTGTGAGGAATCCCTGAGAGCCTGGAGCCCGGGCGTGGCACAGGGCCTGTACAGCGCCCCCTGGAACTTTGTAAAGTTTCAGCTGCATAACTCATATCCACTTTCACATATATGAATGAGACCCAGTATAAATTTAGATCTCATTGAGATGAACAACTTGCATACCCCATGTCATGGAATCCGCTGAACAGGAAGTCAGTTATTTGGCGTTGTTTGAAAAACGCACCCATTGGAATGTGATCTACTACTCTTACAGGATTAATAGGTTTTTGACCAAACAGGGTCTAATATAATCTCAAGAGATTGAGGATCTAATATTGTGAAGGGCTGGTTGATATCTTAAACGGGTCGGCCGTGGCGAGCCCTTAAACCTATGGCGAATAACAGGAAACAGGAAGTGGCTAATAACTTCTGTATAAATTGAGTGACGTTCATCAAACCTCAGCAGTAGGTTAAGAGAAGAGTCCTGCTCACAGTGACATGGGTCCCGTGAGTCTCAGTCATAGCGCCACCAACTGGCAGCAGAAAGTGTCTACTTTCAGAAATTAAATTCTTTTGTGACTAATTTTCAGCAAATTGGCTTCAACATCAGGCACAATAATTGGAAGACACGGCTGATGTCACACTGTAAAGGATTTTTTGATACGTTGAATAGTGTTGATATGGCAACATATCATTTGGAGCAAACATAAGATACTTATATCCACCAAGTGGAAAGTCCTAATGTGCCCAAACATTTTATGTAGAAAGAACAACTGCTTCTGAGTAGATTTCTTGAGTTTCATGTTTTTGTGATGCTCACACAGCTCCCAACAATTTTTACAGTATATTTATCAGCCTTGTTCTGAATTTTCTGTACTGACTCCTGCAGTAATAAAATATGTCCAGTAGATGGCAGTAGTAGGCAGGTATTCTGCAGTCAGGTCTTTCCCCTTCTCATTTACTATGGCTTCATGTTTATTATTTAAACATATGCAGAAATCATAAAAAATAAACAATACAAACATTTAAATTGCCCACTGTGCAACATTCAGTCTGGTGGACAAGCGCGGCGATATACACACCAGACCACACATTCTACACATCGGTCATGTACACATCCCGACAAATACACAATATGAACACACTAACTATCCTACATGCACACACACACATCACAAGCACACGTCACTAATGGTACCTGACTAAATAAAAATCAATATATCATGAAAAAGGAAAAAGATCCTTAAACAAGAGGCTCCTGCGCACCTATACTGTGTGGGTGAGTTTTTAATTGCAAATCAGTTTTGATATCTCAAATGTCTCAGCCGTACTAATGTCTTAAACTTACACAACGAAAAATGATTAATAACACACACATCACTAATGTCAACACACTACATTAAAAAAGAAAAGAAAAGAATGATCCTTAGGAAAACAAGAGGGTCCTGCACATCTATAGCACACATCTCTCACGACACACACACACTCACACACACACACACTCACTCATTATATTCAGTGACACGGACAGTGACATCACATTCAGGAACATCCTTAAACTTACACTGAAAAATTATTAATAACACACATCACTAATGTTCACACACAGACTCACACACCATACACACAAACACACACACACACTCCATATATATATATATATATATATATATATATATAAATATTTTTTTTTTCTGTAATACAATTTATACATAGACCTTAATTCTATCATACAAGTTTCTATAGATCTGTATATATGTTTATATTGCACTGCTAACTTGCACTTCTGGTTAGATGCTAACTGCATTTCGTTGCCTTGTGACTGCGTGCAATGACAATAAAGTTGAATCTAATCTAATCTAATCTAATCTAATATACACAAACACGCACAAACACAAGCACATTTACTCGTCACACACAGACTGACACATCTACATCTCACACACCTCTGTCCCTCACTCTCACACACACTAAACCTCCCACACACACACACACACACAAATCACATCACATCACATCACTGTCACACACATCTCTCCCTCACTCTCACACACACATCACATCACATCACACATTTTGATCTCTCAAACGGGTCAGCAGTGATAATGTCTTAAACTTACACCGAACAATTATTAATCACACACAAATCACTAATATTTGAACACACCATACACACAAACATGCACAAACACAAGCACACATCACTAATGTTAACACACTAAATAAACACACACAAAGACACAAACACATCTCACACACACGCACACACATGCATGCACAAACACAAACAAATACACTCATACATCACACAAATGAGCACCTACATACACACACACATTATAACATCACAAATTATAACACTCACACACTCACATCTCTGTCTCACGCAGAAACACACACATCCACTAACAAGTCACATGTCTTGGACATACTAACACACACATCACTAATGTTAACACACAGATTCACACACCACACACACACAAACACACAAAAACACATTTACTCATCAGAGACAGACTGACACATTAACTAGTCACACACACACACACACACAAATATTTAGGGCCCAAACTGATATTAGCCCAGTATGATGTGTGACGTTCTGTGTGCAAGTTCTGCGGTGCAACCGGGTGCCAATGACTTTTTTGAGGTTTTGACACACTCGAATAACACGCAGGTTGTGCGGTGCGCCCGGGGTGGGGACCGCGCCCGTTGCTTGGGCCCGTCATCGTTGCTTGCAACTTTAATTATTTTTTTTTTTATTTTTTTTTTTATTATTTTTCTTTCAATCATCCGGGCACTTTCGGGCCTCTTAACATACTCAAAAACTCACCAAAATTTGCAGACAGATTGGAATCTGCGGCCAACAGGTCCTCAGTGGGGCTCGGCCCGGGGCGTCGCACACGCCCCGCACAGCGCCCCCTACAGAGTCTTGCCTTATAGCTCAGACACACTTGCACGTATACTTATAAAACTCGGTGAACATTTAGATCTCATCAAACTGAACAAGTTTCGCGCTGCATGTCATCAGGACTAATCAACAGGAAGTGAGTTATTTTGAGTTGTTTGCAAAACGCACGCAATGGAATTTGAAATACTCCTCCTAGGAACTTTTTACAATTCGCACCAAACCAGCTAAATATGATCTAAACAAGTTGCCGATGCAAAATTGCAGAGATCTTTTTGATACCTCGAACGGTTCGGCCGTGGCGACGCTTTAAAATTAAGGCGAATAAAATGAAACAGGAAGTGGCTAATAACTTCTGTGTACATTAAGTTAGGCACATGAAACTTTACAGGTATGTTAAGAGCAGGAAGCTGATCACATCATATGACAACCATGAGTCTATGTCATAGCGCCACCAAGTGGCAGCAGGAAGTGTGTCACTTTTGGAAATCAGTAATATTTTGTCCTTTACTTTCACCTGATTTGGTTCAAAATCAGTCAGAATAATGAAAAGACATGGGTCATTTGAAATCATGAAGGATTTTTTTTCTAATTTGAATCGTGTTGCTATGGTGACGATTTAACTCAAGAAAAAATCGAAGACAACTATTCTTCTCATATCTTACGAGTGGAAAGACCTACGGGTCCCAAATTGTATGGGTGTAGACTCTCACTGATTGTGAGGAAGCCCTGAGAGCCTGGAGCCCGGGCGTGGCACAGGGCCTGTGCAGCGCCCCCTGGAACTTTGTAAAGTTTCAGCTGCATAACTCATATCCACTTTCACATATATGAATGAGACCCAGTATAAATTTAGATCTCATTGAGATGAACAACTTGCATACCCCATGTCATGGAATCCGCTGAACAGGAAGTCAGTTATTTGGCGTTGTTTGAAAAACGCACCCATTGGAATGTGATCTACTACTCTTACAGGATTAATAGGTTTTTGACCAAACAGGGTCTAATATAATCTCAAGACATTGAGGATCTAATATTGTGAAGGGCTGGTTGATATCTTAAACGGGTCGGCCGTGGCGAGCCCTTAAACCTACGGCGAATAACAGGAAACAGGAAGTGGCTAATAACTTCTGTATAAATTGAGTGACGTTCATCAAACCTCAGCAGTAGGTTAAGAGAAGAAACCTGCTCACAGTGACATGGGTCCCGTGAGTCTCAGTCATAGCGCCACCAACTGGCAGCAGAAAGTGTCTACTTTTAGAAATTAAATTCTTTTGTGACTAATTTTCAGCAAATTGGCTTCAAAATCAGGCACAATAATTGGAAGACACGGCTGATGTCACACTGTAAAGGACTTTTTGATACGTTGAATAGTGTTGCGATGGCAACATATAATTTTGAGCAAATATAAGATACTTATATCCACCAAGTGGAAAGTCCTAATGTGCCCAAACATTTTAGGTAGAAGGAACAACTGCTTCTGAGTAGATTTCTTGAGTTTCATGTTTTTGTGATGCTCACACAGCTCCCAACAATTTTTACAGTATATTTATCAGCCTTGGTCTGAACTGTGTCCACTGACTCCTGCAGTAATAAAATATGTCCAGTAGATGGCAGTAGTAGGCAGGTATTCTGCAGTCAGGTCTTTCCCCTTTTCCTTTACTATGCCTTCATGTTTACTATTTCAACATATGCAGAAATGATAAAAAATAAACAATACAAACATTTAAATTGCCCACTGTACAACATACACACACACATTATATGTGACATCACATTCAGGAACATCCTTAAACTTACACCGATAAATTATTTATCACACACATCACTAATGTTCACACACAGACTCACACACCATACACACAAACATCTACAAACAAACACACACACACACACCATATACACAAACTCACACAAGCACATTTACTCGTCACACACAGACTGACACATCTACATGTCACACACCTCTCTCCCTCACTCTCTCTCTCTCTCTCTCTCACACACACACACACACACACACACACACACACACACACACACACACACACACACACAGGACAAGCCAAAGACTGATCCAGCATCAGCATCAAATAAAACCCATTGCGTGTCATACTCAAACTTGACCTCACATCACATCACTGTCACACACCTCTCTCCCTCACTCTCACACACACATCACACATTTTGATATCTCAAACGTATCAGCCGTGATAATGTCTTAAACTTACACCCAACAATTATTAATAACACACACATCACTAATATTAACACACAGATGCAGACACCATACACACAAACATGCACAAACACAAGCACACATCACTAATGTTAACACACTAAATAAACACACACACAAACACAAAGATATCTCACACACATGCATGCACACACACAAACAAGTACACTCGTACATCACACACATGCACACACATTATAACATCACAAATTGTAACACTCACACACTCACATCTCTGTCTCACACACCCTCACGCAGAAACACACACACCCATTAACAAGTCACATATCTTAAACATACTAACACACACTACTGTTAACACAGACTTACACACCACACACACACACTCATTATATTCAGTGACACAGACAGTGACATCACATTCAGGAACATCCTTAAACTTACACCGATAAATTATTCATAACACACATCACCAATATTAACACACAGACTCACACACCATACACACACACACACACACACACACACACACACACACCATATACACAAACTCACACAAGCACATTTACTCGTCACACACAGACTGACACATCTACATGTCACACACCTCTCTCCCTGACTCTCTCTCACACACACACACACACACACACATCACATCACATCACTGTCACACACCTCTGTCCCTCACTCTCACACACACATCACACATTTTGATATCTCAAACGGCTCAGCCGTGATAATGTCTTAAACTTACACCCAACAATTATTAATCACACACAAATCACTAATATTTGAACACACCATACACACAAACATGCACAAACACAAGCACACATCACTAATGTTAACACACTAAATAAACACACACACAGAAACACACACACACACACACACACACACAAAAAAACACCTCTCACACACACGCACACACATGCATGCACACACAAACAAATACACTCGTACAATACACAAATGAGCACCTACATACTCACACATTATAACATCACAAATTATAACACTCACACACTCACATCTCTGTCTCACACACCCTCACGCAGAAACACACACATCCACTAACAAGTCACATGTCTTAGACATACTAACACACACATCACTAATGTTAACACACAGACTCACACACCACACACACACAAACACGCAAAAACACATTTACTCATCAGAGACAGACTGACACATTAACTAGTCACACACACACACACACACACACACACATATTTAGGGCCCAAACTGATATTAGCCCAGTATGATGTGTGACGTTCGGTGTGCAAGTTCTGCGGTGCAACCGGGTGCCAATGACTTTTTCGAGGTTTTGACACACTCGAATAACACGCAGGTTGTGCGGTGCGCCCGGGGTGGGGACCGCGCCCGTTGCTTGGGCCCGTCATCGTTGCTTGCAACTTTAATTTTTAGGGCCCAAGCACTGAGTGCGCAGGGCCCTATTGTTCTTCTAAGGATTATTATTTTTCTTTTTTTTTTTTTTTTTTTTATTATTATTTTTCTTTCAATCATCCGGGCACTTTCGGCCCTCTTAACATACTCAAAAACTCACCAAAATTTGCAGACAGACCGGAATCTGCGGCCAACAGGTCCTCAGTGGGGCTCGGCCCGGGGCGTCGCACACGCCCCGCACAGCGCCCCCTACAGAGTCTTGCCTTATAGCTCAGACACACTTGCACGTATACTTATAAAACTCGGTGAACATTTAGATCTCATCAAACTGAACAAGTTTTGCGCTGCATGTCATCAGGTCTAATCAACAGGAAGTGAGTTATTTTGAGTTGTTTGCAAAACGCACCCAATGGAATGTGATAAACTCCTCCTAGGAAATTTTTCCAATTCGCACCAAACCAGCTAAATATGATCTAAACAAGTTGCCGATGCAAAATTGCAGAGATCTTTTTGATACCTCGAACGGTTCGGCCGTGGCGACGCTTTAAAATTATGGCGAATAAAATGAAACAGGAAGTGGCTAATAACTTCTGTGTACATTAAGTTAGGCACATGAAACTTTACAGGTATGTTAAGAGTAGGAAGATGATCACATCATATGACAATCATGAGTCTATGTCATAGCGCCACCAAGTGGCAGCAGGAAGTGTGTCACTTTTGGAAATCAGTAATATTTTGTCCTTTACTTTCACCTGATTTGGTTCAAAATCAGTCAGAATAATGAAAAGACATGGGTCATTTGAAAGCATGAAGGATTTTTTTCTAATTTGAATCGTGTTGCTATGGTGACGATTTAACTCAAGAAAAAATCGAAGAAAATGATTCTTCTCATATCTTACGAGTGGAAAGACCTACGGTTCCAAAATTGTATGGGTGTAGACTCTCACTGATTGTGAGAAAGCCCTGAGAGCCTGGAGCCCGGGCGTGCCACAGGGCCTGTACAGCGCCCCCTGGAACTTTGTAAAGTTTAAGCTGCATAACTCATATCCACTTTCACATATATGAATGAGACCCAGTATAAATTTAGATCTCATTGAGGTGAACAACTTCCATACCCCATGTCATGGAATCCGCTGAACAGGAAGTCGGTTATTTTGCGTTGTTTGAAAAACGCACCCATTGGAATGTGATATACTACTCTTACAGGATTCATATGTTTTTGACCAAACAGGGTCTAATATAATCTCAAGACATTGAGGATCTAATCTTGTGAAGGGCTGGTTGATATCTTAAACGGGTCGGCCGTGGCGAGCCCTTAAACCTACGGCGAATAACAGGAAACAGGAAGTGGCTAATAACTTCTGTATAAATTGAGTGACATTCATCAAACCTCAGCAGTAGGTTAAGAGAAGAGTCCTGCTCACAGTGACATGGGTCCCGTGAGTCTCAGTCATAGCGCCACCAACTGGCAGCAGAAAGTGTCTACTTTCAGAAATTAAATTCTTTTGTGGCTAATTTTCAGCAAATTGGCTTCAAAATCAGGCACAATAATTGGAAGACACGGCTGATGTCACACTGTAAAGGACTTTTTGATACGTTGAATAGTGTTGCTATGGCAAGGTAAAATTTTAAGGAAAACTAGGATACTCATATCCAACAAGTGGAAAGTCCTAATGTCTCCAAACATTTTACATAGAAGGTACAACTGGTTCTGAGTAAATTTCTTGAGTTTCACAATTTTGTTATGCTCATACGCCTCCCAACAATATTTTGTTTATTAACTAATTGCTTTAAATTGCATAAACTAACTCCTGCAGTACTAAACTATGGCCACTAGATGGAGGTATCACACCACACATCCCACACTCACGAAGAGACACAGACACACGTGACCTCCCCCTCCCTCACAGATTTGAGTTTTGGTGAAGCGGACTGACACAAACGCTGCCGCTGAATAGTTGTTTATGGACTGTTTAATTGTTTACAAATCGCCCTTTGGATCAAGTTTTGTGCGTGAATTCAACAGTAAGTGTGAAGTCTGTAACTATATTAACAATGGACATTTTATCTGTTCCGGTAACAAGTTATTATGCCCGCGAGGTCGCGATATATATATATATATTTACATGTGTGTGTGTGTGTGTGTGTGTGTGAGTGTGTGTGAGTGTGTGTATTCTTAGTAAGTATGCCTAGAATCAATATGTTGTTGTGACTGTCACTATTATCTTTTGCTGTTGTTATTTCGTGTTATAAACACACACACATTTGAAACACGGCCCGTAGCTTTAAGGGCCACGGCGAATAACAGGAAACAGGAAGTGGCTAATAACTTCTGTATAAATTGTGTGACGTTCATCAAATCTCAGCAGTAGGTTAAGAGAAGAGTCCTGCTCACAGTGACATGGGTCCCGTGAGTCTCAGTCATAGCGCCACCAACTGGCAGCAGAAAGTGTCTACTTTCAGAAATTAAATTCTTTTGTGGCTAATTTTCAGCAAATTGGCTTCAAAATCAGGCACAATAATTGGAAGACACGGCTGATGTCACACTGTAAAGGACTTTTTGATACGTTGAATAATGTTGCTATGGCAACATATCATTTGGAGCAAACATAAGATACTTATATCCACCAAGTGGAAAGTCCTAATGTGCCCAAACATTTTATGTAGAAAGAACAACTGCTTCTGAGTAGATTCCTTGAGTTTCATGTTTTTGTGATGCTCACACAGCTCCCAACATTTTTTTTACAGTATATTTATCATCCTTGTCCTGAACTTTCTGTACTGACTCCTGCAGTAATAAAATATGTCCAGTAGATGGCAGTAGTAGGCAGGTATTCTGCAGTCAGGTCTTTCCCTTTCTTTTTTACTATGGCTTCATGTTTACAATTTAAATATATGCAGAAATCATATAAATTAAACAATACAAACATTTAAATTGCCCACTGTGCAACATTCAGTCTGGTGGACAAGCGCGGCGATATACACACCAGACCACCCATTCTAAACACACACACACACACACACACACACACACACCATACAAACACACACACTCTACACATCGGTCATGTACACATCCCAACAAATACACAATATGAACACAGTAACTATCCTACATGCACACACACACACACGTCATTAATGTTACCTGACTAAATAAAAATCAATATATCATGAAAAAGGAATAAGATCCTTAGGAAAACAAGAGGCTCCTGCGCACCTATAGTGTGTGGGTGAGTTTGTCATTGCAAATCAGTTTTGATATCTCAAATGTCTCAGCCGTGCTAATGTCTTAAACTTACACCGACAAATGATTAATAACACACACATCACTAATGTCAACACACTAGTTTAAAAAAAAGGAATAATCCTTAGAAAAAACAAAAGGGTCCTGCGCATCTATAGCACACATCTCTCACGACACACACACTCACACACACACACACACACACACTCATCATATTCAGTGACACGGACAGTGACATCACATTCAGGAACATCCTTAAACTTACACCAAAACATTATTTATAACACACACATCACTAATGTTAACACACAGACTCACACACCATACACACAAACATCCACACACACACACACACACACCATATACACAAACTCACACAAACACAAGCACATTTACTAGTCACACACAGACTGACACATCTACATGTCGCACACCTCTCTCCCTCACTCTCACTCACTCACACACACACACACACATCACATCACATCACATCACTGTCACACACCTCTCTCCCTCACTCTCACACACACATCACACATTTTGATATCTCAAACGGATCAGCCGTGATAATGTCTTAAACTTACACCCAACAATTATTAATAACACACACATCACTAATATTAACACACAGATGCAGACACCACACACATGCACAAACACAAGCACACATCACTAATGTTAACACACTAAATAAACACTCACAAAGATATCTCACACACATGCATGCACACACACAAACAAGTACACTCATACATCACACACATGCACACCTACACCCACACATACACAATATGAACACACTAACCATCTTACATGCACACACACACATATCACAAGCACACGTCACTAATGTTACCAGACTAAATAAAAGTCAAAATATCATGAAAAAGGAATAAGATCCTTAGGAAGACAAGAGGCTCCTGCGCACCTATAGTGTGTGGGTGAGTTTTTAATTACAAATCAGTTTTGATATCTCAAATGTCTCAGCCGTGCTAATGTCTTAAACTTACACAACGAAAAATGATTAATAACACACACATCACTAATGTCAACACACTACATTAAAAAAGAAAAGAAAAGAATGATCCTTAGGAAAACAAGAGGGTCCTGCACATCTATAGCACACATCTCTCACGACACACACACACACACTCATTATATTCAGTGACACGGACAGTGACATCACATTCAGGAACATCCTTAAACTTACACTGAAAAATTATTAATAGCACACATCACTAATGTTCACACACAGACTCACACACCATACACACAAACACACACACACACTCCATATACACAAACACGCACAAACACAAGCACATTTACTCGTCACACACAGACTGACACATCTACATCTCACACACCTCTCTCCCTCACTCTCACCCACACTAAACCTCCCACACACACGGACACACACACACACACACACACAAATCACATCACATCACTGTCACACACATCTCTCCCTCACTCTCACACACACATCACATCACATCACACATGTTGATATCTCAAACGGGTCAGTCGTGATAATGTCTTAAACTTACACCCAACAATTATTAATCACACACAAATCACTAATATTTGAACACACCATACACACAAACATGCACAAACACAAGCACACATCACTAATGTTAACAAACTAAATAAACACACACAAAGACACAAACACATCTCACACACACGCACACACATGCATGCACAAACACAAACAAATACACTCATACATCACACAAATGAGCACCTACATACACACAGACATTATAACATCACAAATTATAACACTCACACACTCACATCTCTGTCTCACACACCCTCACGCAGAAACACACACATCCACTAACAAGTCACATGTCTTAGACATACTAACACACACATCACTAATGTTAACACACAGACTCACACACCACACACACACAAACACGCAAAAACACACACACACACACACACACACACACACCCACACACACACACACAAATATTTAGGGCCCAAACTGATATTAGCCCAGTATGATGTGTGACGTTCTGTGTGCAAGTTCTGCGGTGCAACCGGGTGCCAATGACTTTTTTGAGGTTTTGACACACTCGAATAACACGCAGGTTGTGCGGTGCGCCCGGGGTGGGGACCGCGCCCGTTGCTTGGGCCCGTCATCGTTGCTTGCAACTTTAATTTTTATTTTTTTTTTTATTATTTTTCTTTCAATCATCCGGGCACTTTCGGGCCTCTTAACATACTCAAAAACTCACCAAAATTTGCACACAGATTGGAATCTGCGGCCAACAGGTCCTCAGTGGGGCTCGGCCCCGGGCGTCGCACACGCCCCGCACAGCGCCCCCTAGAGAGTCTTGCCTTATAGCTCAGACACACTTGCACGTATACGTATAAAACTCGGTGAACATTTAGATCTCATCAAACTAAACAAGTTTCGCGCTGCATGTCATCAGGTCTAATCAACAGGAAGTGAGTTATTTTGAGTTGTTTGCAAAACGCACCCAATGGAATGTGATAAACTCCTCCTAGGAAATTTTTACAATTCGCACCAAACCAGCTAAATATGATCTAAACAAGTTGCCGATGCAAAATTGCAGAGATCTTTTTGATACCTCGAACGGTTCCGCCGTGGCGACGCTTTAAAATTATGGCGAATAAAATGAAACAGGAAGTGGCTAATAACTTCTGTGTACATTAAGTTATGCACATGAAACTTTACAGGTATGTTAAGAGTAGGAAGCTGATCACATGATATGACAATCATGAGTCTATGTCATAGCGCCACCAAGTGGCAGCAGGAAGTGTGTCACTTTTGGAAATCAGTAATATTTTGTCCTTTACTTTCACCTGATTTGGTTCAAAATCAGTCAGAATAATGAAAAGACATGGGTCATTTGAAATCATGAAGGATTTTTTTCTAATTTGAATCGTGTTGCTATGGTGACGATTTAACTCAAGAAAAAATCGAAGACAACTATTTTTCTCATATCTTACGAGTGGAAAGACCTACGGGTCCCAAATTGTATGGGTGTAGACTCTCACTGATTGTGAGGAAGCCCTGAGAGCCTGGAGCCCGGGCGTGGCACAGGGCCTGTACAGCGCCCCCTGGAACTTTGTAAAGTTTCAGCTGCATAACTCATATCCACTTTCACATATATGAATGAGACCCAGTATAAATTTAGATCTCATTGAGATGAACAACTTGCATACCCCATGTCATGGAATCCGCTGAACAGGAAGTCAGTTATTTGGCGTTGTTTGAAAAACGCACCCATTGGAATGTGATATACTACTCTTACAGGATTCATAGGTTTTTGACCAAACAGGGTCTAATACCATCTCAAGACATTGAGGATGTAATATTGTGAAGGGCTGGTTGATATCTTAAACGGGTCGGCCGTGGCGAGCCCTTAAACCTACGGCGAATAACAGGAAACAGGAAGTGGCTAATAACTTCTGTATAAATTGAGTGACATTCATCAAACCTCAGCAGTAGGTTAAGAGAAGAAACCTGCTCACAGTGACATGGGTCCCGTGAGTCTCAGTCATAGCGCCACCAACTGGCAGCAGAAAGTGTCTACTTTTAGAAATTAAATTCTTTTGTGACTAATTTTCAGCAAATTGGCTTCAAAATCAGGCACAATAATTGGAAGACACGGCTGATGTCACACTGTAAAGGACTTTTTGATACGTTGAATAGTGTTGCTATGGCAACATATAATTTTGAGCAAATATAAGATACTTATATCCACCAAGTGGAAAGTCCTAATGTGCCCAAACATTTTAGGTAGAAGGAACAACTGCTTCTGAGTAGATTTCTTGAGTTTCATGTTTTTGTGATGCTCATACAGCTCCCAACAATTTTTACAGTATATTTATCAGCCTTGGTCTGAACTGTGTCCACTGACTCCTGCAGTAATAAAATATGTCCAGTAGATGGCAGTAGTAGGCAGTTATTCTGCAGTCAGGTCTTTCCCCTTTTCCTTTACTATGCCTTCATGTTTACTATTTCAACATATGCAGAAATTATAAAAAATAAACAATACAAACATTTAAATTGCCCACTGTACAACATACACACACACATTATATGGGACATCACATTCAGGAACATCCTTAAACTTACACCGATAAATTATTCATAAGACACATCACCAATATTAACACCAGACTCACACACCATACACACACACACACACCATATACATGAACACGCACAAACACAAGCACATTTACTCGTCACACACAGACTGGCCCATCTACATGTCACACACCTCTCTCCCTCACTCTCACACACACACACACACACACACACACACACACACACACTCATTTATATTCAGTATTCAGTGACACAGACAGTGACATCACATTCAGGAACATCCTTAAACTTACACCGATAAATTATTTATCACACACATCACTAATGTTCACACACAGACTCACACACCATACACACAAACATCTACAAACAAACACACACACACACACCATATACACAATCTCACACAAACACAAGCACATTTACTCGTCACACACAGACTGACACATCTACATGTCACACACCTCTCTCCCTCACTCTCTCTCTCTCTCTCTCACACACACACACACACACAGGACAAGCCAAAGACTGATCCAGCATCAGCATCAAATAAAACCCATTGCGTGTCATACTCAAACTTGACCTCACATCACATCACTGTCACACACCTCTCTCCCTCACTCTCACACACACATCACACATTTTGATATCTCAAACGGGTCAGCCGTGATAATGTCTTAAACTTACACCCAACAATTATTAATAACACACATCACTAATATTAACACACAGATGCAGACACCATACTCACAAACATGCACAAACACAAGCACACATCACTAATGTTAACACACTAAATACACACACACACAAACACAAAGATATCTCACACACATGCATGCACACACACAAACAAGTACACTCATACATCACACACATGCACACCTACATACACACACATTATAACATCACAAATTGTAACACTCACACACTCACATCTCTGTCTCACACACCCTCACGCAGAAACACACACACCCATTAACAAGTCACATATCTTAAACATACTAACACACACTACTGTTAACACAGACTTACACACCACACACACACACACTCATTATATTCAGTGACACAGACAGTGACATCACATTCAGGAACATCCTTAAACTTACACCGATAAATTATTCATAAGACACATCACCAATATTAACACCAGACTCACACACCATACACACACACACACACCATATACATGAACACGCACAAACACAAGCACATTTACTCGTCACACACAGACTGGCCCATCTACATGTCACACACCTCTCTCCCTCACTCTCACACACACACACACACACACACACACACACACACACACTCATTTATATTCAGTATTCAGTGACACAGACAGTGACATCACATTCAGGAACATCCTTAAACTTACACCGATAAATTATTTATCACACACATCACTAATGTTCACACACAGACTCACACACCATACACACAAACATCTACAAACAAACACACACACACACACCATATACACAATCTCACACAAACACAAGCACATTTACTCGTCACACACAGACTGACACATCTACATGTCACACACCTCTCTCCCTCACTCTCTCTCTCTCTCTCTCACACACACACACACACACAGGACAAGCCAAAGACTGATCCAGCATCAGCATCAAATAAAACCCATTGCGTGTCATACTCAAACTTGACCTCACATCACATCACTGTCACACACCTCTCTCCCTCACTCTCACACACACATCACACATTTTGATATCTCAAACGGGTCAGCCGTGATAATGTCTTAAACTTACACCCAACAATTATTAATAACACACATCACTAATATTAACACACAGATGCAGACACCATACTCACAAACATGCACAAACACAAGCACACATCACTAATGTTAACACACTAAATACACACACACACAAACACAAAGATATCTCACACACATGCATGCACACACACAAACAAGTACACTCATACATCACACACATGCACACCTACATACACACACATTATAACATCACAAATTGTAACACTCACACACTCACATCTCTGTCTCACACACCCTCACGCAGAAACACACACACCCATTAACAAGTCACATATCTTAAACATACTAACACACACTACTGTTAACACAGACTTACACACCACACACACACACACTCATTATATTCAGTGACACAGACAGTGACATCACATTCAGGAACATCCTTAAACTTACACCGATAAATTATTCATAACACACATCACCAATATTAACACACAGACTCACACACCATACACACACACACACACACACACACCATATACACAAACTCACAGAAGCACATTTACTCGTCACACACAGACTGACACATCTACATGTCACACACCTCTCTCCCTGACTCTCTCTCTCACACACACACACACACATCACATCACATCACTGTCACACACCTCTCTCCCTCACTCTCACACACACACATCACACATTTTGATATCTCAAACGGGTCAGCAGTGATAATGTCTTAAACTTACACCGAACAATTATTAATCACACACAAATCACTAATATTTGAACACACCATACACACAAACATACACAAGCACACATCACTAATGTTAACACACTAATTAAACACACACACACACACACACACACACACACACACACACACAAACACATCTCACACACACGCACACACATGCATGCACACACAAACAAATACACTCGTACATCACACAAATGAGCACCTACATACTCACACATTATAACATCACAAATTATAACACTCACACACTCACATCTCTGTCTCACGCAGAAACACACACATCCACTAACAAGTCACATGTCTTGGACATACTAACACACACATCACTAATGTTAACACACAGATTCACACACCACACACACACAAACACACAAAAACACATTTACTCATCAGAGACAGACTGACACATTAACTAGTCACACACACACACACACACACAAATGTTTAGGGCCCAAACTGATATTAGCCCAGTATGATGTGTGACGTTCTGTGTGCAAGTTCTGCGGTGCAACCGGGTGCCAATGACTTTTTTGAGGTTTTGACACACTCGAATAACACGCAGGTTGTGCGGTGCGCCCGGGGTGGGGACCGCGCCCGTTGCTTGGGCCCGTCATCGTTGCTTGCAACTTTAATTATTAGGGCCCAAGCACTGTAGTGCGCAGGGCCCTATTGTTTTCGTTAGGATTATTATTTTTTTTATTATTTTTCTTTCAATCATCCGGGCACTTTTGGGGTCCTTAACATACTCAAAAAGTCATCAAAATTTGCAGACAGGTTGGAATCTGCGGCCATCAGGTCCTCAGTGGGGCTCGGCCCGGGGCGTCGCACACGACCCGCACAGCGCCCCCTACAGAGTCTTGCCTTATAGCTCAGACACACTTGCACGTATACTTATAAAACTCGGTGAACATTTAGATCTCATCAAACTAAACAAGTTTCGCGCTGCATGTCATCAGGTCTAATCAACAGGAAGTGAGTTATTTTGAGTTGTTTGCAAAACGCGCCCAATGGAATGTGATAAACTCCTCCTAGGAAATTTTTACAATTCACACCAAACCAGCTAAATATGATCTAAACAAGTTGCCGATGCAAAATTGCAGAGATCTTTTTGATACCTCGAACGGTTCGGCCGTGGCGACGCTTTAAAATTATGGCGAATAAAATGAAACAGGAAGTGGCTAATAACTTCTGTGTACATTAAGTTAGGCACATGAAACTTTACAGGTATGTTAAGAGTAGGAAGCTGATCACATCATATGACAATGATGAGTCTATGTCATAACGCCACCAAGTGGCAGCAGGAAGTGTGTCACTTTTGGAAATCAGTAATATTTTGTCCTTTACTTTCACCTGATTTGCTTCAAAATCAGTCAGAATAATGAAAAGACATGGGTCATTTGAAATCATGAAGGATTTTTTTCTAATTTGAATCGTGTTGCTATGGTGACGATTTAACTCAAGAAAAAATCGAAGAAAATTATTCTTCTCATATCTTACGAGTGGAAAGACCTACGGGTCCCAAATTGTATGGGTGTAGACTCTCACTGATTGTGAGGAAGCCCTGAGAGCCTGGAGCCCGGGCGTGCCACAGGGCCTGTACAGCGCCCCCTGGAACTTTGTAAAGTTTAAGCTGCATAACTCATATCCACTTTCACATATATGAATGAGACCCAGTATAAATTTAGATCTCATTGAGGTGAACAACTTGGATACCCCATGTCATGGAATCCGCTGAACAGGAAGTCGGTTATTTAGCGTTGTTTGAAAAACGCACCCATTGGAATGTGATATACTACTCTTACAGGATTCATATATTTTTGACCAAACAGGGTCCAATACAATCTCAAGACATTGAGGATCTAATATTGCGAAGGGCTGGTTGATATCTTAAACGGGTCGGCCGTGGCGAGCCCTTAAACCTACGGCGAATAACAGGAAACAGGAAGTGGCTAATAACTTCTGTATAAATTGTGTGACATTCATCAAACCTCAGCGGTAGGTTAAGAGAAGAATCCTGCTCACAGTGACATGGGTCCCGTGAGTCTCAGTCATAGCGCCACCAACTGGCAGCAGAAAGTGTCTACTTTCAGAAATTAAATTCTTTTGTGGCTAATTTTCAGCAAATTGGCTTCAAAATCAGGCACAATAATTGGAAGACACGGCTGATGTCACACTGTAAAGGACTTTTTGCTATGTTAAATAGTGTTGCTATGGCAAGGTAAAATTTTAAGGAAAACTAGGATACTCATATCCAACAAGTGGAAAGTCCTAATGTCTCCAAACATTTTACATAGAAGGTACAACTGGTTCTGAGTAAATTTCTTGAGTTTCACGATTTTGTTATGCTCATACGCCTCCCAACAATATTTTGTTTATTAACTAATTGCTTTAAATTGCATAAACTAACTCCTGCAGTACTAAACTATGGCCACTAGATGGAGGTATCACACCACACATCCCACACTCACGAAGAGACACAGACACACGTGACCTCCCCCTCCCTCACAGATTTGAGTTTTGGTGAAACGGACTGACACAAACGCTGCCGCTGAATAGTTGTTTATGGACTGTTTAATTGTTTACAAATCGCCCTTTGGATCAAGTTTTGTGCGTGAATTCAACAGTAAGTGTGAAGTCTTTAACTATATTAACAATGGACATTTTATCTGTTCCGGTAACAAGTTATTATGCCCGCGAGGTCTTTCCCCTTCTCCTTTACTATGACTTCATGTTTACAATTTAAATATATGCAGAAATCATAAAAAATAAACAATACAAACATTTAAATTGCCAACTGTACAACATTGAGTCTGGTGGACAAGCGCAGCGATATACACACCAGACGACACATTCTAAACACACACACACACACACACACACACACACACACTCTACACATCGGTCATGTACACATCCCGACAAATACACAATATAAACACACTAACTATCCTACATGCACACACACACACACACACACACACCCCATACAAACACACACACTCTACACATCGGTCATGTACACATCCTGACAAATACACAATATGAACACACTAACTGTCCTACATGCACACACACACACACACACACACATCACAAGCACACGTCACTAATGTGACCTGACTAAATAAAAATCAATATATCATGAAAAAGGAAAAAGATCCTTAGGAAAACAAGAGGCTCCTGCGCATCTATAGCACACATCTCTCACGACAGACACACACTCACACTCATCATATTCAGTGACACGGACAGTGACATCACATTCAGGAACATCCTTAAACTTACACCGAAACATTATTAATAACACACATCACTAATGTTAACACAGACTCACACACCATACACACAAACAACCACACACACACACACACACACACACTCCATATACACAAACACAAGCACATTTACTCGTCACACACAGACTGGCACATCTACATCTCACACACCTCTGTCCCTCACTCTCACACACACTAAACCTCCCACACACTAAACCTCCCACACACACATGCACACACACACACGCACACACACACACACACACACACACACACAAATCACATCACATCACATCACTGTCACACACCTCTCTCCCTCACTCTCACACACACATCACACATGTTGATATCTCAAACGGGTCAGCCGTGATAATGTCTTAAACTTACACCGAACAATTATTAATCACACACAAATCACTAATATTTGAACACACCATACACACAAACATACACAAGCACACATCACTAATGTTAACACACTAAATAAACACACACACACACACACACACACACAAACACATCTCACACACACGCACACACATGCATGCACACACAAACAAATACACTCGTACATCACACAAATGAGCACCTACATACTCACACATTATAACATCACAAATTATAACACTCACACACTCACATCTCTGTCTCACGCAGAAACACACACATCCACTAACAAGTCACATGTCTTGGACATACTAACACACACATCACTAATGTTAACACACAGATTCACACACCACACACACACAAACACACAAAAACACATTTACTCATCAGAGACAGACTGACACATTAACTAGTCACACACACACACACACACACACACACACACACACACACACACACACACAAATATTTAGGGCCCAAACTGATATTAGCCCAGTATGATGTGTGACGTTCTGTGTGCAAGTTCCGCGGTGCAACCGGGTGCCAATGACTTTTTTGAGGTTTTGACACACTCGAATAACACGCAGGTTGTGCGGTGCGCCCGGGGTGGGGACCGCGCCCGTTGCTTGGGCCCGTCATCGTTGCTTGCAACTTTAATTTTTCTTTTTTTTTTTTTTATTATTATTTTTCTTTCAATCATCCGGGCTCTTTCGGGCCTCTTAACATACTCAAAAACTCACCAAAATTTGCACACAGACTGGAATCTGCGGCCAACAGGTCCTCAGTGGGGCTCGGCCCGGGGCGTCGCACACGCCCCGCACAGCGCCCCCTACAGAGTCTTGCCTTATAGCTCAGACACACTTGCACGTATACTTATAAACCTCGGTGAACATTTAGATCTCATCAAACTGAACAAGTTTCGCGCTGCATGTCATCAGGTCTAATCAACAGGAAGTGAGTTATTTTGAGTTGTTTGCAAAACGCACCCAATGGAATGTGATAAACTCCTCCTAGGAAATTTTTCCAATTCGCACCAAACCAGCTAAATATGATCTAAACAAGTTGCTGAGGCAAAATTGCAGAGATCTTTTTGATACCTCGAACGGTTCGCCCGTGGCGACGCTTTAAAATTATGGCGAATAAAATGAAACAGGAAGTGGCTAATAACTTCTGTGTACATTAAGTTATGCACATGAAACTTTACAGGTATGTTAAGAGTAGCAAGATGATCCCATCAAATGACAATCATGAGTCTATGTCATAGCGCCACCAACTGGCAGCAGGAAGTGTGTCACTTTTGGAAATCAGTAAAATTTTGTCCTTTACTTTCACCTGATTTGGTTCAAAATCAGTCAGAATAATGAAAAGACATGGGTCATTTGAAATCATGAAGGATTTTTTTCTAATTTGAATCGTGTTGCTATGGTGACGATTTAACTCAAGAAAAAATCAAAGAAAATTATTCTTCTCATATCTTACGAGTGGAAAGACCTACGGTTCCAAAATTGTATGGGTGTAGACTCTCACTGATTGTGAGGAAGCCCTGAGAGCCTGGAGCCCGGGCGTGCCACAGGGCCTGTACAGCGCCCCCTGGAACTTTGTAAAGTTTAAGCTGCATAACTCATATCCACTTTCACATATATGAATGAGACCCAGTATAAATTTAGATCTCATTGAGCTGAACAACTTGCATACCGCATGTCATGGAATCCGCTGAACAGGAAGTCGGTTATTTTGCGTTGTTTGAAAAACGCACCCATTGGAATGTGATATACTACTCTTACAGGATTCATATGTTTTTGACCAAACAGGGTCTAATATAATCTCAAGACATTGAGGATATAATATTGTGAAGGGCTGGTTGATATCTTAAACGGGTCGGCCGTGGCGAGCCCTTAAACCTACGGCGAATAACAGGAAACAGGAAGTGGCTAATAACTTCTGTACAAATTGAGTGACATTCATCAAACCTCAGCAGTTGGTTAAGAGAAGAGTCCTGCTCACAGTGACATGGGTCCCGTGAGTCTCAGTCATAGCGCCACCAACTGGCAACAGAAAGTGTCTACTTTTAGAAATTAAATTCTTTTGGGGCTAATTTTCAGCTAATTGGCTTCAAAATCAGGCACAATAATTGGAAGACATGGCTGATGTCACACTGTAAAGGACTTTTTGCTATGTTAAATAGTGTTGCTATGGCAAGGTAAAATTTTAAGGAAAACTAGGATACTCATATCCAACAAGTGGAAAGTCCTAATGTCTCCAAACATTTTACATAGAAGGTACAACTGGTTCTGAGTAAATTTCTTGAGTTTCACGATTTTGTTATGCTCATACGCCTCCCAACAATATTTTATGTTTATTAACTCATTGTTTTAAAAAAGTGTATAAACTAACTCCTGCAGTACTAAACTATGGCCACTAGATGGAGGTATCACACCACATATCCCACACACACGAAGAGACACAGACACACGTGACCTCCCCCTCCCTCACAGATTTGAGTTTTGGTGAAGCGGACTGACACAAACGCTGCCGCTGAATAGTTGTGTATGGACTGTTTAATTGTTTACAAATCGCCCTTTGGATCAAGTTTTGTGCGTGAATTCAACAGTAAGTGTGAAGTCTTTAACTATATTAACAATGGACATTTTATCTGTTCCGGTAACAAGTTATTATGCCCGCGAGGTCGCGATATATATATATATATATATATATATATATATATATATATATATATTTACATGTGTGTGTGTGTGTGTGTATTCTTAGTAAGTATGCCTAGAATCAATATGTTATTGTGACTGTCACTATTATCTTTTGCTGTTGTTATTTCGTGTTATAAACACACACACATTTGAAACACGGCCCGTAGCTTTAAGGGCCACGGCGAATAACAGGAAACAGGAAGTGGCTAATAACTTCTGTCTAAATTGAGTGACGTTCATCAAACCTCAGCGGTAGGTTAAGAGAAGAGTCCTGCTCACAGTGACATGGGTCCCGTGAGTCTCAGTCATAGCGCCACCAACTGGCAGCAGAAAGTGTCTACTTTCAGAAATTAAATTCTTTTGTGGCTAATTTTCAGCAAATTGGCTTCAAAATCAGGCACAATAATTGGAAGACACGGCTGATGACACACTGTAAAGGACTTTTTGATACGTTGAATAGTGTTGCTATGGCAACATATCATTTGGAGCAAACATAAGATACTTATATCCACCAAGTGGAAAGTCCTAATGTGCCCAAACATTTTATGTAGAAAGAACAACTGCTTCTGAGTAGATTCCTTGAGTTTCATGTTTTTGTGACGTTCATACAGCTCCCAACATTTTTTTTACAGTATATTTATCATCCTTGTCCTGAACTTTCTGTACTGACTCCTGCAGTAATAAAATATGTCCAGTAGATGGCAGTAGTAGGCAGGTATTCTGCAGTCAGGTCTTTCCCCTTCTCCTTTACTATGGCTTCATGTTTACAATTTAAATATATACAGAAATCATAAAAAATAAACAATACAAACATTTAAATTGCCAACTGTACAACATTGAGTCTGGTGGACAAGCGCGGCGATATACACACCAGACCACACATTCTAAACACACACACACACACACACACACACACACACACAATCTACACATCGGTCATGTACACATCCCGACAAATACACAATATGAACACACTAACTATCCTACATGCACACACACACACACACACACACACACATCACAAGCACACGTCACTAATGTGACCTGACTAAATAAAAATCAATATATCATGAAAAAGGAAAAAGATCCTTAGGAAAACAAGAGGCTCCTGCGCATCTATAGCACACATCTCTCACGACAGACACACACTCACACTCATCATATTCAGTGACACGGACAGTGACATCACATTCAGGAACATCCTTAAACTTACACCGAAACATTATTAATAACACACATCACTAATGTTAACACAGACTCACACACCATACACACAAACAACCACACACACACACACACACACACACACACACTCCATATACACAAACACAAGCACATTTACTCGTCACACACAGACTGACACATCTACATCTCACACACCTCTGTCCCTCACTCTCACACACACTAAACCTCCCACACACTAAACCTCCCACACACACATGCGCACACACACACACACAAATCACATCACATCACATCACTGTCACACACCTCTCTCCCTCACTCTCACACACACATCACACATGTTGATATCTCAAACGGGTCAGCCGTGATAATGTCTTAAACTTACACCGAACAATTATTAATCACACACAAATCACTAATATTTGAACACACCATACACACAAACATACACAAGCACACATCACTAATGTTAACACACTAAATAAACACACACACAGAAACACACACACACACACACACACACACACAAAAAAACACCTCTCACACACACGCACACACATGCATGCACACACAAACAAATACACTCGTACAATACACAAATGAGCACCTACATACACACACATTATAACATCACAAATTATAACACTCACACACTCACATCTCTGTCTCACACACCCTCACGCAGAAACACACACATCCACTAACAAGTCACATGTCTTAGACATACTAACACACACATCACTAATGTTAACACACAGACTCACACACCACACACACACAAACACGCAAAAACACATTTACTCATCAGAGACAGACTGACACATTAACTAGTCACACACACACACACACACACAAATATTTAGGGCCCAAACTGATATTAGCCCAGTATGATGTGTGACGTTCTGTGTGCAAGTTCTGCGGTGCAACCGGGTGCCAATGACTTTTTTGAGGTTTTGACACACTCGAATAACACGCAGGTTGTGCGGTGCGCCCGGGGTGGGGACCGCGCCCGTTGCTTGGGCCCGTCATCGTTGCTTGCAACTTTAATTTTTAGGGCCCAAGCACTGAGTGCGCAGGGCCCTATTGTTTTCGTTAGGATTATTATTTTTTTTTTTTTTTTTTTTTTTTTTTTTATTATTTTTTTTCCACACTTTTGGTACTTTTGGGGTCCTTAACATACTCAAAAACTCATCAAAATTTGCATCCAGATTGGAATCCGCGGCCATCAGGTCCTCAGTGGGGCTCGGCCCGGGGAGTCGCACACGCCCGTCACAGCGCCCCCTAGAAAATCGTGCCTCATAGCTCAGAGACACTTGCACGCACACTCAGAAAACTCCGTGTACATTTAGATCTCATCAAGCTGAACAAGTTTTGCAATGCATGTCATCAGGGCTAATCAACAGGAAGTGAGTTATTTTGAGGTCTTTGCAAAACGCACCCAATGGAATTTGAAATACTCCTCCTAGGAAATTTACAGAATTTCCACCAAACCAGGCAAATATGATCTAAACAAGTTGCCGATGCAAAATTGCAGAGATCTTTTTGATACCTCGAACGGTTCGGCCGTGGCGACGCTTTAAAATTATGGCGAATAAAATGAAACAGGAAGTGGCTAATAACTTCTGTGTACATTACGTTATGCATATGAAACTTTACAGGTGTGTTAAGAGTAGGAAGATGATCACATCAAATGACAATCATGAGTCTATGTCATAGCGCCACCAACTGGCAGCAGGAAGTGTGTCACTTTTGGAAATCACTAATATTTTGGCCTTTACTTTCACCTGATTTGGTTCAAAATCAGTCAGAATAATGAAAAGACATGGATGATTTGAGACCATGAAGGATTTTTTTATAATTTGAATCGTCTTGTTATGGCGACGATTTATCTAGAGAAAAAACCTAAAATGAAGTGCAAAAAAATAAATCTTCTCATATCGTACGAGTGGAAAGACCTACGGTTCCAAACTTTTACGGCTATACACTGAAACTGATTATGAGTAAGGCCTGAGAGCCTGGAGACCGGGCGTGGCTCAGGGCCTGGACAGCGCCCCCTGGAACTTTGTAAAAAATTTAGCTGCATAATTCATATCCACTTTCACATATATGCATGAGACCCAGTAGAAATTTAGATCTCATTGAGATGAACAACTTGCATATCCCATACTGGAATCCGCTGAACAGGAAGTCAGTTATTTGGCGTTGATTGAAAAACGCACCCATTGGAATGTGATATACTACTCTTACAGGATTCATAGGTTTTTGACCAAACAGGGTCTAATATAATCTCAAGACATTGAGGATCTAATATTGTGAAGGGCTGGTTGATATCTCAAACGGGTCGGCCGTGGCGAGCCCTTAAACCTACGGCGAATAACAGGAAACAGGAAGTGGCTAATAACTTCTGTATAAATTGAGTGACATTCATCAAACCTCAGCAGTAGGTTAAGAGAAGAGCCCTGCTCACAGTGACATGGGTCCCATGAGTCTCAGTCATAGCGCCACCAACTGGCAACAGAAAGTGTCTACTTTTAGAAATTAAATTCTTTTGGGGCTAATTTTCAGCTAATTGGTTTCAAAATCAGGCACAATAATTGGAAGACATGGCTGATGTCACCCTGTAAAGGACTTTTTGCTATGTTAAATAGTGTTGCTATGGCAAGGTAAAATTTTAAGGAAAACTAGGATACTCATATCCAACTAGTGGAAAGTCCTAATGTCTCCAAACATTTTACATAGAAGGTACAACTGGTTCTGAGTAAATTTCTTGAGTTTCACGATTTTGTTATGCTCATACGCCTCCCAACAATATTTTATGTTTATTAACTCATTGTTTTAAAAAAGTGTATAAACTAACTCCTGCAGTACTAAACTATGGCCACTAGATGGAGGTATCACACCACACATCCCACACACGGAGACGCACACAGACACACGTGACCTCCCCCTCCCTCACAGATTTGAGTTTTGGTGAGGCGGACTGACACAAACGCTGCCGCTGAATAGTTGTTTATGGACTGTTTAATTGTTTACAAATCGCCCTTTGGACCAAGTTTTGTGCTTGAATGCAACAGTAAGTGTGAAGTCTTTAACTATATTAACAATGGACATTTTATCTGTTCCGGTAACAAGTTATTATGCCCGCGAGGTCGCGATATATATATATATATTTACATGTGTGTGTGTGTGTGTGTGTGTGTGTGTGTGTATTCTTAGTAAGTATGCCTAGAATCAATATGTTATTGTGACTGTCACTATTATCTTTTGCTGTTGTTATTTCGTGTTATAAACACACACACATTTGAAACACGGCCCGTAGCTTTAAGGGCCACGGCGAATAACAGGAAACAGGAAGTGGCTAATAACTTCTGTCTAAATTGAGTGACGTTCATCAAACCTCAGCAGTAGGTTAAGAGAAGAGTCCTGCTCACAGTGACATGGGTCCCGTGAGTCTCAGTCATAGCGCCACCAACTGGCAGCAGAAAGTGTCTACTTTTAGAAATTAAATTCCTTTGTGGCTAATTTTCAGCTAATTGGCTTCAAAATCAGGCACAATAATTGGAAGACACGGCTGATGTCACACTGTAAAGGACTTTTTGATACGTTGAATAGTGTTGCTATGGCAACATATCATTTGGAGCAAATATAAGATACTTATATCCACCAAGTGGAAAGTCCTAATGTTCCCAAACATTTTATGTAGAAAGAACAACTGGTTCTGAGTAGATTTCTTGAGTTTCATGTTTTTGTGATGCTCACACAGCTCCCAACAATTTTTTACAGTATATTTATCATCCTTGTCCTGAACTTTCTGTACTGACTCCTGCAGTAATAAAATATGTCCAGTAGATGGCAGTAGTAGGCAGGTATTCTGCAATCAGGTCTTTCCCCTTCTTTTTTACTATGGCTTCATGTTTACAATTTAAATATATGCAGAAATCATAAAAAATAAACAATACAAACATTTAAATTGCCAACTGTACAACATTGAGTCTGGTGGACAAGCGCGGCGATATACACACCAGACCACACATTCTAAACACACACACACACACACACACACACTCTACACATCGGTCATGTACACATCCCGACAAATACACAATATGAACACACTAACTATCCTACATGCACACACACACACACACACACACACACACATCACAAGCACACGTCACTAATGTGACCTGACTAAATAAAAATCAATATATCATGAAAAAGGAAAAAGATCCTTAGGAAAACAAGAGGCTCCTGCGCATCTATAGCACACATCTCTCACGACAGACACACACTCACACTCATCATATTCAGTGACACGGACAGTGACATCACATTCAGGAACATCCTTAAACTTACACCGAAACATTATTAATAACACACATCACTAATGTTAACACAGACTCACACACCATACACACAAACAACCACACACACACACACACACACACACACACACACTCCATATACACAAACACAAGCACATTTACTCGTCACACACAGACTGACACATCTACATCTCACACACCTCTGTCCCTCACTCTCACACACACTAAACCTCCCACACACTAAACCTCCCACACACACATGCACACACACACACGCACACACACACACACACACAAATCACATCACATCACATCACTGTCACACACCTCTCTCCCTCACTCTCACACACACATCACACATGTTGATATCTCAAACGGGTCAGCCGTGATAATGTCTTAAACTTACACCGAACAATTATTAATCACACACAAATCACTAATATTTGAACACACCATACACACAAACATACACAAGCACACATCACTAATGTTAACACACTAAATAAACACACACACACACACACACACACACACACACACACACACACACACACACATCTCACACACACGCACACACATGCATGCACACACAAACAAATACACTCGTACATCACACAAATGACCACCTACATACTCACACATTATAACATCACAAATTATAACACTCACACACTCACATCTCTGTCTCACGCAGAAACACACACATCCACTAACAAGTCACATGTCTTGGACATACTAACACACACATCACTAATGTTAACACACAGATTCACACACCACACACACACAAACACACAAAAACACATTTACTCATCAGAGACAGACTGACACATTAACTAGTCACACACACACACACACACACAAATATTTAGGGCCCAAACTGATATTAGCCCAGTATGATGTGTGACGTTCTGTGTGCAAGTTCTGCGGTGCAACCGGGTGCCGATGACTTTTTTGAGGTTTTGACACACTCGAATAACACGCAGGTTGTGCGGTGCGCCCGGGGTGGGGACCGCGCCCGTTGCTTGGGCCCGTCATCGTTGCTTGCAACTTTAATTCTTTTTTTTTTTTTTATTATTATTTTTCTTTCAATCATCCGGGCACTTTCGGGCCTCTTAACATACTCAAAAACTCACCAAAATTTGCACACAGACTGGAATCTGCGGCCAACAGGTCCTCAGTGGGGCTCGGCCCGGGGCGTCGCACACGCCCCGCACAGCGCCCCCTACAGAGTCTTGCCTTATAGCTCAGACACACTTGCACGTATACTTATAAAACTCGGTGAACATTTAGATCTCATCAAACTGAACAAGTTTCGCGCTGCATGTCATCAGGTCTAATCAACAGGAAGTGAGTTATTTTGAGTTGTTTGCAAAACGCACCCAATGGAATGTGATAAACTCCTCCTAGGAAATTTTTACAATTCGCACCAAACCAGCTACATATGATCTAAACAAGTTGCCGATGCAAAATTGCAGAGATCTTTTTGATACCTCGAACGGTTCGGCCGTGGCGACGCTTTAAAATTATGGCGAATAAAATGAAACAGGAAGTGGCTAATAACTTCTGTGTACATTAAGTTATGCACATGAAACTTTACAGGTATGTTAAGAGTAGGAAGCTGATCACAAGATATGACAATCATGAGTCTATGTCATAGCGCCACCAAGTGGCAGCAGGAAGTGTGTCACTTTTGGAAATCAGTAATATTTTGTCCTTTACTTTCACCTGATTTGGTTCAAAATCAGTCAGAATAATGAAAAGACATGGGTCATTTGAAATCATGAAGGATTTTTTTCTAATTTGAATCGTGTTGCTATGGTGACGATTTAACTCAAGACAAAATCGAAGAAAATTATTCTTCTCATATCTTACAAGTGGAAAGACCTACGGTTCCAAAATTGTATGGGTGTAGACTCTCACTGATTGTGAGGAAGCCCTGAGAGCCTGGAGCCTGGGCGTGGCACAGGGTTTGTACAGCGCCCCCTGGAACTTTGTAAAGTTTAAGCTGCATAACTCATATCCACTTTCACATATATGAATGAGACCCAGTATAAATTTAGATCTCATTGAGGTGAACAACTTGCATACCCCATGTCATGGAATCCGCTGAACAGGAAGTCGGTTATTTTGCGTTGTTTGAAAAACGCACCCATTGGAATGTGATATACTACTCTTACAGGATTCATATGTTTTTGACCAAACAGGGTCTAATATAATCTCAAGACATTGAGGATCTAATATTGTGAACGGCTGGTTGATATCTTAAACGGGTCGGCCGTGGCGAGCCCTTAAACATACGGCGAATAACAGGAAACAGGAAGTGGCTAATAACTTCTGTATAAATTGTGTGTCGTTCATCAAACCTCAGCAGTAGGTTAAGAGAAGAAACCTGCTCACACTGACATTGGTCCCGTGAGTCTCAGTCATAGCGCCACCAACTGGCAGCAGAAAGTGTCTACTTTCAGAAATTAAATTCTTTTGTGGCTAATTTTCAGCAAATTGCCTTCAAAATCAGGCACAATAATTGGAAGACACGGCTGATGTCACACTGTAAAGGACGTTTTGATACGTTGAATAGTATTGCTATGGCAACATATAATTTTGAGCAAATATAAGATACTTATATCCACCAAGTGGAAAGTCTTAATTTTCCCAAACATTTTATGTAAAAAGAACAACTGGTTCTGAGTAGATTTCTTCAGTTTCATGTTTTTGTGATGCTCATACAGCTCCCAACAATTTTTACAGTATATTTATCAGCCTTGGTCTAAATTTTCTGCACTGACTCCTGCAGTAATAAAATATGTCCAGTAGATGGCAGTAGTAGGCAGGTATTCTGCAGTCAGGTCTTTCCCCTTCTCCTTTACTATGGCTTCATGTTTACAATTTAAACATATGCAGAAATCATAAAAAATAAACAAACACCGCATCACATCACTGTCACACACCTCTCTCCCTCACTCTCACACACACATCACACATTTTGATATCTCAAACAGATCAGCTGTGATAATGTCTTAAACTTACACCCAACAATTATTAATAACACACACATCACTAATATTAACAACCAGATGCAGACACCATACACACAAACATGCACAAACACAAGCACACATCACTAATGTTAACACACTAAATAAACACACACACAAACAGAAAGATATCTCACACACATGCATGCACACACACAAACAAGTACACTCATACATCACACACATGCACACCTACACCCACACATACACAATATGAACACACTAACCATCTAACATGCACACACACACACACATCACAAGCACACGTCACTAATGTTACCTGACTAAATAAAAATCAATATATCATGAAAAAGGAAAAAGATCCTTAGGAAAACAAGAGGCTCCTGCGCATCTATAGCACACATCTCTCACGACAGACACACACTCACACTCATCATATTCAGTGACATGGACAGTGACATCACATTCAGGAACATCCTTAAACTTACACCGAAACATTATTAATAACACACATCACTAATGTTAACACAGACTCACACACCATACACACAAACAACCACACACACACACACACACACACACACACACACACACACTCCATATACACAAACACAAGCACATTTACTCGTCACACACAGACTGACACATCTACATCTCACACACCTCTGTCCCTCACTCTCACACACACTAAACCTCCCACACACTAAACCTCCCACACACACATGCACACACACACACGCACACACACACACACACACACACACACAAATCACATCACATCACATCACTGTCACACACCTCTCTCCCTCACTCTCACACACACATCACACATTTTGATATCTCAAACGGGTCAGCCGTGATAATGTCTTAAACTTACACCGAACAATTATTAATCACACACAAATCACTAATATTTGAACACACCATACACACAAACATACACAAGCACACATCACTAATGTTAGCACACTAAATAAACACACACACACACACACACACACACACACACACACAAACACATCTCACACACACGCACACACATGCATGCACACACAAACAAATACACTCGTACATCACACAAATGAGCACCTACATACTCACACATTATAACATCACAAATTATAACACTCACACACTCACATCTGTCTCACGCAGAAACACACACATCCACTAACAAGTCACATGTCTTGGACATACTAACACACACATCACTAATGTTAACACACAGATTCACACACCACACACACACAAACACGCAAAAACACATTTACTCATCAGAGACAGACTGACACATTAACTAGTCACACACACACACACACACACAAATATTTAGGGCCCAAACTGATATTAGCCCAGTATGATGTGTGACGTTCTGTGTGCAAGTTCTGCGGTGCAACCGGGTGCCAATGACTTTTTTGAGGTTTTGACACACTCGAATAACACGCAGGTTGTGCGGTGCGCCCGGGGTGGGGACCGCGCCCGTTGCTTGGGCCCGTCATCGTTGCTTGCAACTTTAATTAGGGCCCAAGCACTGAGTGCGCAGGGCCCTCTTGTTTTCGTTAGGATTATTATTTTTAGGGCCCAAGCACTGTAGTGCGCAGGGCCCTATTGTTCTTCTAAGGATTATTAGGGCCCAAGCACTGAGTGCGCAGGGCCCTCTTGTTTTCGTTAGGATTATTATTTTTATTTTTTTTATTTTTTTTTTTATTATTTTTCTTTCAATCATCCGGGCACTTTCGGGCCTCTTAACATACTCAAAAACTCACCAAAATTTGCACACAGATTGGAATCTGCGGCCAACAGGTCCTCAGTGGGGCTCGGCCCGGGGCGTCGCACACGCCCCGCACAGCGCCCCCTACGGAGTCTTGCCTTATAGCTCAGACACACTTGCACGTATACTTATAAAACTCGGTGAACATTTAGATCTCATCAAACTGAACAAGTTTCGCGCTGCATGTCATCAGGTCTAATCAACAGGAAGTGAGTTATTTTGAGTTGTTTGCAAAACGCACCCAATGGAATGTGATAAACTCCTCCTAGGAAATTTTTCCAATTCGCACCAAACCTGCTAAATATGATCTAAACAATTTGCCGATGCAAAATTGCAGAGATCTTTTTGATACCTTGAACGGTTCGGCCGTGGCGACGCTTTAAAATTATGGCGAATAAAATGAAACAGGAAGTGGCTAATAACTTCTGTGTACATTAAGTTAGGCACATGAAACTTTACAGGTATGTTAAGAGTAGGAAGCTGATCACATCATATGACAACCATGAGTCTATGTCATAGCGCCACCAAGTGGCAGCAGGAAGTGTGTCACTTTTGGAAATCAGTAATATTTTGTCCTTTACTTTCACCTGATTTGGTTCAAAATCAGTCAGAATAATGAAAAGACATGGGTCATTTGAAATCATGAAGGATTTTTTTCTAATTTGAATCGTGTTGCTACGGTGACGATTTAACTCAAGAAAAAATCGAAGAAAATTATTCTTCTCATATCTTACGAGTGGAAAGACCTACGGTTCCAAAATTGTATGGGTGTAGACTCTCACTGATTGTGAGGAAGCCCTGAGAGCCTGGAGCCCGGGCGTGGCACAGGGCCTGTACAGCGCCCCCTGGAACTTTGTAAAGTTTAAGCTGCATAACTCATATCCACTTTCACATATATGAATGAGACCCAGTATAAATTTAGATCTCATTGAGGTGAACATCTTGCATACCCCATGTCATGGAATCCGCTGAACAGGAAGTCGGTTATTTTGCGTTGTTTGAAAAACGCACCCATTGGAATGTGATATACTACTCTTACAGGATTCATATGTTTTTGACCAAACAGGGTCTAATATAATCTCAAGACATTGAGGATCTAATATTGTGAACGGCTGGTTGATATCTTAAACGGGTCGGCCGTGGCGAGCCCTTAAAAATACGGCGAATAACAGGAAACAGGAAGTGGCTAATAACTTCTGTATAAATTGAGTGACGTTCATCAAACCTCAGCAGTAGGTTAAGAGAAGAGCCCTGCTCACAGTGACATGGGTCCCGTGAGTCTCAGTCATAGCGCCACCAACTGGCAGCAGAAAGTGTTTACTTTTAGAAATTAAATTATTTTGTGGCTAATTTTCAGCAAATTGGCTTCAAAATCAGGCACAATAATTGGAAGAGACGGCTGATGACACACTGTAAAGGACTTTTTGATACGTTGAATAGTGTTGCTATGGCAACATATCATTTGGAGCAAACATAAGATACTTATATCCACCAAGTGGAAAGTCCTAATGTGCCCAAACATTTTATGTAGAAAGAACAACTGCTTCTGAGTAGATTCCTTGAGTTTCATGTTTTTGTGACGCTCATACAGCTCCCAACAATTTTTTTACAGTATATTTATCATCATTGTCCTGAACTTTCTGTACTGACTCCTGCAGTAATAAAATATGTCCAGTAGATGGCAGTAGTAGGCAGGTATTCTGCAGTCAGGTCTTTCCCCTTCTCCTTTACTATGGCTTCATGTTTACAATTTAAATATATACAGAAATCATAAAAAATAAACAATACAAACATTTAAATTGCCAACTGTACAACATTGAGTCTGGTGGACAAGCGCGGCGATATACACACCAGACCACACATTCTAAACACACACACACACACTCTACACATCGGTCATGTACACATCCCGACAAATACACAATATGAACACACTAACTATCCTACATGCGCGCACACACACACACACACACACACACACATCACAAGCACACGTCACTAATGTGACCTGACTAAATAAAAATCAATATATCATGAAAAAGGAAAAAGATCCTTAGGAAAACAAGAGGCTCCTGCGCATCTATAGCACACATCTCTCACGACAGACACACACTCACACTCATCATATTCAGTGACACGGACAGTGACATCACATTCAGGAACATCCTTAAACTTACACCGAAACATTATTAATAACACACATCACTAATGTTAACACAGACTGACACACCATACACACAAACAACCACACACACACACACACACACACACACACACACACACACACTCCATATACACAAACACAAGCACATTTACTCGTCACACACAGACTGACACATCTACATCTCACACACCTCTGTCCCTCACTCTCACACACACTAAACCTCCCACACACTAAACCTCGCACACACACACACACACACGCACACACACACACACACACACACACACATCACATCACATCACTGTCACACACCTCTCTCCCTCACTCTCACACACACATCACACATGTTGATATCTCAAACGGGTCAGCCGTGATAATGTCTTAAACTTACACCGAACAATTATTAATCACACACAAATCACTAATATTTGAACACACCATACACACAAACATACACAAGCACACATCACTAATGTTAACACACTAAATAAACACACACACACACACACACACACACACACACACAAACACATCTCACACACACGCACACACATGCATGCACACACAAACAAATACACTCGTACATCACACAAATGAGCACCTACATACTCACACATTATAACATCACAAATTATAACACACACACTCACATCTCTGTCTCACGCAGAAACACACACATCCACTAACAAGTCACATGTCTTGGACATACTAACACACACATCACTAATGTTAACACACAGATTCACACACCACACACACACACACACACACACAAAAACACATTTACTCATCAGAGACAGACTGACACATTAACTAGTCACACACACACACACACACACACACACACACACACACACACACACACACACACAAATATTTAGGACCCAAACTGATATTAGCCCAGTATGATGTGTGACGTTCTGTGTGCAAGTTCTGCGGTGCAACCGGGTGCCAATGACTTTTTTGAGGTTTTGACACACTCGAATAACACGCAGGTTGTGCGGTGCGCCCGGGGTGGGGACCGCGCCCGTTGCTTGGGCCCGTCATCGTTGCTTGCAACTTTAATTATTTTTATTTTTATTATTTTTCTTTCAATCATCCGGGCACTTTCGGGCCTCTTAACATACTCAAAAACTCACCAAAATTTGCACACAGATTGGAATCTGCGGCCAACAGGTCCTGAGTGGGGCTCGGCCCCGTGCGTCGCACACGCCCCGCACAGCGCCCCCTAGAGAGTCTTGCCTTATAGCTCAGACACACTTGCACGTATACTTATAAAACTCGGTGAACATTTAGATCTCATCAAACTAAACAAGTTTCGCGCTGCATGTCATCAGGTCTAATCAACAGGAAGTGAGTTGTTTTGAGTTGTTTGCAAAACGCACCCAATGGAATGTGATAAACTCCTCCTAGGAAATTTTTCCAATTCGCACCAAACCAGCTAAATATGATCTAAACAAGTTGCCGATGCAAAATTGCAGAGATCTTTTTGATACCTCGAACGGTTCGGCCGTGGCGACGCTTTAAAATTATGGCGAATAAAATGAAACAGGAAGTGGCTAATAACTTCTGTGTACATTAAGTTATGCACATGAAACTTCACAGGTATGTTAAGAGTAGGAAGCTGATCACATCATATGACAATCATGAGTCTATGTCATAGCGCCACCAAGTGGCAGCAGGAAGTGTGTCACTTTTGGAAATCAGTAATATTTTGTCCTTTACTTTCACCTGATTTGGTTCAAAATCAGTCAGAATAATGAAAAGACATGGGTCATTTGAAATCATGGAGGATTTTTTTTCTAATTTGAATCGTGTTGCTATGGTGACGATTTAACTCAAGAAAAAATCGAAGACAACTATTCTTCTCATATCTTACGAGTGGAAAGACCTACGGGTCCCAAATTGTATGGGTGTAGACTCTCACTGATTGTGAGGAAGCCCTGAGAGCCTGGAGCCCGGGCGTGGCACAGGGCCTGTACAGCGCCCCCTGGAACTTTGTAAAGTTTCAGCTGCATAACTCATATCCACTTTCACATATATGAATGAGACCCAGTATAAATTTAGATCTCATTGAGATGAACAACTTGCATACCCCATGTCATGGAATCCGCTGAACAGGAAGTCAGTTATTTGGCGTTGTTTGAAAAACGCACCCATTGGAATGTGATATACTACTCTTACAGGATTAATAGGTTTTTGACCAAACAGGGTCTAATATAATCTCAAGACATTGAGGATCTAATATTGTGAAGGGCTGGTTGATATCTTAAACGGGTCGGCCGTGGCGAGCCCTTAAACCTACGGCGAATAACAGGAAACAGGAAGCGGCTAATAACTTCTGTATAAATTGAGTGACGTTCATCAAACCTCAGCAGTAGGTTAAGAGAAGAAACCTGCTCACAGTGACATGGGTCCCGTGAGTCTCAGTCATAGCGCCACCAACTGGCAGCAGAAAGTGTCTACTTTTAGAAATTAAATTCTTTTGTGACTAACTTTCAGCAAATTGGCTTCAAAATCAGGCACAATAATTGGAAGACACGGCTGATGTCACACTGTAAAGGACTTTTTGATACGTTGAATAGTGTTGCTATGGCAACATATAATTTTGAGCAAATATAAGATACTTATATCCACCAAGTGGAAAGTCCTAATGTGCCCAAACATTTTAGGTAGAAAGAACAACTGCTTCTGAGTAGATTTCTTGAGTTTCATGTTTTTGTGATGCTCATACAGCTCCCAACAATTTTTACAGTATATTTATCAGCCTTGGTCTGAACTGTGTCCACTGACTCCTGCAGTAATAAAATATGTCCAGTAGATGGCAGTAGTAGGCAGTTATTCTGCAGTCAGGTCTTTCCCCTTTTCCTTTACTATGCCTTCATGTTTACTATTTCAACATATGCAGAAATTATAAAAAATAAACAATACAAACATTTAAATTGCCCACTGTACAACATACACACACACATTATATGTGACATCACATTCAGGAACATCCTTAAACTTACACCGATAAATTATTTATCACACACATCACTAATGTTCACACACAGACTCACACACCATACACACAAACATCTACAAACAAACACACACACACACACCATATACACAAACTCACACAAGCACATTTACTCGTCACACACAGACTGACACATCTACATGTCACACACCTCTCTCCCTCACTCTCTCTCTCTCTCTCTCACACACACACACACACACACACACACACACACACACACACACACACACAGGACAAGCCAAAGACTGATCCAGCATCAGCATCAAATAAAACCCATTGCGTGTCATACTCAAACTTGACCTCACATCACATCACTGTCACACACCTCTCTCCCTCACTCTCACACACACATCACACATTTTGATATCTCAAACGTATCAGCCGTGATAATGTCTTAAACTTACACCCAACAATTATTAATAACACACACATCACTAATATTAACACACAGATGCAGACACCATACACACAAACATGCACAAACACAAGCACACATCACTAATGTTAACACACTAAATAAACACACACACAAACACAAAGATATCTCACACACATGCATGCACACACACAAACAAGTACACTCGTACATCACACACATGCACACACATTATAACATCACAAATTGTAACACTCACACACTCACATCTCTGTCTCACACACCCTCACGCAGAAACACACACACCCATTAACAAGTCACATATCTTAAACATACTAACACACACTACTGTTAACACAGACTTACACACCACACACACACACTCATTATATTCAGTGACACAGACAGTGACATCACATTCAGGAACATCCTTAAACTTACACCGATAAATTATTCATAACACACATCACCAATATTAACACACAGACTCACACACCATACACACACACACACACACACACACACACACACACACACACACACACACCATATACACAAACTCACACAAGCACATTTACTCGTCACACACAGACTGACACATCTACATGTCACACACCTCTCTCCCTGACTCTCTCTCACACACACACACACACACACATCACATCACATCACTGTCACACACCTCTCTCCCTCACTCTCACACACACATCACACATTTTGATATCTCAAACGGGTCAGCCGTGATAATGTCTTAAACTTACACCCAACAATTATTAATCACACACAAATCACTAATATTTGAACACACCATACACACAAACATGCACAAACACAAGCACACATCACTAATGTTAACACACTAAATAAACACACACACAGAAACACACACACACACACACACACACACACAAAAACACCTCTCACACACACGCACACACATGCATGCACACACAAACAAATACACTCGTACAATACACAAATGAGCACCTACATAAACACACATTATAACATCACAAATTATAACACTCACACACTCACATCTCTGTCTCACACACCCTCACGCAGAAACACACACATCCACTAACAAGTCACATGTCTTAGACATACTAACACACACATCACTAATGTTAACACACAGACTCACACACCACACACACACAAACACGCAAAAACACATTTACTCATCAGAGACAGACTGACACATTAACTAGTCACACACACACACACACACACACACACACACATATTTAGGGCCCAAACTGATATTAGCCCAGTATGATGTGTGACGTTCCGCGGTGCAACCGGGTGCCAATGACTTTTTCGAGGTTTTGACACACTCGAATAACACGCAGGTTGTGCGGTGCGCCCGGGGTGGGGACCGCGCCCGTTGCTTGGGCCCGTCATCGTTGCTTGCAACTTTAATTAGGGCCCAAGCACTGAGTGCGCAGGGCCCTATTGTTTTCGTTAGGATTATTATTTTTTTTTTTTTTTTTTTTTTTTTTTTTTTTTATTATTTTTTTTCCACACTTTTGGTACTTTTGGGGTCCTTAACATACTCAAAAACTCATCAAAATTTGCATCCAGATTGGAATCCGCGGCCATCAGGTCCTCAGTGGGGCTCGGCCCGGGGAGTCGCACACGCCCGTCACAGCGCCCCCTAGAAAATCGTGCCTCATAGCTCAGAGACACTTGCACGCACACTCAGAAAACTCCGTGTACATTTAGATCTCATCAAGCTGAACAAGTTTTGCAATGCATGTCATCAGGGCTAATCAACAGGAAGTGAGTTATTTTGAGGTCTTTGCAAAACGCACCCAATGGAATTTGAAATACTCCTCCTAGGAAATTTACAGAATTTCCACCAAACCAGGCAAATATGATCTAAACAAGTTGCCGATGCAAAATTGCAGAGATCTTTTTGATACCTCGAACGGTTCGGCCGTGGCGACGCTTTAAAATTATGGCGAATAAAATGAAACAGGAAGTGGCTAATAACTTCTGTGTACATTACGTTATGCATATGAAACTTTACAGGTGTGTTAAGAGTAGGAAGATGATCACATCAAATGACAATCATGAGTCTATGTCATAGCGCCACCAACTGGCAGCAGGAAGTGTGTCACTTTTGGAAATCACTAATATTTTGGCCTTTACTTTCACCTGATTTGGTTCAAAATCAGTCAGAATAATGAAAAGACATGGATGATTTGAGACCATGAAGGATTTTTTTATAATTTGAATCGTCTTGTTATGGCGACGATTTATCTAGAGAAAAAACCTAAAATGAAGTGCAAAAAAATAAATCTTCTCATATCGTACGAGTGGAAAGACCTACGGTTCCAAACTTTTACGGCTATACACTGAAACTGATTATGAGTAAGGCCTGAGAGTCTGGAGCCCGGGCGTGCCACAGGGCCTGTACAGCGCCCCCTGGAACTTTGTAAAGTTTAAGCTGCATAACTCATATCCACTTTCACATATATGAATGAGACCCAGTATAAATTTAGATCTCATTGAGGTGAACAACTTGCATACCCCATGCCATGGAATCCGCTGAACAGGAAGTCGGTTATTTGGCGTTGTTTGAAAAACGCACCCATTGGAATGTGATATACTACTCTTACAGGATTCATATGTTTTTGACCAAACAGGGTCTAATATAATCTCAAGACATTGAGGATCTAATATTGTGAAGGGCTGGTTGATATCTTAAACGCGTCGGCCGTGGCGAGCCCTTAAACCTACGGCGAATAACAGGAAACAGGAAGTGGCTAATAACTTCTGTATAAATTGTGTGTCGTTCATCAAACCTCAGCAGTAGGTTAAGAGAAGAAACCTGCTCACACTGACATGGGTCCCGTGAGTCTCAGTCATAGCGCCACCAACTGGCAGCAGAAAGTGTCTACTTTCAGAAATTAAATTATTTTGTGGCTAATTTTCAGCAAATTGGCTTCAAAATCAGGCACAATAATTGGAAGACACGGCTGATGTAACACTGTAAAGGACTTTTTGATACGTTGAATAGTGTTGCTATGGCAAGGTAAAATTTTAAGGAAAACTAGGATACTCATATCCAACAAGTGGAAAGTCCTAATGTCTCCAAACATTTTACATAGAAGGTACAACTGGTTCTGAGTAAATTTCTTGAGTTTCACGATTTTGTTATGCTCATACGCCTCCCAACAATATTTTGTTTATTAACTAATTGCTTTAAATTGCATAAACTAACTCCTGCAGTACTAAACTATGGCCACTAGATGGAGGTATCACACCACACATCCCACACTCACGAAGAGACGCACACAGACACACGTGACCTCCCCCTCCCTCACAGATTTGAGTTTTGGTGAAGCGGACTGACACAAACGCTGCCGCTGAATAGTTGTTTATGGACTGTTTAATTGTTTACAAATCGCCCTTTGGATCAAGTTTTGTGCGTGAATTCAACAGTAAGTGTGAAGTCTTTAACTATATTAACAATGGACATTTTATCTGTTCCGGTAACAAGTTATTATGCCCGCGAGGTCACGATATATATATATATATATATATATATATATATATATATATATATATATATATTTACATGTGTGTGTGTGTGTATTCTTAGTAAGTATGCCTAGAATCAATATGTTATTGTGACTGTCACTATTATCTTTTGCTGTTGTTATTTCGTGTTATAAACACACACACATTTGAAACACGGCCCGTAGCTTTAAGGGCCACGGCGAATAACAGGAAACAGGAAGTGGCTAATAACTTCTGTCTTAATTGAGTGACGTTCATCAAACCTCAGCAGTAGGTTAAGAGAAGAGTCCTGCTCACAGTGACATGGGTCCCGTGAGTCTCAGTCATAGCGCCACCAACTGGCAGCAGAAAGTGTCTACTTTCAGAAATTAAATTCTTTTGTGGCTAATTTTCAGCAAATTGGCTTCAAAATCAGGCACAATAATTGGAAGACACGGCTGATGATACACTGTAAAGGACTTTTTGATACGTTGAATAGTGTTGCTATGGCAACATATCATTTGGAGCAAACATAAGATACTTATATCCACCAAGTGGAAAGTCCTAATGTGCCCAAACATTTTATGTAGAAAGAACAACTGCTTCTGAGTAGATTTCTTGAGTTTCATGTTTTTGTGATGCTCACACAGCTCCCAACATTTTTTTTACAGTATATTTATCATCCTTGTCCTGAACTTTCTGTACTGACTCCTGCAGTAATAAAATATGTCCAGTAGATGGCAGTAGTAGGCAGGTATTCTGCAGTCAGGTCTTTCCCCTTCTCCTTTACTATGGCTTCATGTTTACAATTTAAATATATGCAGAAATCATACAAAATAAACAATACAAACATTTAAATTGCCAACTGTACAACATTGAGTCTGGTGGACAAGCGCGGCGATATACACACCAGACCACACATTCTAAACACACACACACACTCTACACATCGGTCATGTACACATCCCGACAAATACACAATATGAACACACTAACTATCCTACATGCACACACACACACACACACACACATCACAAGCACACGTCACTAATGTGACCTGACTAAATAAAAATCAATATATCATGAAAAAGGAAAAAGATCCTTAGGAAAACAAGAGGCTCCTGCGCATCTATAGCACACATCTCTCACGACAGACACACACTCACACTCATCATATTCAGTGACACGGACAGTGACATCACATTCAGGAACATCCTTAAACTTACACCGAAACATTATTAATAACACACATCACTAATGTTAACACAGACTCACACACCATACACACACACACACACACACACACTCCATATACACAAACACAAGCACATTTACTCGTCACACACAGACTGACACATCTACATCTCACACACCTCTGTCCCTCACTCTCACACACACTAAACCTCCCACACACTAAACCTCCCACACACACATGCACACACACACACGCACACACACACACACACACAAATCACATCACATCACATCACTGTCACACACCTCTCTCCCTCACTCTCACACACACATCACACATGTTGATATCTCAAACGGGTCAGCCGTGATAATGTCTTAAACTTACACCGAACAATTATTAATCACACACAAATCACTAATATTTGAACACACCATACACACAAACATACACAAGCACACATCACTAATGTTAACACACTAAATAAACACACACACACACACACACACACAAACACATCTCACACACACGCACACACATGCATGCACACACAAACAAATACACTCGTACATCACACAAATGAGCACCTACATACTCACACATTATAACATCACAAATTATAACACTCACACACACATCTCTGTCTCACGCAGAAACACACACATCCACTAACAAGTCACATGTCTTGGACATACTAACACACACATCACTAATGTTAACACACAGATTCACACACCACACACACACAAACACACAAAAACACATTTACTCATCAGAGACAGACTGACACATTAACTAGTCACACACACACACACACACACACACACAAATATTTAGGGCCCAAACTGATATTAGCCCAGTATGATGTGTGACGTTCTGTGTGCAAGTTCTGCGGTGCAACCGGGTGCCAATGACTTTTATGAGGTTTTGACACACTCGAATAACACGCAGGTTGTGCGGTGCGCCCGGGGTGGGGACCGCGCCCGTTGCTTGGGCCCGTCATCGTTGCTTGCAACTTTAATTTTTCTTTTTTTTTTTATTATTTTTCTTTCAATCATCCGGGCACTTTCGGGCCTCTTAACATACTCAAAAACTCACCAAAATTTGCACACAGACTGGAATCTGCGGCCAACAGGTCCTCAGTGGGGCTCGGCCCGGGGCGTCGCACACGCCCCGCACAGCGCCCCCTACAGAGTCTTGCCTTATAGCTCAGACACACTTGCACGTATACTTATAAAACTCGGTGAACATTTAGATCTCATCAAACTGAACAAGTTTCGCGCTGCATGTCATCAGGTCTAATCAACAGGAAGTGAGTTATTTTGAGTTGTTTGCAAAACGCACCCAATGGAATGTGATAAACTCCTCCTAGGAAATTTTTCCAATTCGCACCAAACCAGCTAAATATGATCTAAACAAGTTGCTGATGCAAAATTGCAGAGATCTTTTTGATACCTCGAACGGTTCGGCCGTGGCGACGCTTTAAAATTATGGCGAATAAAATGAAACAGGAAGTGGCTAATAACTTCTGTGTACATTAAGTTATGCACATGAAACTTTACAGGTATGTTAAGAGTAGGAAGATGATCCCATCAAATGACAATCATGAGTCTATGTCATAGCGCCACCAACTGGCAGCAGGAAGTGTGTCACTTTTGGAAATCAGTAATATTTTGTCCTTTACTTTCACCTGATTTGGTTCAAAATCAGTCAGAATAATGAAAAGACATGGGTCATTTGAAATCATGAAGGATTTTTTTCTAATTTGAATCGTGTTGCTATGGTGACGATTTAACTCAAGAAAAAATCGAAGAAAATTATTCTTCTCATATCTTACGAGTGGAAAGACCTACGGTTCCAAAATTGTATGGGTGTAGACTCTCACTGATTGTGAGGAAGCCCTGAGAGCCTGGAGCCCGGGCGTGGCACAGGGCCTGTACAGCGCCCCCTGGAACTTTGTAAAGTTTAAGCTGCATAACTCATATCCACTTTCACATATATGAATGAGACCCAGTATAAATTTAGATCTCATTGAGGTGAACAACTTGCATACCGCATGTCATGGAATCCGCTGAACAGGAAGTCGGTTATTTTGCGTTGTTTGAAAAACGCACCCATTGGAATGTGATATACTACTCTTACAGGATTCATATGTTTTTGACCAAACAGGGTCTAATATAATCTCAAGACATTGAGGATATAATATTGTGAAGGGCTGGTTGATATCTTAAACGGGTCAGCCGTGGCGAGCCCTTAAACCTACGGCGAATAACAGGAAACAGGAAGTGGCTAATAACTTCTGTACAAATTGAGTGACATTCATCAAACCTCAGCAGTAGGTTAAGAGAAGAGTCCTGCCCACACTGACATGGGTCCCGTGAGTCTCAGTCATAGCGCCACCAACTGGCAACAGAAAGTGTCTACTTTTAGAAATTAAATTCTTTTGGGGCTAATTTTCAGCTAATTGGCTTCAAAATCAGGCACAATAATTGGAAGACATGGCTGATGTCACACTGTAAAGGACTTTTTGCTATGTTAAATAGTGTTGCTATGGCAAGGTAAAATTTTAAGGAAAACTAGGATACTCATATCCAACAAGTGGAAAGTCCTAATGTCTCCAAACATTTTACATAGAAGGTACAACTGGTTCTGAGTACATTTCTTGAGTTTCTCGATTTTGTTATGCTCATACGCCTCCCAACAATATTTTATGTTTATTAACTCATTGTTTTAAAAAAGTGTATAAACTAACTGCTGCAGTACTAAACTATGGCCACTAGATGGAGGTATCACACCACATATCCCACACACACGAAGAGACACAGACACACGTGACCTCCCCCTCCCTCACAGATTTGAGTTTTGGTGAAGCGGACTGACACAAACGCTGCCGCTGAATAGTTGTTTATGGACTGTTTAATTGTTTACAAATCGCCCTTTGGATCAAGTTTTGTGCGTGAATGCAACAGTAAGTGTGAAGTCTTTAACTATATTAACAATGGACATTTTATCTGTTCCGGTAACAAGTTATTATGCCCGTGAGGTCGCGATATATATATATATATTTACATGTGTGTGTGTGTGTGTGTGTATTCTTAGTAAGTATGCCTAGAATCAATATGTTATTGTGACTGTCACTATTATCTTTTGCTGTTGTTATTTCGTGTTATAAACACACACACATTTGAAACACGGCCCGTAGCTTTAAGGGCCACGGCGAATAACAGGAAACAGGAAGTGGCTAATAACTTCTGTCTTAATTGAGTGACGTTCATCAAACCTCAGCAGTAGGTTAAGAGAAGAGTCCTGCTCACAGTGACATGGGTCCCGTGAGTCTCAGTCATAGCGCCACCAACTGGCAGCAGAAAGTGTCTACTTTCAGAAATTAAATTCTTTTGTGGCTAATTTTCAGCAAATTGGCTTCAAAATCAGGCACAATAATTGGAAGACACGGCTGATGACACACTGTAAAGGACTTTTTGATACGTTGAATAGTGTTGCTATGGCAACATATCATTTGGAGCAAACATAAGTTACTTATATCCACCAAGTGGAAAGTCCTAATGTGCCCAAACATTTTATGTAGAAAGAACAACTGGTTCTGAGTAGATTTCTTGAGTTTCATGTTTTTGTGACGCTCATACAGCTCCCAACATTTTTTTTAAGGTATATTTATCATCCTTGTCCTGAACTTTCTGTATTGACTCCTGCAGTAATAAAATATGTCCAGTAGATGGCAGTAGTAGGCAGGTATTCTGCAGTCAGGTCTTTCCCCTTCTCCTTTACTATGGCTTCATGTTTACAATTTAAATATATGCAGAAATCATAAAAAATAAACAATACAAACATTTAAATTGCCAACTGTACAACATTGAGTCTGGTGGACAAGCGCGGCGATATACACACCAGACCACACATTCTAAACACACACACACACTCTACACATCGGTCATGTACACATCCCGACAAATACACAATATGAACACACTAACTATCCTACATGCACACACACACACACACACACACACACACATCACAAGCACACGTCACTAATGTGACCTGACTAAATAAAAATCAATATATCATGAAAAAGGAAAAAGATCCTTAGGAAAACAAGAGGCTCCTGTGCATCTATAGCACACATCTCTCACGACAGACACACACTCACACTCATCATATTCAGTGACACGGACAGTGACATCACATTCAGGAACATCCTTAAACTTACACCGAAACATTATTAATAACACACATCACTAATGTTAACACAGACTCACACACCATACACACAAACAACCACACACACACACACACACACACACACACACACACACTCCATATACACAAACACAAGCACATTTACTCGTCACACACAGACTGACACATCTACATCTCACACACCTCTGTCCCTCACTCTCACACACACTAAACCTCCCACACACTAAACCTCCCACACACACATGCACACACACACACATGCACACACACACACACACACACACAAATCACATCACATCACATCACTGTCACACACCTCTCTCCCTCACTCTCACACACACATCACACATGTTGATATCTCAAACGGGTCAGCCGTGATAATGTCTTAAACTTACACCAAACAATTATTAATCACACACAAATCACTAATATTTGAACACACCATACACACAAACATACACAAGCACACATCACTAATGTTAACACACTAAATAAACACACACACACACACACACACACACAAACACATCTCACACACACGCACACACATGCATGCACACACAAACAAATACACTCGTACATCACACAAATGAGCACCTACATACTCACACATTATAACATCACAAATTATAACACTCACACACTCACATCTCTGTCTCACGCAGAAACACACACATCCACTAACAAGTCACATGTCTTGGACATACTAACACACACATCACTAATGTTAACACACAGATTCACACACCACACACACACACACACACAAAAACACATTTACTCATCAGAGACAGACTGACACATTAACTAGTCACACACACACACACACACACAAATATTTAGGGCCCAAACTGATATTAGCCCAGTATGATGTGTGACGTTCTGTGTGCAAGTTCTGCGGTGCAACCGGGTGCCAATGACTTTTTTGAGGTTTTGACACACTCGAATAACACGCAGGTTGTGCGGTGCGCCCGGGGTGGGGACCGCGCCCGTTGCTTGGGCCCGTCATCGTTGCTTGCAACTTTAATTATTATTTTATTTTATTTTTTTTTTCTTTTTATTATTTTTCTTTCAATCATCCGGGCACTTTCGGGCCTCTTAACATACTCAAAAACTCACCAAAATTTGCACACAGATTGGAATCTGCGGCCAACAGGTCCTCAGTGGGGCTCGGCCCGGGGCGTCGCACACGCCCCGCACAGCGCCCCCTACAGAGTCTTGCCTTATAGCTCAGACACACTTGCACGTATACTTATAAAACTCGGTGAACATTTAGATCTCATCAAACTGAACAAGTTTCGCGCTGCATGTCATCAGGACTAATCAACAGGAAGTGAGTTATTTTGAGTTGTTTGCAAAACGCACCCAATGGAATTTGAAATACTCCTCCTAGGAACTTTTTACAATTCGCACCAAACCAGCTAAATATGATCTAAACAAGTTGCCGATGCAAAATTGCAGAGATCTTTTTGATACCTCGAATGGTTCGGCCGTGGCGACGCTTTAAAATTATGGCGAATAAAATGAAACAGGAAGTGGCTAATAACTTCTGTGTACATTAAGTTAGGCACATGAAACTTTACAGGTATGTTAAGAGTAGGAAGCTGATCACATCATATGACAATCATGAGTCTATGCCATAGCGCCACCAAGTGGCAGCAGGAAGTGTGTCACTTTTAGAAATCAGTAATATTTTGTCCTTTACTTTCACCTGATTTGGTTCAAAATCAGTCAGAATAATGAAAAGACATGGGTCATTTGAAATCATGACGGATTTTTTTCTAATTTGAATCGCGTTGCTATGGTGACGATTTAACTCAAGAAAAAATCGAAGAAAATTATTCTTCTCATATCTTACAAGTGGAAAGACCTACGGTTCCAAAATTGTATGGGTGTAGACTCTCACTGATTGTGAGGAAGCCCTGAGAGCCTGGAGCCTGGGCGTGCCACAAGGCCTGTACAGCGCCCCCTGGAACTTTGTAAAGTTTAAGCTGCATAACTCATATCCACTTTCACATATATGAATGAGACCCAGTATAAATTTAGATCTCATTGAGGTGAACAACTTGCATAACCCATGTCATGGAATCCGCTGAACAGGAAGTCGGTTATTTTGCGTTGTTTGAAAAACGCACCCATTGGAATGTGATATACTACTCTTACAGGATTCATATGTTTTTGACCAAACAGGGTCTAATATAATCTCAAGACATTGAGGATCTAATATTGTGAACGGCTGGTTGATATCTTAAACGGGTCGGCCGTGGCGAGCCCTTAAAAATACGGCGAATAACAGGAAACAGGAAGTGGCTAATAACTTCTGTATAAATTGAGTGACATTCATCAAACCTCAGCAGTAGGTTAAGAGAAGAGTCCTGCTCACAGTGACATGGGTCCCGTGAGTCTCAGTCATAGCGCCACCAACTGGCAGCAGAAAGTGTCTACTTTCAGAAATTAAATTCTTTTGTGGCTAATTTTCAGCAAATTGGCTTCAAAATCAGGCACAATAATTGGAAGACATGGCTGATGTCACACTGTAAAGGACTTTTTGATACGTTGAATAGTGTTGCTATGGCAAGGTAAAATTTTAAGGAAAACTAGGATACTCATATCCAACAAGTGGAAAGTCCTAATGTCTCCAAACATTTTACATAGAAGGTACAACTGGTTCTGAGTAAATTTCTTGAGTTTCACGATTTTGTTATGCTCATACGCCTCCCAACAATATTTTGTTTATTAACTAATTGCTTTAAATTGCATAAACTAACTCCTGCAGTACTAAACTATGGCCACTAGATGGAGGTATCACACCACACATCCCACACTCACGAAGAGACACAGACACACGTGACCTCCCCCTCCCTCACAGATTTGAGTTTTGGTGAAGCGGACTGACACAAACGCTGCCGCTGAATAGTTGTTTATGGACTGTTTAATTGTTTACAAATCGCCCTTTGGATCAAGTTTTGTGCGTGAATTCAACAGTAAGTGTGAAGTCTTTAACTATATTAACAATGGACATTTTATCTGTTCCGGTAACAAGTTATTATGCCCGCGAGGTCGCGATATATATATATATTTACATGTGTGTGTGTGTGTGTGTGTGTATTCTTAGTAAGTATGCCTAGAATCAATATGTTATTGTGACTGTCACTATTATCTTTTGCTGTTGTTATTTCGTGTTATAAACACACACACATTTGAAACACGGCCCGTAGCTTTAAGGGCCACGGCGAATAACAGGAAACAGGAAGTGGCTAATAACTTCTGTCTTAATTGAGTGACGTTCATCAAACCTCAGCGGTAGGTTAAGAGAAGAGTCCTGCTCACAGTGACATGGGTCCCGTGAGTCTCAGTCATAGCGCCACCAACTGGCAGCAGAAAGTGTCTACTTTCAGAAATTAAATTCTTTTGTGGCTAATTTTCAGCAAATTGGCTTCAAAATCAGCGACAATAATTGGAAGACACGGCTGATGACACACTGTAAAGGACTTTTTGATACGTTGAATAGTGTTGCTATGGCAACATATCATTTGGAGCAAACATAAGATACTTATATCCACCAAGTGGAAAGTCCTAATGTGCCCAAACATTTTATGTAGAAAGAACAACTGCTTCTGAGTAGATTCCTTGAGTTTCATGTTTTTGTGACGTTCATACAGCTCCCAACATTTTTTTTACAGTATATTTATCATCCTTGTCCTGAACTTTCTGTACTGACTCCTGCAGTAATAAAATATGTCCAGTAGATGGCAGTAGTAGGCAGGTATTCTGCAGTCAGGTCTTTCCCCTTCTTTTTTACTATGGCTTCATGTTTACAATTTAAATATATGCAGAAATCATAAAAAATAAACAATACAAACATTTAAATTGCCCACTGTACAACATTGAGTCTGGTGGACAAGCGCGGCGATATACACACCAGACCACACATTCTAAACACACACACACACACACACACACACACACACACACTCTACACATCGGTCATGTACACATCCCGACAAATACACAATATGAACACACTAACTATCCTACATGCACACACACACACACACACACACACACACACATCACAAGCACACGTCACTAATGTGACCTGACTAAATAAAAATCAATATATCATGAAAAAGGAAAAAGATCCTTAGGAAAACAAGAGGCTCCTGCGCATCTATAGCACACATCTCTCACGACAGACACACACTCAGACTCATCATATTCAGTGACACGGACAGTGACATCACATTCAGGAACATCCTTAAACTTTCACCGAAACATTATTAATAACACACATCACTAATGTTAACACAGACTCACACACCATACACACAAACAACCACACACACACACACACACACACACACACACACACACACACACACTCCATATACACAAACACAAGCACATTTACTCGTCACACACAGACTGACACATCTACATCTCACACACCTCTGTCCCTCACTCTCACACACACTAAACCTCCCACACACTAAACCTCCCACACACACATGCACACACACACACACGCACACACACACACACACACACACACACACACACACAAATCACATCACATCACATCACTGTCACACACCTCTCTCCCTCACTCTCACACACACATCACACATGTTGATATCTCAAACGGGTCAGCCGTGATAATGTCTTAAACTTACACCCAACAATTATTAATCACACACAAATCACTAATATTTGAACACACCATACACACAAACATACACAAGCACACATCACTAATGTTAACACACTAAATAAACACACACACACACACACACACACACACACACACACACACACACACACACAAACACATCTCACACACACGCACACACATGCATGCACACACAAACAAATACACTCGTACATCACACAAATGAGCACCTACATACTCACACATTATAACATCACAAATTATAACACTCACACACTCACATCTCTGTCTCACGCAGAAACACACACATCCACTAACAAGTCACATGTCTTGGACATACTAACACACACATCACTAATGTTAACACACAGATTCACACACCACACACACACAAACACACAAAAACACATTTACTCATCAGAGACAGACTGACACATTAACTAGTCACACACACACACACACACACAAATATTTAGGGCCCAAACTGATATTAGCCCAGTATGATGTGTGACGTTCTGTGTGCAAGTTCTGCGGTGCAACCGGGTGTCAATGACTTTTTTGAGGTTTTGACACACTCGAATAACACGCAGGTTGTGCGGTGCGCCCGGGGTGGGGACCGCGCCCGTTGCTTGGGCCCGTCATCGTTGCTTGCAACTTTAATATTTATTTTATTTATTAGATTTTTACATTAAAAGTGCAGCTTATTTTTGTTTTATTTTAATTTTAAAAGTGCTGGTTACTTTGGTTAAATTTTTTTCCTATATTTTGTATATATTGGATAATTTTATAATAAATATTTTTTGCTTGTGGAACGAATTATCTGAGTTTGTATTATTTCCTATGAGAAAGCATGCTTTGGTTTAAGAGTGTTTTGGGTTACAAGCACGCTTCTGGAACGAATTATGCTCGTAAACCAAGGTTTATATATATATATATATATATATATATATATATATATATATATATATATAAATTCAAATAGTGGGGAAAAATATGAAATGAGAGAAAATTATATAAATATAGAAATTTAATTTTAATCTGAAAATTTTACATGTAAATGTGTACAATGTTGCTAATAAAATAGAATTGAAATAGAAGTGTAGAGTACAGTCAGTCCTCATTTGTGTGAAAAATGAAAAATGCGCAAACATGTATGCAATGTGCGTAAATGTGCAGATGTGCAACATGAGTATTGTGTTACATGCTGACTTGGTCTATTAGCAGGAGTTTAGGAAGAGTGTTTTATTGAGTGAGAGAAGAAACAACAACAAAAAAAGTAATTTCCAGGCTAGAATTTGTACACACTGGATTAAACAGCACTACTATTAAAAATGTAAATAGGTCACGCCATGCTGTATTGTTCAACATACGATGGTGAAAGGCAAGATCTGGTACAAGAACTAATATACATAAAAGTCCAACTTACCCGTTATTACAAAAGCATAGAGGAGATCAAATGTACACAATCTTAATACAATACCTCAAGATAATCAATCGTGATTAAGAGAATCTAAAGGAAAAATAACACCCACACACACAGTCAATTATTAATACCCCAGTCAAATTCTGACTTAATTATTTGTTACTTTTATTCAACCAGCAAGTTTATTTTTGACCGGAAATGACACCGGTTTCTACCAAAAGATAATAAGACAATGTACAAGAGGTATTATTGTGGTCAAAATATTTCTCAACTTTTATTTAAATTTGAACAAAAGGTGGCATGTTCAAAATTATTCATACCCTTTGCAAACTGTCACAGTCTATGGGAAAATCCAAGATACCATTCCAAATAGTCCAAGCTGTTCTAAAGCATCCTAATTACCCTGATTCACTAGAAACAGCTGTTTTAATCGACTCAAGAGGAGAAAAACAGAAGCTCTCTGCTGTTGGTTTGTGGACAGTCATGGTTAAGACAAAAGAGCTCACTGAGGACCTGCGGCTGCGCATTGTGGCTGCTCACAAATCAGAAGGAAATGTCTATAAGACTGGATGAAGGATTTTTTACATAGACAGTTCAACAGTTCAACAATCAGATAAAGGAAAAGAAAAAAAACTTGATTAAAACAAATCTGACCGTTACAAGACCATATCAAAATGTTTTGAAGTTCCAGTGGTTACAGTGCAAAGTATTATTAAAAACTAATTATGCATTTCTCCTTTCCACTAGGTGGCGGTAATGCGCATTTACGTTGTTTGCCAACAGGCAAAAAAAAAAAAAAAAAAACCGAGGAAGAAAAAAGAAGAAAATATCCCCGCCCCGTTACCTCCCCTCATTTGGTGCAGTTCATTTGCGTTGACGTTACTATTTTTTCTCAGGTTTTGCTCGGTCGCTAATCGCCTCTACACGTGGCATTACGGGGTCAGGTTTTTGCAGAGACTGTTTGAAGAGACTGAATTAAAACGATCATCTTGATGTGTCTGAGGTAAGTTCATATTCAGTGTGTAACTAAATATAACAGTTTTTTTTTTTTTTTTATGGAAGTGACCACTTGGCAGACAACAAACAGAATGAAAGTTGCTTGTATTTTCAACTTTACAATTTTTTTTTACTTTTGGCAAACATATGTGTGGCATATTTGCAGCAGGGTCATATTTTCAAATAGAATTTCCAGTAAATAAAGCAGAATTTAAGAAAATAATTAAAGAACAAGTGAATAAAATATAGCAAAGAAAGATGGGATGAAGAAGAAACATGCAGACGTTTGCATAAAACTCAACAGTAAATAAAAAGAGGGAAAGTATGGGACAGAAACAGCAGAGAGGAAATCATTTAGCACGGCTAAGACTAGGACACACAGGACAACACCAGTGTCTGTATAATAATATATTAGTGTAAACTGAATCCAATGTGAAATCGGTGGACAAATGGAGGGATTAACGCATATACTGACAAACTGCAAACGATACGATGAGAAAATATAAAATCTCAGAGAAGAGAGTGCAAGCGGCTGAAAGTAGAAAGTATTCTAGGGAAAATTACCTGGAAAATATATACCACTCTGATTAATTAACTAAACAAAACTGGATTACAGTAGGTAATCAACCAGAGTGCCCGTTACTGCCGGCAAAATAAACTCATCAAAGTCATTCATGAAATGACCGCCAGATGGACATGTTGCAAAACAGCTGCAATTAAGTAGAGCTTAAATAAAAAGTTATAATATGTTGTATAGAAGAAATACTACGCTGATGGTAATTTCTACATCCGAGTAATTTCTACAACAAACATGGAAAACCAGAGTTATTTGACATTTACTGTAAAATAATGAGTAATAAAACTCATTAAAGACATCAAATCTTAAACTTTTAACTAGAAATAACTGGAAAAATAGACCTTCAGAATAGACAATTACATTTGTGTGAATGTTTCATAGCATTTTTAAAGGGTTTTTGTCATATTTATGCAGTACAATCAGAGCAATTTGCTATTTGCTATTCATTGTCTGTTGTTGTTGCTGTTTTAGTGTTACTGTGTGTGCTTTACAATGTCAGACAACATTCAAATGTAATTTATACAGCCTTTCCCACTTTAAGCTGACTCTGAGTCAGCTCCTGAGACGAGGATTACTTTTAACTTTCAAACTATAGCAGAAAAATGAAGAGAATAAACAAATGAGTTAAGGAAAGTCTTAGGTGTGTGCACATAGCAATACAACTAAATTATGAAACTCAGAAAGACCTTTTATTTACGGTAAAGTGACTGATGTGCCTAACTTTTTCTTAGGAGAGACTCTGTTTCACTGAATAATCTACGACTTTTCATGAATATGTAAGACCTATTGACACCTGGATCAGGTCACACCAGGTTCCCCCAGGACTCCTATTGCTGTCTCAGCTGTTCACACCTATACACAAAGATTCCTCACACATCACAAAAGGCAGCGTTTATCAAAGAGTTAGCATTTACTTGCATCCGAACAGAGTCGTTTACATAAATCACTGATCAATAGTTCATGATGCATAAACTATTCATTCATACAGATGTACCTGTTTTAAATGGAATTTTACAGGGCTGTCACTGAATGATTTACCCTAAGAAAAAGCTGTATAAGAACAGTGGCATCTGGCACACCTAAAAATAGATGCAGGATTATTTTTTATAGTCTAAAATGTTTTGGGCTATTGTTGTTTACTCACATTTCTAAATTAAACAAATATTTAAATGTAAATGAGGTTTGAGGTTGGGATGTTGAGGCTGCATTGTGATCCTCTTTTTTAGGACTACATTTCATATGTAGTCTAATCAGCGCTTACATGCCAAAGTTTTCCAGAGCGCACAGGCAGAAGTAAACTAATGATTATGAATGCATCAGGGAAAAACTGTTTTAGAATTATTTAATATATGAATGAGTTATTTCTACTCTCTTGCTTCCTTCCTCATAGATCTGATATCAGCGTGTTAAATCTTTCCTGCTGCTTAAAGGTGTGAACGCTCTCACGCTCACCTTCCCATTCTCTCTTTATGTCTCCCCCTTTATCTCTCTCTGTCTCCTTTCTCCTCTCCCCCTAACTCGAGCCAACATCTTGTGATTCTTCTCTGGAGGGACACCTCTCTGTCTTCCTCTTCTTTGATTCTTCAGGATCTCCCCAGGACATTTACAGTGGTTTATGTTCTTTGTAGTAACATATTTCAATGACACAGGTGTTTGGTCAAACATATAAAAACCCCATTCCATCCCATTGCATTCCATGGCTGTGATGCAAGTATACACTGAGTTTCAGTTCATTTTGACGCACTCATGTTCACCGAAACCAGTAAAGAAAAGCGCAGCTTGTTTGCTTTCATTGTTTTACAAAGTGAGAGGTGTCGTGGAAATTAATTGAAGACTCAGGCTTTGATTTCAGAAGGTTACAACTTTATTGGTTGATCAATAAAGTCGGGAGGTCTGCAGAACACACCACGACTCCCGACGGCTTCTTGCTTAAATACTGATCCCAAACAAAGGCGGCCAGTTTTCCCGCGCTGATTTTACATACAACATCTGGGTTTCATTAAGTTTCCCAGTTCTAGGTGCCTCAATGTATAGATCGGATTTCTTACACAGGCATATTCCATGAGGCCTAGGGTTCTCACGCAAGTCTCCCATTGTTTCAAGCTGGGGTATCTTTTATTTCTTAAAAGTAGGATATGTCACATGAAATCAGATAAAAATTTCTTCTACAGAGGACGCCAGCATTATATGCAGCATATCAAAACTTATTGCCCATCTACAACCTGTGATTTTTCATTATATACCTAATAATGATCTTGTATGTTTTACTTCAACTGTGGAGATGGGGGGACGTTATTTTCATCTGGACAATGCCTAAGAATATCATTAAAATCATGTCTTTTTTTTCTTATTCTTTTTCCCGTCAGAGACTGTCATCGTTTACCAAGTCTTACAAATGAATGTTAAATGTGAGAAGTACTAAGCATGCATTATCTGTTCGGAACACATCTCATGAAGAAATGAAGGAGCAAAATTACAAGTGTTTAGGTTACCAAAGTAATCTGAAAAAGGACCAGCAAGTTCACACGGGAGAGAAGCCGTATCCTTGCTCACAGTGCGGGAAGAGCTTTGCGACTGCTAGTCAGCTTCAGAGACACCTGCGCATTCATACAGGAGAGAAGCCATATCACTGCTCACATTGTGGGAAGAGCTTTACGACTGCTAGTGAGCTTCAGAGACACCGGCGCATTCATACACGAGAGAAGCCATATCACTGCTCACAGTGTGGGAAGTGTTTTACTACTGCAGGTAACCTACGAACACACCAGCGCATTCACACAGGAGAGAAGCCATATCCCTGCTCACATTGTGGGAAGAGCTTTAAAACTGCTAGTGATGTACGAACACACCAGCGCATTCACACAGGAGAGAAGCCGTATCCCTGCTCACAGTGTGGGAAGAGCTTTAAAAGTGCTAGTGAAGTACGAGCACACGAGCGCATTCACACAGGAGAGAAGCTGTATCCCTGCGCACAGTGTGGTAAGAGCTTTACGACTGGTAGTGCACTCAAAAGACACCAGCGCATTCACACAGGAGAGAAGCCGTATCCCTGCTCACAGTGTGGGAAGAGCTTTAAAAGTGCTAGTGAAGTACGAGCACACGAGCGCATTCACACAGGAGAGAAGCTGTATCCCTGCGCACAGTGTGGTAAGAGCTTTACGACTGGTAGTGTACTCAAAAGACACCAGCGCATTCACACAGGAGAGAAGCCGTATCCCTGCTCACATTGTGGGAAGAGCTTTAAAAGTGCTAGTGAAGTACGAAAACACCAGCGCATTCACACAGGAGAGAAGCCGTATCCCTGCGCACAGTGTGGTAAGAGCTTTACGACTAGTAGTGCACTGAAAGGACACCAGCGCATTCATACAGGAGAGAAGCCGTATCCCTGCTCACAGTGTGGGAAGTGTTTTACTACTGCAGGTAACCTACGAACACACAAGCGCATTCACACAGGAGAGAACCCATATCATTGCTCACAGTGTGGGAAGTGTTTTACTACTGCAGGTAACCTACGAACACACCAGCGCATTCACACAGGAGAGAAGCCGTATCCCTGCTCACATTGTGGGAAGAGCTTTAAAACTGCTGGTGATGTACGAACACACCAGCGCATTCACACAGGAGAGAAGCCGTATCCCTGCTCACATTGTGGGAAGAGCTTTAAAAGTGCTGGTGATGTACGAACACACCAGCGCATTCACACAGGAGAGAAGCTGTATCCCTGCGCACAGTGTGGTAAGAGCTTTACGACTAGTAGTGCACTCAAAGGACACCAGCGCATTCACACAGGAGAGGAACCGTATCTCTGCTCACATTGTGGGAAGAGCTTTAAAACTGCTAGGGAAGTACGAATGCACCATTACGTTCACACTGGAGAGAAGCCGTATCCATGTTTACAGTGCGGGAAGAGTTTTGCTATTTCTGCTAATCTTCGGAGACACCAGCGCATTCACACTGGAGAGAAGCCGTATTTCTGTTCACAGTGCGGGAAGAGTTTTACTACTGCTGATCACCTTCAAATACACCAGCGCATTCACACAGGAGAGAAACCGTTTCACTGCTCACAGTGTGGGAAGTGTTTTACTGCTGCTGGTCAACTTCAAAGACACCAGCGCCTTCACACAGGAGAGAAGCCCTATTTCTGTTCACAGTGCGAGAAGAGCTTTACATCTGCTCGTAACCTCCAAACACACCAGCGCATTCACACTGGAGAGAAGCCGTATCCATGTTTACAGTGCGGAAAGAGTTTTGCTTCTTCTAATTGTCTTCGAAGTCACGAGCACAGTCACACAGAAGAGAAGTCGTAACACCATTACAAGGTGGTTACATATTGTTGTCATGTCTAAATACACTGCCTAGACAAAAAATTATAAAATCGACATCAGAAGGGTCAATTTATTGGACTTAATTAAGCAAAGAAAACAACTAAAGGGTTTGTCAACTTTGTGAAAGAATTGTCTTCAGGGGGAAAAAAATCAGGAATGGAGACCCATTATGTGTGCAGTAATCAGAGCTTTCTTTTGGTGAGGCAGTTTACGTCAAGAGAGGGATGGGTGTTGGGCTACGGTGAAATGAGGGTACACCCACATACTCATTCACACACTACGGGCAATTTGGGAACGCCAATCAGCCTAACCTGCATACCTTTGGACTGTGGGAGGAAATCGGAGTACCTGGAGGAAACCCACCAATCACAGGGAGAACATGGAAAGTCCATGCACACAGAGACAGGAATCGAACCCTACGCCACTTACACCACCGTGCCGCCTTTATATTATCTCATTCACTCTTAATGGCTGAAAGAGCTACTTTATTGGACTCTAGTCATGAATGTAGTACTGTTGATTCTAAAAACATGTCTCTTAGTCTGTAGTCATTAGTTCCCTCAGTTAACTATTTATTACTTGTTTTAGGGCTTACAAAGATCTATGCTGGTTATCTACTTCAGTGTTTGTAGCTTTTGTAATAGAAATGGCTTTGTATTAAAGTTACTTATAGCCAGAAGACATCATTCTTATTTCATTATAACCATGCAGGGCATTTGAAATTGCAGACTCTTCAACTCTGAAGCAAGTTTAAAGTGTGGTTTCTGGCTGGGTATCATTTGATCTAACTCTAAAGAACAAAAGCTGTTAATTGGGAGGGCCCAGTGTATGTGGAGAGTAGAAGAAGAGTTTGCTAGGATGGTTTAAATAAAACCTTTCTAGTAATTTTGCCATTAAAAGCATGCTTAAAGGCAGTTGAGCAAAGTTTTATGTAGGCGATTGTCATTCTAAATTTTTCAAAATTGAAGGTTAAGATTAATATGTTTTAAAAATTAAGATTTCATTTTTTTGGTGCAAATACATATTTGTTACTGTAAGAGAATTATTTGATATAAAAGGAGTTATTTCTACTCTCTTGCTCTCTTCCCCATAGATCTGATATTAATGTGTTAAATCTTCCCTGCTGCCATCTTTCTGTCTCCTCTTGCATCTGTTTTTAAAATTGCTAACGCTCCCACGCTCACCTTCTCATACTTTATTTATGTCTCTTTGTCTCAAGCCAACACCTCCTGATTCGTCTATGGACGGTCACCTATCCAACTTCCACTTTTTTGTTCTTCAGGATCTCACCAGGACATTTATATGGGTTCATGTTCTTTGTAGTAACAGATGTAAATACTGATGTAAATGGCACAGATGATAAAAACCTTATTTTTGCTGTTAATAAACAGAGACTTTCTGTGGGTGTGTGGGTGTGAGAGACTCTCCTGGTGCTAGAAAAGCTTATCGCAGCAGAGTGGACAGACTGGGCGACTCACTTGTTTGACTACGCAACTTTAAAACTTTACAGTTTTAAATATCAATTACCAGTCTCTTTTATTGCTATGAATTACTATGAATTTCATTACTATTTCATGACATATCCGTTGACTCATGATTCTGGATTTGTATTACATGTTCTTGTTCAGTGAAGAATTCACAGCTGTATACCACAGGATACATCTTCTGACAGGCTGTTAAATTATAACGGTGCTGCAATGTGGAGATTGAAACGCATCATGTCTGATTTTAGAATTTATTCATTCAATAGTTATAAGATAATGATTTAAAGTGTAAATATGCATGTTTTGAAGGTAGCTCCAGCATAAACACACCTGTTACTTTTCTCTAGCAAAACCTTAAGTCACAACTTTGAATGACTACTATCCGTTACTTGAAAGACTGGTTTTAAATAACATCATCTTCGATCTTTACATCCATTCCCTTTAACCTGGACCTCATACAGAGCCCTAAGTGCTGTCTGTGCAGATTGAGGTTATATAATCTGTACTAGTGATTGGTCCAACCCATCCACTCCACCTTTACAGCTGGATGACAGCAGGTGGCACCATTACCGTGCACAGACTATATTACTTGATCGGTTCTGCGTGATGGAGTCTGATCTGGCCTGTGACAACCGGTAAGTGAGATATTCTATGCATGTGTCATTATCCAAGTGAAAAATCGGAATTTATATATGTTTGTTTTTCCCACTCCACACTCCACTCCACTAGGTGGCGGCATATTTTCGTTGTTTGCCAACCGCCAAACAAATAATACCAAAGAAGAAGGAAGTATTTTCCCCGTGTTACCTGCTCTCATTTGTTGCTGTTCGTTTGCTTCAACATGACTATTTTACCTCAGGTTTAGTATTTTGCCTCAGGTTTTGCTGTGTCGCTAATCTAATCGCCCCTACAAGGAGGTATTTTTACTGTCAGAGACAGAGATTTTTGAAGAAACCGAATTAAAATGATGAGCTTGTTGTGTCAGAGGTAAGTTCAGATGAAAAGTGCTTGTGGTGTTTCATAGCTAGGTCAGATATTTGGGAGTCTTAAATTGGTGGTTCACTACAAAATCATTTTACATTTCTAAACATTATCCCCCCTACTTGTATACATATTAAAAATGCCGGCCCTTATATATTTATTTATTTATATTTATTTATATATGCACTGACAAGCCCGATCGAACGACAATGTACAAGAGGCATGATTGTGGGGAAACAAATATATTTTTCAGCTTTTATTTACATTTGAACAAAAAGTGGCTTGTCCAAAATTATTCATACCCTTTGCAAACTGTCACAGTCTATGGAAAAATCCTAAGTTCTGTACCATTCCAAATAGTCCAAGCTGTTCTAAAACATCCTAATTATTTAATTGCTCACAAATTAGGGAAGCGCCACATTTAAATCCTACAGTGCAAAGTATTATTAAAAATAGTTCTGCACTGTGAAAAATCTCAAGACGTGGTCGGAAGCCAAACGTGACACTTGTGCTGGTCAGGAGGATATTGAGAGAGGTAAAAGAATCCAAGCATCACCACCAAGGCCATCCTGATGAATCTGGGCTCTGCTTGTGGCAACTTCTCAAGGCAGACAGTCCAACGGACACAGCACACCGCTGGGTTCCACGGACACAGACCAAGGAGGACACCACTTCTCCAGATAAGGCACACAAATGCCCGCTTGCCCTTTGCAAATGCTCATCTAGACAAAGAAGACGATTTCTTGTCTTCTGTTTTATGGTCAAATGAAACAAAAATTTAGTTGTTTGGCCACAATGATGCAGCCTTCATTTGGTGTAAAAAAAAAAAAAAAAAAACCTAAGAACACCATCCTCACTGTCAAACATGGTGGTGGGAACCTGGTGTTTTTTTCAGCAGGTGGACCAGGGAACATAATCACAGTAAACCATAAAGGAGCAATACATCAAAATTCTCAACAACAACATCAGGCAGTCTGCAGGGAAACGTGGCCTTGGGCACCAGTTGACATTTCAGTACGACATTGACCCACAACACAGTGGTGAAGAAATGATTAGCAGACAAAAACATTAACGTTTTGCAGTGGCCCAAACAGAGTCCTGACTTAAATCCAATTAGGAATCTGTGGATGGTGTTACAACCCGCAACATGTTGGTCGCTGTGTGTGTGTTTTATGTGTCTGTGTTTCTATGCTTCGTAGCGCGTGTATGTGTGCGTGAGTGTGTGTATATTGAATCCAGGTTGCGCGCCGATCCGGATCCATTCCAGATTTTCCAACTGCCACTACACCGGCAACTGCCTGACCTCCACACCTGCGCTTCCGCCCTGAGTGACGTCATCAACCATTCATAAACCGGAGAGAGACGCGGGAACGGGGGGCCGTGTAGGCGAAGTGTTGGTTGTGTTGGAGAGTTTTGTTGTGATAGTGAAATTTTGAGATTGGATTGTGTATTCTGGTTTTTGACTTTTGGCTTCCATTTTGACTTTGATTCTTGCTTTGTCCTTTTGGTTTGTTTGCTAGCTCTTTGTAGATACTGTTTGTTTGTTTGTTTGTTTGAATTCACTGTATGTTTGTGCACTCACCGGTAGTAGGGGTGTGGCTGCCCATTATTTTGGGGAAAGGGTTTTTTGTTCACTGTTTTTGGTTTAGGAAGATAGGGAAGGCATCTGTATTTTTGTTTGTGTTTTCTTTGCTAGGTAAGCTAGCTGCTAAAATACAGATACCTTTTTGTTTATTATTTTGGCCTGGGTCCACCCTGAAGCTAAGCCTGGTGGTGTGTTTGTGTGTTTATTTGCATGTGCTATTGGTCAAGCAATACAAACCTCACTTGTTTGTAAATTACCATATCTGTCTTGTTCTTTGTTCCATTACACCACTTTGTTCCACACTCACCAAACAGTTTAAAATAGAACCCCGAACTAATCATTTGCTGTACGGCCCAACCCTAGACTGGGTCGTAACAGAAGTGGGGGGCTCGTCCGGGATTATCACAAAAGACTATCATCTATAGCATTATATTGAGAGTTTCAGCTGTTGTGAGTAATTTCCCATTTCAAGATGGCTGTGTTTGATTTGACCATGTTCACTCTTTGTCCTACTTTAGAGGAATTTGATAAGTGTAGAAAGGATGATCTTCTCCTGATAGCTGATTTCTTTAATATTTCGGTTCCTAAATCAGCTAGTAAAAAGGTGGTTAAGGCCACAGTCTATGAGGCACTTGTGGCTGAACAGGTCTTACCTGAGTGGGATGTATCTGAGGGAGTTGGTACTCAACCTCTCCCAAGGGCCCATCCCACTAGAACAGTAGCAGGACATGGGGAGGAATTGGGGGCCGTTCGACCTGAACACCCGACCGATTCAGTGGACCCTGTTTTGCAGCTGGCACTGAAGGAGCTGGAGTTGAAAATTAAACGACAGGAGTACGAGACGCAGTTGCTGCGCATTCGGGAAAGGGAGTTGGACGCTGAGGAGAAGAAGCTTGAGCTGGCTGCTCAGAGTCGGAAGCCTGTGCCGCTGCCACGAAAGTTTGGTTCTCCCGCAGCAGTCTCCCCTAGTCCCGTTGGGGCTGATGTCTCCAGTGCCCTGGCGTCACCACTTGCTCCACTCCAGTCCTCATCAGTAAGCCAGCCTGTTTTCGACGTCAGCCGACATGTGGGTCTAGTGCCTTTGTTTAGAGAAGAGGAGGTTGATTCATATTTTGCAGTTTTTGAGAGAATTGCGACCACATTGAATTGGCCAAGAAGTTTGTGGACACTGTTACTGCAGTGTAAATTAACAGGGAAAGCACAAGAAGCATGCTCTGCTCTTTCTTTGGAACAGAGTCTTGATTATGACGTGGTTAAAGCTGCAGTTCTGCGTGCTTATGAGCGTGTGCCTGAAGCATACAGGCAAAGTTTTAGGAATCTGGTCAAACCAAATAGCCAAACGTTTGTGGAATTTGCTCGGGAGAAGTGCTCGCTCTTTGAAAAGTGGTGTTCTGCTAGTAACGTGAGAAGTTTTGAGCAGCTTAAAGAATTGATGTTACTAGAAGAGTTTAAGTCTTGTCTTCCAGAACAGCTAGTGGTGTATTTGAATGAGCAGAAGATCGATGTGTTGTCTAGAGCTGCTGTCTTAGCTGATGAATTTGTGTTGACTCATAAGACTGTGTTTAATATGCCTGCATCTCATACTAACTCTTCCTTACGCAAATTAAAGTCAAGTAACGCATCTGCTCAAGCTCGCTCTCCGATTAGTTCTTCGCCTGAAACCCGTGAATATTATTATTGTCACGAACAAGGTCATTTAATTGCCTCCTGTCCAGCGTTAAAGCGTAAGGTTGCTCGTCAGCAAACTGCTAGCAAAAAGGTAAATGCTGCAGAGCTGCTAGATAAGTCAGTTTTACAGTCTGCTGATGAGTCTGTATTTGAGTCTTTCATATCTTTGGGATATGTATCTTTAGGGGCTGGTCAGACAAGAACCCCCATTAAAATTTTGAGGGATACTGGTTCTGCTCAATCGTTTATTTTGGAGAATGCATTGCCCTGTTCAGAGTCTTCTTATTTAGGGAGCGATGTGTTAATTCAGGGTATTGGTATGACTGTAATTCGAGCACCTTTACACAAGGTATATTTAGAAACCAAAGGTTTTTCGGGTTTTGTTAAAGTTCCAGTCCGTTCAGCATTGCCAGTCAGTGGCGTTTCATTCATTTTAGGGAATGATATTACAGGAAACCAAATTATGTCACTTCCAGAGGTTGTATCTGAACCGAGTGATTGTCCAGAGTTAGAGGCTCAGATGTCTTCTGTGTTTCCTGCTTGTGTGTTAACACGTGCTCAGCAAAAGAAACTGGGTGATGTGGTAGATTTGTCTGACTCTTTCCTATGTCAGGAGGAAACAATTGAGGAAAACATGCCTCAACTTAACCCCTGTTTGAAATCTAGTGACATTTCCAAGGCTACTTCCAAACTAGATGATGATCTCCACATAACTCGTGTGAAGCTGGCAATGGCTCAGAAGGCAGATCCTTCGCTAACTCATTGTTTGGAGACTGCAGTGGAGAAAGGGGAGCTGGAGAAGCACCCAATTGCTTATTTTATTGAAAATGGAGTTTTAATGCGAAAGTAGTCACCCCCTCATTCTTCTGATGGGTGGCGTGATGTATTTCAGGTTGTAGTCCCTCAAGAATTCCGTGGCCAAGTTCTCATGTTGGCTCATGACCATCCCTGTTCTGGTCATGTATGCATACGCAAAACCTACTCGCGGGCTTTGAAGTATTTCATATGGCCTGGTATGAAAAGAGATGTCGCTCAATACTGCAGGTCTTGTCACATATGTCAACTCGTGGGTAAGCCAAATCAAACCATTCCTCCTGCACCCTTGAAACCTATTTCAATTGAAACTGAACCCTTTGAAAGGGTTATCGTTGATTGTGTTGGTCCTCTGCCGAAAACGGGCTCTGGAAATTGCTATTTGTTAACGCTAATGTGTGCCGCAACGCGTTATCCAGAAGCTATTCCTATGCGCACTCTAAAGTCAAAGACAGTTATTAAAGCTTTGATTACATTTTGTACTACCTTTGGTCTTCCCAAGTGTATCCAGACTGATCGTGGCTCTAACTTCATGTCACGGTTGTTTTCTCAGGTAGTCAGAGAACTCCAAATAGATCATCAGGTATCTAGTGCATATCACCCAGAGTCACAAGGGGCTTTGGAACGATTCCACCAGACTTTTAAAACAATGTTGCGTGCCTATTGTGTGGAAAATAAAAAAGACTGGGATGAAGGGGTTCCTCTCTTATTGTTTGCTGTTCGTGATGCAGTACAAGAATCCTTAGGATTCAGCCCATCAGAACTTGTGTTTGGACATGCTATTCGGGGTCCCTTAAAGGCTGTGCAGGAACAGTGGTTGGCTCCATCACCGATTTCCCAACAGAAATCCATTGTAACCTATGTTCGTACTCTCAGGGAACGCTTGCAATCAGCAAGAGCTACTGCGTGCCAAGCTTTGAAATCTTGTCAGGACCAAATGAAGACGCGGTGGGATCGTAAAGCTGTCTCCCATTCATTCAGTGAAGGAGAACAGGTATTGGCTTTATTACCCATCCCTGGCTCTTCCCTTAAGCCAAAATTTAGTGGTCCATATAAAGTAAAACAAAAACTCAGTCCCACTAACTATTTGCTTTGTACACCTGATCGTACTTGCTGCTCCTAATATGAGTAAACCTTTTAAACTAGAAGTGGATGCTAGTGGTACTGGGGCTGGAGCAGTGTTGCTTCAGGAGGATGATCATGGAATCGATTACCCCATTTGTTATTTCTCCAAGAAATTCTTGAATCATCAGTTTAACTATAGCACCATCGAAAAAGAAGCATTAGCATTATTAATGGCTATACAGCACTTTGAAGTCTACATTGGTGATAGTTGATAGCACCTGTACAAGTTTTTACGGATCACAACCCCCTAGTTTTTCTTCACCGCATGTGTAACACCAACCAACGACTGATGCGTTGGTCTCTCATTGTTCAGGGTTTCAATCTGATGATTTCTCATAAAAAGGGAACCCTAAACATACTTGCAGATACCTTATCTCGTTGTTAAGAGTTTTTTTTTTTTTTTTGTAGAATGAAATTTGGGTGAACTTAGAAGTTCACATTTATGTGGGGGGGAATGTTACAACCCGCAACATGTTGGTCGCTGTGTGTGTTTTATGTGTCTGTGTGTCTATGCTTCGTAGTGCGTGTGAGTGTGTGTATATTGAATCCAGGTTGCGCGCCGATCCGGATCCATTCCAGATTTTCCAACTGCACCGGCAACTGCCTGACCTCCACACCTGCGCTTCCGCCCTGAGTGACGTCATCAACCATTCATAAACCGGAGAGAGACGTGGGAACGGGGAGGCGTGTAGGCGAAGTGTTGGTTGTGTTGGAGAGTTTTGTTGTGATAGTGAAATTTTGAGATTGGATTGTGTATTCTGGTTTTTGACTTTTGGCTTCCATTTTGACTTTGATTCTTGCTTTGTCCTTTTGGTTTGTTTGCTAGATACTGTTTGTTTGTTTGTTTGAATTCACTGTATGTTTGTGCACTCACCGGTAGTAGGGGTGTGGCTGCCCATTATTTTGGGGAAAGGGTTTTTTGTTCACTGTTTTTGGTTTAGGAAGATAGGGAAGGCATCTGTATTTTTGTTTGTGTTTTCTTTGCTAGGTAAGCTAGCTGCTAAAATACAGATACCTTTTTGTTTATTATTTTGGCCTGGGTCCACCCTGAAGCTAAGCCTGGTGTTGTGTTTGTGTGTTTATTTGCATGTGCTATTGGTCAAGCAATACAAACCTCACTTGTTTGTAAATTACCATATCTGTCTTGTTCTTTGTTCCATTACACCACTTTGTTCCACACTCACCAAACAGTTTAATATAGAACCCCGAACCAATCATTTGCTGTACGGCCCAACCCTAGACTGGGTCGTAACATGGAGCTAAAGATCAGGGTGATGGCAAGGAGACCCTCCAGCCTGAAAGAGTTGAAGCTCATTGTTAAAGATGAATGGGCAAAAATACTAGTGGAGACATGCGAAAAGCTGGTCAGCAATTATAGGAAGCGTTTGATTGCTGTATTAGCCAATAAAGGCTTTTCTATTGGTTACTGAGAAGGGTCTGTAAAATTTTTGGAGATTTTATTTTATTCGTCTCATACACAGTACGATATGCAGTGAAATGCTGCCAGTGACCTTAAAATAAAAGACTATTAATAGGAAATAAATATGAAAGAAAAAATGGAAAGTAAATTTAACTAAGGAAGAATAAAATATCTGTACAGTACAACATATACAATATAAGAAACATATAAGACAAATAAGAAAAAAAAACTAGCTATACAATATAGAAAATATAGGATTATGGAATTTGTGTGGAAATGTAGTGGAATATAAATAGAAATATCCAGGGGGTGTCAAATATGCCTTAAAGTGACTTATGTGCATCATGTCCATGAATGTGCAGGGGTGCAGTGACCACTAGTGTCAATGAATGTCCAGAATGCCCAGAGTGAGTGCAAGAACATATGTGTGGATGTGCAAAATGGATCAGTACTGTGTGGTGTACTGATTAAGAGACCGTATCGCCTGCTGGAAGAAGCTCCTCCTCAGTCTTTCTGTATTGGTCTTCAGGGAGCGGAGTCACTTTCCTGACCTCAACAGAGAGAATAGTCCATTGCTGGGGTGGCTGAGGTCCTTCACAATCTTCCAGTTCCCAAATAGTGTGAACTTTTTCAAGAAACAAGTTATTCAGTCATTAATAAAGTTACAAAGTTACATGATCTCATTTACTCTAAATGGCTGAAAGAGTTACATGATTGTTCTCTAGTCTTGGATCTACTGTAGTATTGTTGATTCTGAAACCATGTCTCTTAGTCTGTAGTCATTAGTTACTACTCATTAGTCATTACTCTCAGTTAATTAATCATTACTTATTTTAGGGCTTACCCAGATGTATGATGATTATCTGCTTCAGTGTTTGTAGCAGTTAGAAACATACATTTAGAGAGAACATGCTCAGTATTTGGGATCGACCTGGCCAACCATCAGGACAGATAATTAGCATTTTTACTATCATTGGTATCTGTATTTTGTAGCTGATTTCTGATCAAATATATTAATTTAAAAATTCGATCTGATGCAGCCACTTGGTTTTCTCAAACCATGTCCCACCCACAGCACGGTTCGCTTGGTACGACGTCACCAGTAACCAACTATCAACCCTGAAGTCTGCCACACATGTACAGATTGTACATTGTTGTGGCAAATTTTGTGAACTGCACCAATTTTTCAAACAAAATCCAAACAACTGTTTGAATATTGAAAGAGCAAAAAAGTTTATTGCAACCAAAAGTAAATGGACAGCACTGGACCGGCCAGCTAAAAGACAACAGACACCCCACAACAATTCGGTTGAATCTCTCAACTTCCCCATGGTTTTACATGGTTTATATACCCTTATCTAGTAATTACCTCATTGTTTGCTCCTCCTTAAGTCAAGTAATTACTGAATATTCATTAGATTTATGCTAATTTTGTATAGGTTAGAATGACGTGGCACCTCCCAGTTATCTACTTTTCCCCCCTCTCACCTCATATGTATTCATATTTGGGTAGGCCTTAAAAGATCTTATTTTGCTTTTTTCCTTTTTTTGGAGAAAGTTTGGTTTGTTCCTTTTTTCTAATCAGACTATTGCCCACTGATGGTGAAGGCTAGTTTTCGTTGGAGCCATGATTTTTAAATCTTCTTCTACAAGATGCGTAAGTACTCTATTCTTATTATTCTTATCATATCTAATTTGTCTTTAACTGTCCATGGTATACCTTTTAAATGTATAGAAATTATTTACCTATTAGTACTTTTACCTTTGTTTTGATTATTTGTTTTAATTATACATGAGTGTATGTATGTGTGTGTCTGTGCCCTGCGACTGGGATAGGCTCCAGGCCCCCCGTGACCCTGATTACAGGAGATTAAGCGGTGTAGATGATGAGTGAGTGAGTGATACAATTATATAATTTTTCTAATGATTCTGTTCTTATATATCAAATTGTGACTAATGTGCTTTATTGGATTTTATTGGATACATTATTATAGATTAAAATTAGGGATTAATTAAATCAGTGCATGATCATGTTTAAATTAGTATTCATTCTTCATATAACTATTGCTGTTACAGTAGTTTAGAGTAATCACATTGATCTGATTACTGGATTGATTATTTTATATTGTTAGTTTTTTAACCTATACTATTCAGATCAGAATTATTTACATGATTCTATTTAGCTATGCATATTATATAGTAGACTATAATTGTTTATAGAAGTTGTAATTAGAAAAGGTTAATTTCAGTTTTAGTATACGTATTATATAATTTTTTTGGAGTGCCACTTTCAGATTTTTCTTTGGGCCCATGTTCATTAAAATTCTCCCTTTGTTTAATGTTAACCCGCAGGCAGTGCTGTTCTCACTCATCTCGCCTGAGGATCCTTCTGAGAGCAGGTGCTTACACCCTGCCTTACCAAAAATGTCACAACCATGGCCTTATGAGAGCACTTATTCCTCTGACGAGGGTATTGCTGAAGATTAGTGATTAATTACATTTTTCCTTTCTTTTTATCCTGCCGTATACTTCTCACAGGCTGTTTAATAAAGGCAGAACAAGTAGTTTCTAATTTAAGAGACCCTCTTCCATAACTACACCGAAGGATGACTCTAACACACTGGTTAATGAATGATGGATTTATTTCTTGTTGGATAGATATGTTTCATTACTCATCTAAATAGTTACTTCTTCAGTCTGAGGAACTTCCAGTCCAGAAGTCAGATAACCTTATGGCTTTATTATACACCACCATTTGTATTGATAGTATGAAGATGCAGAAATGGTGAACCAACTAAGAAATAAAATCAGATTTAAGACTTATTTATATGCATTTTTAGCCTGTACTACATACGCTATAAATCCTGATATACAGTTAAATCCATAAATTATGGAACAATGAGAATTTGTTTGCCATTTGGACCGCTGCACTGAATATTGCAATGAAACAAGATGGGAGCAAAGTAGATACTTACAGCTTTAATTCAGTGGGTTTGACAAAAGTGTGACATTAACAATTCAGGAATTACAGACATTTTCATACGGTACACACATTTTGGGGGTATCATAAAGGAATGAGACTTCCCCATAAATATGTTCTTCCCCATCCAGCTACACAAATGTGAACAATAACATATTATAATCCTATTATTTTACAATATGTTACTTAGAACACACTTGACTTTCAGTGTGTCATGCTGGGGCTGAGCCCCCTGTTTGGCAAACAAATTTGCACCTTTCCACAGTAACTCTGGTGCAGGGATAAAGAGACACCACATCTAAAGCTTTATATATATATTGTAAACCACATTTAAACCAGATATCTTATTTTATTTCTCTTACATACCTATAGAGGTGAGAATTTAGCAATTAGCCATAAATAGTTTAATAGGTTCATTGTGATATCTATGCCTGTGTCACAGACTCACTCTCATGAGATATTGCTTCATCTTTGTCCACTGCTACCAACCAAGCGTGGGAAAAAGAGCAGCTGAATGTTGTTTTTAAGCTTCATCTAGGCCTTTACCTGTTTTTATTTAAAACTGTAAGTATTACAGTCCTTGTTTTAGCTTGTCAGGAGTGCTTTTGAAAGTTTGAACAGTTTAGCTAGAAATTCAATTCAATTCAATTCAATTTTATTTTATTTCTATAGCGCTTTTAACAATGGTCATTGTCTCAAAGCAGCTTCACAGAAATGAAAAGAAGACTTATGGAAATGTATATATGTGTAAGAACAATGTGTCTAGATAATGAGACTGTCTCTGATGAGCAAGCCAAGGGTGACGGCGACAGTGGCAAGGAAAAACTCCCTGAGATGGCAATAGGAAGAAACCTTGAGAGGAACCAGACTCAACAGGGAACCCATCCTCATCTGGGTGATGACAGATAACAGAAATTGTAGAACATCATGTGTGTTATGCAGATGAAAGTTTCACATACTGAAAATCATATCAACAGTGCATAATAACATACTTACATTTCATTTACAATTTACAACTTTACTCCAAATGTTATTTCTTAATCTTGGACAGTACTCATGTCACCACAAAAAAAAAGTGCTGGGAGAAACAGCTAAGTTATTTCTATGCTTAAAATTTGACGTCATTAAACGTCATTGTTTTCTAAAATAACAATAAACAGATACAAACATATATAGAGATATTCTATATAACAGTTCATTCTTTGTACAAATAAAATTGTCAGCTAATGAACTTGATCATCTGTCTAAACAACATTTAACCAATGATTATTTATTAACTCATTATTATTGTACAGTTAATATCAATAGCCCTGGTTGTGATTTTTCAGGTTTGTTGTATAAAGTACTCAAATATGGAAATTACGATCACTGTAGTATTTCTTCGATATAACATATTGTTAGGACTTTTTTATGACTTAAGCGCTAATTTTTTTTTTTTTTTTAAACTGCGGCAAGTGAAAATGTCACTTCGCGCCACCTGGCGGTCATTTTACAAATGACTTTGAAGTGTGATTGTTTTATTTTGCCCGCTGTCATTTTGCCATGGCAGTAAGCACAATGGTAACAGGCAATTCCCGTTGACTACCTACTGTGTATATATGGCATAAACCCGAGTCTTAGGCTAAAACACTGTGATGTATAATGTGCATACTTTTCGACAAATGGAGATATTTACACATATATTGACAGACTGCAAAAGATATGACGAGGAAAAATAAAATCTGAGAAACCATGAAAGAGGCTAAAAATAGAAAACATTTATTGATTATATAAGCAAAACTATTTTAATAGATTAAATCTAATTTAAGGTTATTTTTTACCCTGCTGTTTTGGGTTTTGTTTTTGTTTGATTTGTTTTTGTGTCCCTGCTAATCTGATGCTCCCCCTGGGGTCCAGCAGGTGGCAGTAATGCACGTATACGTTGGTTACCATCGCCGAAAATAATAAAGAAGAAGACGTGGTTGTGGAAGTGAAAGGTCTACACTGAGGTATTACTGGCAGATTTCTAAAGAGACTGTTTGATGAGAAGGATTTAAAACTATAAGCCTGTTGTGTCTGAGGTAAGTTCAGATAAAAAGTGCTTGAGGTGTTTCATATGGCGTTATATTCATGCCATAATCCTGAGCGCACAGGTTTGACATTTTGAGAGGAGACAACGCACTCTGTGCGTGCAGTGTCTCCTCTGATCGCTTAACAGCTCGGTTCGGCGTGTGCAGTGTCCCCCCCCCCCCTCCCCCGCGCGCGTTCAATGTGTGCGCGCAACATTATTTTACGGTGCGCGCTCGAGTCTGCCTGCACGCGCTAGTGATGGGAAGTTTGAATCATTTTAGTGATTCGGTTCTTTGAATCTCGTTCATCAAAATGATGAATGTTCATTTCGTTCTTTTGATCATAAATTTTTTTAAAAAGTTACATTTTCAATAAACAGACCCCCAACACGTCTACATATACAAATTTTGGATATAGTAATGAAAATATTACAATGCAACTAAGGACATATTATTATAAACAGAATGAGCAGCTCACCGTCATATCTTCTAGTCTGAGTCGTTCGTTCTTTTGAATCTATTGCACTGCATTGCGTGTATGGGAGTCACGTGACAATTCAATTCTGTTAACCTACGGAGGTTTTGCGATGAGTTGCGCATGCGCGCCCACTAGAAAATGAACGAATCACTCTCCGAGACTACTCGTTCTTCTGAGTCACGTTAAAGACTCATGAACGACCCATCACAAGCACGCGCATGCAACACAGTTTCTGTGCATGCTCGACTCTGTCTGTACGCTCGCTCAACCAGTTTCAGTTGCACAGCGCTGCTCGAATCACAATCCTGCTCGACCCACTGGGCATATATATATAGTATGTATAGCTATATCGTTAGACTACTTTGAAATTAGATATGTAAATAAAAGCACACAATGGACAAACGAAACCGTTATATACTAATACTTAATTCAATAAGTATTTCTGTGTGGCAGTTTTATAACACTGGACAAAGTTGAGTGAGCGTACACTAACCCTGCGTTCACACCGAACGCGGCGAGAGCGTCAAAACGGCTGGAAATAATTAATTTTCAACGGGAGCCGACGGCGTAGGGCGGGGCAGCGCGGCGAGAGCGGCGAGGGGAGTTGAAATCAGCTCAACTTTATGGTAATGAGCTATGACGTGGTTGAGCGGCAACCAATAAAAAAGTAGAGGTCCTCCGCTTGAGCGGATTCCGCGGAACGCAGTCCTGTAAACTCTTGTTCCGGCCACATTAGTTCCAAGGCAAAATGGGGGAGAAGTTAATTATTGCGGTAGCGGGTTTCCCGGTTATTTATGACATGTCCCTGTTTGTGTACAGGGACATTAATAAGAAAAATGATGCGTGGACAAAGATAATAAGAAATATAATATATTAATAAAAAAATATTAAATTACACTAGCCATTCACAATGAACAGAAGCCACACCATACAAATGCCTTATAATTTCTACAATACAGTTCTTTCTATCAATCAATTTCTTGTTTTCTTCCACATTTTTGTCAGTCTCCATAAGATCAACAAGCTTGATTGCTTTGCGGCCCCTTTAAATACAAGAAAGGCATTCGGTCTACGTCAGAGCGGCGAAGCGCGACGGCGGCAGGCGTTGGCGGCAGGGCGGCGAGAGTGAACTTTGACGCTCTCGCCGCGTTCGGTGTGAACGCAGGGTAAGGGTGTTGAGCGCAGAAGAGACACTGCACGTGCATAAAGTGCTTTGTCTGCTCACAAAATGTCAAAACTGTGCACTCAGGATTGTGGCATGAATATAACGCGATAGTTTCAGAGCTAGGTTTGATTTCTTTTTAAGTTGGTGGTTCACTACAAAATCATTTTACATTTCTAAAAATGTAAAATTGTTTTCTGTTGTTTCTGTGAAAACCCCAAATCCACAATCTCAGAAAATTAGAATATTACTTGCAATCAATAAAACAAGGATTGTACATAGAACAATATCAGATCTCTGAAAAGTATAAGTATGCATATGTACTCAGTACTTGGTTTGGGCCCCTTTTGCAGCAATTACTGCCTCAAAGCGGCATGGCATGGAAGCTACCAGTCTGTGACAAAGTGTTATGGAAGACCAGGAAGCTTCAATAGCGGCCTTCAGCTCTTCTGCATTGTTTGGTCTCATGTCTCTCATCTTTCTCTTGGCAATGCCCCATAGATTCTCTATGGGGTTCAGGTCAGGCAAGTTTGGTGGCCAATCAAGTACAGTAATCCCACGGTCATTGAACCAGGTTTTGGTGCTTTTGGCAGTGTGGGCAGGTGCCAAGTCCTGCTGGAAAATGAAGTCAGCTTCCCCATAAAGCTCGTCTGTGGAAGGAAGCATGAAATGCTCTAAAATCTCCTGGTAGACGGCTGAGTTTACCCTGGACTTAATGAAGCACAGTGAACCAACACCAGTAGATGACATGGCTCCCCAAATCAACACAGACTGTGGAAACTTCACACTGGACTTCAAGCATCTTGCAGTGTGTGCCTCTCCGTTCTTTCTCCAGACTCTGGGTCCTTGGTTTCCAAATGAGATGCAAAAGTTGGTCTCATCAGAAAAGAGGACTTTGGACCACTGAGCAACAGACCACCTCTTTTTTTTTCTTTAGCCCAGGTAAGACGCTTTTGACGTTTGTTGTTCAGGAGCGACTTCACAAGAGCAATACGACATTTGAAGCCCATGTCCAGGATCCTTCTGTGTGTGGTGGCTCTTGATGCACTTAATCCAGCCTCAGTCCACTCTTTGTGAAAGTCTCCAACACTTTTGAATGGCCTTTTCCTGACAATCTCTGCTGCTTGTGCACCTTTTCTTCCACACTTTTCCCTTCCACATAACTTTCTGTTAATGGGCTTTGATACAACAATTTGGGAACATCCAACTTCTTTTGCAATTACCCTTTGAGGCTTTCCCTCCTTATGGAGGATGTCAATGATGGTTTTCTGCACAACTGTCAGGTCAGCAGTCTTTCCCACGATTGTGCTTCCTACTGAACCAGACTGAGAGACCATTTAAAGGCTCAGGAACCCTTTGCAGGTGGTATGGCTTAATTAGATGATTAGAGTGGGACACTTTGAGACTAGAATATTGGACCTTTCACAATATTCCAATTTTCTGAGGATTTTCATGAGCTGTAAGTCATAATCATCTCAACTATGACAAATCACGGGTTGAACTATCTTGCTTTGCATGTAATGTGTCTCTCATATATTAGTTTCACCTTTTAAGTTGCAATACTGATATAAATGAACCTTTGCACGATATTCAAATTTTTCGAGTTTCACCTGTACATACTTCTGGCAAAACAGCTTTCTCTACAGTGTCTTATCTTCCTTTACCTATGATTTTGATTTTCCTCTCAAAACATGTGCTCATGAGCAATGACACAAAAAGTAGTTTTGCAGGTTGTCGTTAGGATCTGACAGAGTTCTATTATTCTTTGTTTGTGGGAACTCGGACAGGAGTCAGTTCAAGTCAAGATCACAGCAGGAGCAATGAAGTTCCCAAGAAAAAAAGGAAAGGGAATCATTAAAGGGCACTTTCGCACTGCTGTCCGGAAACCGTTTCTGAGAACACTTGGCCACTCTTTTGTCTGTGAGAATGCAATCATTCTGAGCTCGGGAACCAATCACTTTGCAAAGTTGGTCTCGGGAATGATTCATACATTCCCAAGCACGGTATGTGCAAGGCTCATTAAAGATACGTTTGGACAAGATTTCAATTATTTATTTATTCATTTATTTTTTAAATCACGTGCCGTATGCAACTGGTTCATTATTGATAGTCATGTGCCGTCTCCACATGTGACTGAATCTGTATGTTTTCAGACATTGTCGGAAATAAATAATCAAGCTCTGCTCTCACTGCAGATCGTGTACAGATTAAAAAAAATAAGGTAAATCTAAGCTAGAGCCAACTAGAAAGCAGCTTCTAGTATTTCTTTTTGCTGTTATGATGTAATGTCTACTCAGTGTTACATACATTAGGCCATAGCCACTTTGATTGGCCCGCAGACCCGCAGGTGATACTTTTGTCAATTGGGCATGAGAGCACGACAGGATTTTATGCAGCGTATCAAAACCTATTGCCCATCTACAACCTGTGATCTTTCAATATATACCTAATAATGATCTATTATGTTTTATTTACATTGGGGGGGGGGATTATTTTCATCTGGACAATGCCTAAGAGTGTTCTCAAAGTAGTGTCTTCTTTTCTTCCCTTTTCCCCCTCAGAGAATTTCATCATTTACCAAGTCTTCTCATGCAAATGAAGGTTAAATATTAGTACTAAGTACTAAGAACGCATTATCTCTTCCGAAAACATCTTATGAAGAAATGAAGAAGCAAAATGACCAGTGTTCAGGTTATGGGAAGAAATTTAGTTCCCAAAGTAATCTGAAAAAAGACCAGCGTGTTCACACTGGAGAGAAGCGGTATCCCTGCTCACAGTGCGGGAAGAGTTTTGCTACTTCCAATCATCTTGGGAGACACCAGCGCACTCACACTGGAGAGAAGCCATATCCCTGCTCACAGTGTGGGAAGTGTTTTACCACTATTTGTAACCTACGAAAACACCAGCGCATTCACACAGGAGAGAAGCCGTATTCATGTTCACAATGCGGGAAGAGTTTTGCTACTTCTAATAATCTTCAGAGACACCAGCATATTCACACAGGAGAGAAGCCCTATTTCTGTTCACAGTGTGGAAAGAGCTTTACCTTTGCTAGTTACTTCCAAACACACCAGCGCATTCACACTGGAGAGAAGCCGTATCCGTGTTTACAGTGCGGGAAGAGTTTTGCTTCTTCTAATAATCTTCAGAGACATCAGCATATTCACACAGGAGAAAAGCCCTATTTCTGTTCACAGTGTGGAAAGAGCTTTACCAATGCTAGTTACTTCCAAACACACCAGCGCATTCACACAGGAGAGAAGCCGTATCCCTGCTCACAGTGTGGGAAGTGTTTTACCACTCCTAGTAATCTCCAAACACACCAGCGCATTCACACAGGAGAGAAACCGTTTCCTTGCTCACAGTGCGGGAAGAGTTTTACCTCTGCTGGAAGTCTCCAAATACACCAGCGCATTCACACTGGAGAGAAGCCGTATCCATGTTTACAGTGCGGGAAGAGTTTTGCTTCTTCTAATCGTCTCCAAATACACCAGCGCATTCACACTGGAGAGAAGCCGTATCCTTGTCCACAGTGCGGGAAGAGCTTTACCACTGCTGGTCCCCTCCAAAGACACCAGCGCATTCACACTGGAGAGAAGCCCTATTTCTGTTCACAGTGTGGAAAGAGTTTTACCTCTGCTAGTTACTTCCAAACACATCAGCGCATTCACAATGGAGAGAAGCCGTATCTCTGCTCACAGTGCGGGAAGAGTTTTGCTTCTTCTGATCGTCTTCGAAGACACGAGCGCATTCACACACAAGAGAAGCCATAACACCATTACAACGTGGTAACGTATTGCTGTCATGTGTATTTAGACATAAAAATAGGCAAAAAATAAAATAAAATCGACATCAAAATGGTCAATTCATTGGACTTAATTAAGCAAAGAAATAATCAAAGAGATTTAAAAGTTCTTGAACTGGGTTAAGTAACCTTCAAATTACCATATCTTGAAAGGAGATTACTGAACCGTCAACTTAGTGGAAGAATTGTGTTCAAGGGGAAAATCATGAATGGAGATCACTTGAACACTGGAAGAACTTGCATGGCAAAATATCAAAAGTTTAAACTGTAGGTATGTTTTAATAGTGAAAGTAAGACCATTTCTATACAAACACTTGATGAGAACTTCATCTCAAGCAAGTAAGTGCGTGAAGCAATTCACCAATCGTTTATAGTGGCCACTCTACAAGCCTCTGGCGGCAGTGGTGAATCTGTGTTTGTTCTCAGCTCAGCAACGTTATGTGTGAATAAAATGAGGTCAGCTGTTGATCTGAGTGTACTAAATGACCTGGTTATTCCATCTATGGAGTTTTTACTTCCCTGATGTCGCAGCCATATTCCAGAACTCAGATTGTGAAAGAGTGGTTCTGGGAGCCTGAGGAATCATTTTCACACATGACCTGGACACATTTTGTGTGCTGTAATCAAATCTTCTTTTTTCGGCAACCCTGAATACTGCCACAGATGTACAGAGTATAACAGTTTTGCTCATTGAAGCAGCTTTAGAAGTGTGTTCACTTTTTATATTTTTATTTGTACGTTTTTTTATTTTTTTATTTTTTACAAAATTCAGTTAACTTCATAAGAGTGTTCTCTACATTTTTTTATTTTAAGATGCCATTATAAAGTTCTTTAAAGGCTATGAAAATTTGTCCCAAACAAAGTTCCACTCCCTCTCCTGAGCAGTTAACAGCTTTTGTGATTGAAATGACTGTTTATCACAGTTACTCACTTAACATCCCAGCCAGAAGACATCATTCTTATTTCAGTTACACGATACAGGGCTTTTGAAATCGCAGACTCTGCAAGTCCTGAAGCAATCATTTGATTGCATGTGATCACCTAAATCTCCATAACAAAAGGTGTTAATAGGGAGGGCCCAGTCTATGTGGGTAGTAGAAGAAGAGGTTGCAAGATAGGTTTAAGTAAAAAAAATTCCAGTAATTCTACTGTTAAAGGCATGCTTAAAGGCATTTCAAGAAAGTTTTATGTATGAGATTGTCATTCAAAAATATTTAAATTGAAGGTTAAGATTAAAATGTTTTAAAAATTACTTTTATTAAAAAAATTTTTTTTGCTGCAAATACAAATCGGTTTCAAATATTAATCACCGATCTCTTTCATTATTAATAATCTGCATCAGCCCTTGGTGGTGGTGGGAAACAAAAAAACAACAACATATCAATCAACTCCATTTAGGATTGTATTGCATGTTCTTGTTTAGAAAATAATTCAGAGACGTATACCACAGGATAGACTTCTGAAACTAATTTAACAGCAAGTCTTTGTTCTCTCTTTATTAAAGAGACCCCCTTTTTTTTTTACTACACAGATGGATGTCTCCAGCATGCTGGTTAATTCAATTCAACTAAGTTTTATTTGTATAGCGCTTTTAACAACGGTCATTGTCGCAAAGCAGCTTTAAACAATCAAAAAAGTGTTTTAAGTTTGTATGAAATGTGAATGTGTATGAATCAAAAAGGTCAGATAATTCTTGATGAACAAGCCAAGGGCGACAGTGGCAAGGAAAAACTCCTTGAGATGGCAATAGGAAGAAACCTTGAGAGGAACTGGACTCAACAGGGAACCCATCCTCTTTTGGGTGAAACCGAAACACAGGAATTGATCTGCATTCATACTGTGTGTTAGGTGGCAGGCAGTTCAGTATAACAGTTGATGTTAATTGATGTTAATATGGAGTCCAGTTAGAAGACGAGAAATAACAGTTAGGTATGGTCAAAGTCACATAATGTTTAAGGTGAATTTGAAACACTAACAATTTAGTTTCACGCCATTTACGTTGTAATTTTCAAGCGGCCTTTTTTAAAGTGTGAGTGTGATCATTATACCAGGGAGCAGTTTCTTATCTCTAATAAATTTTCTTTTAACTGGAGTTTCTTTATCTAAGGTATAACAGAACGTCAACTCTAAATATTCAGTCGCCTGATCGAGTTCTGTGGAGTCAGACGGTGATTCAAAGTTGGTAACTCTGGGAGATTACTGATAAAGCTCTGTGTGGTAGTTGATGTGAATGGTAGTTTAATACGGTAGCGACATTGTGCGTACATTATTACTATGACACACTTTATTTGAGACAAGATAGTGATCTGAGATAACATCAGACAGTGGAATAGTGAATAAATTTCTTAATCCAAAGAATATTATTAAATCTAAAGTGTGACCTGCTTTATGTGTGGGTCCTACTACACATTTGATTTACTCCTACTAAGTCCAGTATGGGCATAAATGCTGTTCTCAGAGGGTCTTCTGGATTCTCCAAATGAATATTAAAATCTCCAGCAAATAATGCTTTGTCTACAGAAATGACTAGATTTAAGAGGAAATCTGCAAAATTCAGAAATTCAGAGTGCGGCCGTAGGGGTTTGTAAATGATAATTAGTGGGATTGAATGAACAGACTTTATATTTGTAGCTACACTTGTAATGTTACTGTAGAAACCTTCAAATGCATTACATTTGTGTTAATTCAGGTTTCTGTTAAGCAGAGTATATCAAACTCCTGATCTGTGATAATTTTATTAACAATAACTGCTTTAGATGCAAGAGATTTAATATTTAACAGTCCTAGCTTCAGATCAGAGGTGTTGGCTGCGTATTCAGTGTGATCTGAGTTTGTGGTATCTACAGTCGTGGCCAAAAGTTTTGAGAATGAGACAAATATTAGTTTTCACAAAGTTTGCTTCTAAACTGCTTTTAGATCTTTGTTTTAGTTGTTTCTGTGATGTACTGAAATATAATTACAAGCACTTCATACGTTTCAAAGGCTTTTATCTACAATTACATGACATTTATGCAAGTCAGTATGAGTCAGTAAGTCAGAGTCAGTATTTGCAGTGTGGCCCTTCTTTTTCAGGACCTCTGCAATTCGACTGGGCTGCTCTCAATCAACTTCTGGGCCAAATCCTGACTGATAGGAACCCATTTTTTCATAATCACTTCTTGGGAGTTTGACAGAATTAATGGGTTTTTGTTTGTCCACCGCCCTCATGTGGATTGACCACAAGTTCTCAATGGGATTAAGATCTGGGGAGTTTCCAGGCCATAGACCCAAAATTTAAACGTTTTGGTCCCCGAGCCACTTAGTTCTCACTTTTGCCTTATGGCACGGTGCTCCATCGTGCTGGAAAATGCATTGTTCTTCACCAAACTGTTGTTGGATTGTTGGAAGAAGTTGCTGTTGGAGGGTGTTTTGGTACCATTCTTTATTCATGGCTGTGTTCATGGCTCACATTTTCTTCTCTGGACAAGCCTTTTTCCAGATGCCCCAAACAATCGGAAAGAGTCTTCATCCGAGAATATGACTTTGCCCCAGTCCTCAGCAGTCCATTCGCCATACTTTGCTGCCCTTCTTGACACCAGGCCATCTTCCAAAAGTTCTCACCTTACTCTGTGTGCAGATGTGCTCACACCTGCCTGCTGCCATTCCTGAGCAAGCTCTGCACTGGTGGCACTCCGATCCCGCAGCCGAATCCTCTTTAGGAGACGATCCTGACGCTTACTGGACTTTCTTGGACGCACTGAAGCCTTTTTAACAAGAATTGAAACCTCTTTCCTTGAAGTTCTTGATGATCCTATAAATTGTTGATTTAGGTCCAATCTTAGTAGCCACAATATCCTTGCCTGTGAAGCCATTTCTATGCAACACAATGATGGCTGCACGCGTTTCTTTGCAGGTCACCATGGTTAACAATGAAAGAACAATGATTTCAAGCATCACCCTCTTTTTAACATGTCAAGTCTGCCATTCTAACCCAATCAGCCTGACATAATGATCTCCAGCCTTGTGCTTGTCAACATTCTCACCTGAGTTAACAAGACGATTACTGAAATGATCTCAGCAGGTCCTTTAATGACAGCAATGAAATGCAGTGGAAAGTTTTTTTTTCAGGATTAAGTTAATTATCATGGCAAAGAAGGAATATGCAATTCATCTGATCACTCTTCATAATATTCTGGAGTATATGCAAATTGCTATTATAAAAACTTAAGCAGCAACTTTTCCAATATTTATGTAATTCTCAAAACTTTTGGCCACGAGTGTATGTTAATTACTGTAAGTTGCTAAAACAGACTTTTTGGGCCTTTCTAAATTTGTGTTTAGCTCGGGGAACAGACACAGCCTCAATATGATGAATCCTGAGTGACTACTCTATGCAGCTGCAGACGCTTGGTTTAGCCTATAAACCAAGATGCCTGGTTTTACCTATGCTGTCCTAAAGCCCTGAGATTACCTGCTATGTCCAGTGCTTTTGCTCCCGGGATACACCTAACCACTGCTGCTGGCGCCCCTAAAGGATTAGTTAATTTCATATGCCCCGGAGGGTGCAAACCTGTTGGACACATTCAGCGCGGAGGAGGTGTGCTCCAGTGGATAATGAATGATGGATTTATTTCTTGTAAGGTAGATTTGTTTCATTACTCATCTAAGTATCTTACTTCGTCTGAGGAACTTCCAGTCCAGAAGTCAGATAACCTCACCTGGACGTATGAGAATCATGTACAATTATGGCTTTATTATACACCACCATTTGTATTGATGGTATGAAGATGCAGACAATGTGAACCAAATAAGAAAAATAAAAATCAGATTTAAGACTTATTTATATGCATTTTTAGCCTGTACTACATGCATTATAAATCCTGATGTGCAGTTAGGTCCATGAATTTTGGAACAATTAGAATTTGTTTGGCATTTGGACCACTGCGCTGAATTTTGTAATGAAACAAGATGGGAGCAAAGTAAAGACTTACAGCTTTAATTCAGTGGGTTTGACAAAAGTGTGACATTAACATTTCAGGAATTACAGACATTTTCATAAACACATTTTGGGGGTATCATAAAGGAATGTAACTTCCCCATAAATATGTTCTTCCCCATCCAGCTACACAAATGTAAAATGTAACATGCCATATGCCTATGAAACATCAGTACAAATGAGTGAATTATTTTATAATCCTATTCTTTTACAATATATTACTCAGAACACACTTGGCTTTCAGTGCAGAGATAAAGACACACCACATCTAAAGCTTTTTTATTTTATTTTATTGTAAACCACATTTAAACCAAATATCTTATTTTACTTCTCTTACATACCTACAGAGGTGAGAATTTAGCAATTAGCCATAAATAGTTTAATAGGTTCATTGTGATATCTACGTCTGTGTCACAGCCGTACAACAGCACTCTCTCTCATGAGATATTGTGTCCACTGCTACCTTATAACCAAGGGTGGGGAAAAAGAGCAGCTGAATGCTGTGTTTTAGTTTAGTTATATCAACAGTGCATAATAACATTCTTACATTGCCAAATTTACAACTTTACTCCAAATGTTATTTCTTAATCTTGGACAGTACACCACAAAAAAAGCGCTGGGAGAAACATACAAGAGCACAACTAGGTGCATAAATAAGCAACCTATACTAAACAACCTTTTAGTTCAGAATGCAGCAGCGAGAACCAGAAGATACGAGCACATCACCTTAAGTCTTATCAAGTCTCAGTGTTTAAGTCAAGACTAAAAACCTCTTTATTTAGCCAAGCATTTTTGTGAATAGATTTGCCTTAGGTAAGGGAGGAGATCTGGCGCAGGAGTATTATGGTGAACTTTTATGTTTAGATGCTGTCGTCCCCACTCACATTGATCACTCAGGTTTGTTGACAGTGGAGTGACTAGTTGCTTTACATCCCAGGGAGCCCTCATATCTGTGTTTCCTACTTTTTTTTTTAGTTATGCTGTCATAAGCAATCCTGCCGGAGTCCCTGCTTGCACTCTGCAACCTCATACATTTATACTGGTGACTGTGACTCTTCTCTTCTCTTCTCTTCTGAAACCTTGTCCATTGATCCCCTGTGTGGTCTGTAGTCGCTCGATAGTCAGGACTGGAATTTCCTACATTCTAACTGAGCCTCCAATAATGAACTGAACTCCATATTAACTTAAAGATATCTCTGTTATATTGAACTTTCAACTGTCTAACAAACACTATGACTGCAAACTATTCCTGCTACAAGTCCTACTGCCATCTCAGGGAGTTTTTCTTTGCCATTGTTGCTCTCGGCTTGCTCATCAGGGACTATCATTCATCATTTTGAATTATGTTATCTTCAAATTATATATTTTTCACATTTCATACAAATTTTGCATATTTTTTTTTATTCTGTGAAGCTGCTTTGTGACAAGGATATCTGTTAAAAGCACTATACAAATAAAATTTTATTGAAAAAGTTTAATTGAACATTCACAGGCATAGACAGTATAATATGCACCGAAAAGCTTCCACGACGTCCATGATCTAAAAAGAAGTGTTTCTCTGCAAGAATTAATTGCACTAGTGAGTACAATCAATTAAAAAACATTTAATATTCAAATAGCGGGGGAAAATCTGAAAGGAGAGAAAATTATATAAATATAGAAATGTAATTTTAAGCTGAAAAATTTGCATCATGTACTTTGTACAAGGTTGTTAATAAAACTTAATTGAAATAGAAGTGTATAAGTTATACAGGATAAATTATAGCTGAGTGCAGTCAGTCCTCATTTGTGTGAAAAATGAGTGGTGTGGAACATGTACGCAATGTGCAGATGTGCAACATGAGTCTTGTGTTACATCCTTACTTGGTGTGTTAGCAGGAGTTTAGGAAGAGTGTTTTATTGAGTGAGAGAACAAACAACAATGAAAGAAAAACAGTAACTGCGGCAGCGCATTGTGGCTGCTCACAAGTCACAAGAAAATGTCTATAAGACTGTAGAGGGCCAAATATGTTTTTATATAGACAGTTATAAGCAGATCAACGTAAAGAAAAAATAAAAACTTGATTAATATCAAATCTGATTGTTACAAGACCATATCTAATTGTTTTGCAGTTCAAGTGGCTACAGTGCAAAGTGTTATTAAAAACTAATTCTGCACTGTGAAAAATCTCAGAGGACGTGGTCGGAAGCCAAAAGTGACACCTGTGTTGTTCAGGAGGATAGTGAGAGAGGTACAAAAGAATCCAAGGATCACCACCAAGGCCATTCTGATGAATGTGGGCTCTGCTGGTGGCAATGTCTGAAGGCAGACAGTCCAACGGACACTGCACACCGCTGGGTTTCACGGATGCAGACCAAGGAGGACACCACTTCTCCAGATAAGGCACACAAAAGCCCGTATGGCCTTTCCAAATGCTCATCTAGACAAAGAAGATGACTTCTCGTCCTTTGTTTTATGGTCAGATGAAACAAAAATGTAATTGTTTGCCCACTGATATAGCCTTGATTTGGCGTTAAAAGGAGAAGACTTCAACCATAACACCATACCCACTGTCAAACATGGTGGTGGGAACCTGATGTTTTGGGGGTGTTTTTCAGCCGATGGACCAGGGAACCTAATCACTATGAAAAAGGAGCAATACATTAAAAGTCCCAACAACAACATCCGCAGTCATCAGAGAAACTTGGCCTTTGGCACCAGTGGACATTTCAACACGACTCGGCCAGGCTCGATTCCCGTCTCTGTGTGCATGGAGTTTGCATGTTCTCCCCGTGCTTGGTGGGTTTCCTCCGGGTACTCTGGTTTCCTCCCACAGTCCAAAGACATGTAGGTTAGGCTAATTGGCGTTCCCAAATTGCCCGTACTGTGTGAATGGGTGAGTGTATGTGTGTGTGTCTGTGCCCTGCGATGGATTGGCACTTTGTCCAGGGTGTACCCTGCCATGTTCCCTAAGTCTCCTGGGATAGGCTCCAGGCCCCCCATGACCCTGAATACAGGATTAAGCGGTATAGATGATGAGTGAGAGTGAGTGAATTGAATTGAATTAGCAGACAAAAACATTAACGTTTTGCCTGATTTAAATCCAACTGAGAATCGGTGGTTGGAGCTAAAGATCAGGATGATGGCAAGGAGACACTCCAACCTGAAAGAGTTGAAGCTCATCGCTAAAGATGAATGGGCAAATATACCAGTGGAGACATGCAAAAAGCTGGTCAGCAATTACAGGAAGCATTTGATTGCTGTACCAGCCAATAAAGGTGTCTCTATTGCTAATATAAGATGAGTAGTATTTTTTTTCCACAATGATGCCGTATCTTATTATCTTCTTGCAGATGCCTGTGTCATTTCTAATCATTGCTGGTTGAATAAATGTAATTTTAAGTCAGAATTTGCCAGGGGTGTGAATAATTGAATAATGAATAATCGAACTTTGCTGTGCGTGTCTGTGTGTGTGTGTGTGTGTGGTTGTGGTTATTTATTTATTTATTTATTTATTTATTTATTTATTTTTCTTCTCGCTTCTAGGATCATGAGCCACACTCCATTCCACTAGGTGGCGGTAATGCGCATTTACGTTGTTTGCCAACCGCCAAAAAAAAAAAACCTTAAAGAAGAAAGTATTTTTCCCCCTCGTACATCCCCTCGTTTGGTGCTGTTTATTTGCGTCAACATTCATATTTTTGCTGGGTCGCTAATCGTCTCTACACGGAGATATTACTGGCAGGTTTTTTACAGAGACAGTTTTTTGAAGAGACTGAATTAAAACGATCAGCTTGTTGTGTCTGAGGTAAGTTCTTACTCCATGTCCACACGTCGCCGGGTATTTTTTAAAAACGGAGACTTTTTTTTCTTAAAAAAAACATTTCTCCACACGACCTAGCGTTTAAAAAGATCTCTGTCCACATGAAAACGCAAAATGCCCTGTGTTAAGTGCTGTTAGGAGCCTCCTTCATCAACACAGGACCAATCAGAAGCCTAGACAAAACGAAATTACCGGTTGTGCTTTGTAGACATCCGACCGGGTCTCGTCCGAAACCGGCGTCACTGTCTGCGGGGTCTGTGTGTCGTCAGAATTTTGTACAGTATGTAGCAGCAGTGAGCTTAGTAGTACATTCAGGCACCTCTGTTCATTAACGTACTGTGTGAGTGACTGCGCGTGTATGTACACGCATGTAAAAAGTCCAGTACACAACGTTTTTTATTTATTTTTATTTTTCCCCGATTTTCTCCCTAATTTAGTCGTTTCCAATTCCTCCCCGTCACTAGGGGGCTCCCACATTAAGGCTACTACTACCACTCAGCCGGGAGGGCCGAAGACTATCACATGTTTCCTCCGAACCACGTGACGCCAGCCGACCGCATCTTTTCGAACTGCTCGCTCGCGCACCGTTGGGGGCTGCGTAACACACTCGGAGGACAGCGCTATCCACTCCCTCCGTTGCGCGAGCTCACAGACGCCCCTGATTGGCTGTAGAGCGTGATTAATGTGGGAGCACAACGTTAACACAGTCACTAGTTTACTGTACGTACGTCCGCTATTGCACAAATCAAGGACACGAGCACACAGACAGTTACATCGTCAGCACAAGGTGGCGTTACAACAAGCCGAAATCTCCGTTTCACCCTGTCCACACAACACCACTGAAAACGGAGTTTTGGAATCCGCGGTGAAGTTGGTTTGAAGTTGGACGTTGGATATTCGAGCTCCGGCTTCCTGATACCGATTTGTAGCGGAGATTCCGGCGAAAGCACCTCGCCTACTGGCACCGTCTGCAAATTTTTGTCTCACTGAAATACAGATAATATTAATATTATAAACATTCATATTTTAAATAAATGCATGAATGTTGTTACTGTTAGTGTCAATGTGATGCATGGTGGTGTATAATGACTTTGCATATTGCCTTTTTTGTTACAATCAATATGATCACGTTGCATATTTATTAATAATTATTAATATGTAATAATTATATATTTTATTTCAATAACTTCCAGGTCATGTGACCTATTGCCTCAAAATCTATTCTAAAATGTGTGTCCACCTGTCCTACAGAGGGCACAACCTTTTTTATTCAACATTATTACTTTGCATATTTATTAATAATTTTAATATACTTTTTATTGATTTATATTTAAATAACCTCCAGGTCATGTGACCTATTACACCTAAATCTATTTTTAAATATGTGTCCACCTGTCCTGCAGACGCCACAACATTTTTATTCAGTATTATCACTTTGCATATTTGTTAATAATTAATATGTAATAAACCTGCATTTTATTTCAATACCTTCCAGGTCATGTGATCGATTGGCTCAAAATCTATTCTACCATGTGTGTTCATCTGTCCTGCAGAAGGCACAACCTTTTTTCATTAAATCGTATGACTTTATATATTTATTAATATTTTTAATAGAAATATTCTTAATTTTATTTCAATAGCTTCAAGGTCATGTATCCTTATGGCACAAAATCCTTTCTAAAATGTGTAACCACCTGTCCTGCATAGTGCACAAACTAACTAGCATAAGCTCCAAGACCAGGTATGCTTACTTTGTCTTTAAAAAACCTTGAGAAGCTTTCGCAGAGGACGACAGAAGCAACTGATATAGTGTTTATAGGGGGATTGACAACAGAATTAATAACAGAAAACAGCACCTTAGGTCTGGATTGATGATGCGAGATTAAATTTGAAAAATAGGTTGCCTTGGCTGATTTAGCGGCTCTCTGATAAGCTGATAAACCGTCTTTAAACAACTGTAAAGAGATGTGTAAAGTTGTCCTATTTCCATTTTCGCTCAGCCTTTCTACAAGACTGTCTCAGTCGCCGGGTCTCAGCGGTATGCCACACTTCAGATTTAGGTTTGAGCTTAAGAGGCTTCTGAGGGGCAATTTCATCCATAACAACAAGCCAGGCATTATATAACAGACTGAGGTGTTCGTCCGCATCCAGGTCTGATAGTGGGGAGTCCATGGACGTTAAAATCGCCCAGCAATAAGAAACGATCAAATTTAGTGACGATATTACCAATGAAGTCGGTAAATTGCTGAAGAAAGTCCTTATCTGAATGCGGAGGACGGTAAATCAGCCCTAGGCAAATAGGGCCGTTCCAGTCAAGGTGGATAAGTTGAGCTTCAAAGCTGGAATAAGTATCCAGAGACATAGAGGAACACTGCGCACGATAAGAGTTTTTCAAAAGAAATACTGGTCCGTATGGGCACATATTTTTTTCAAGATATTATGCGCCATTAATTAAGTTGGGTTCTTTCAACCTGTGTTTGTGTTAAAGCCAGCTCAGGCGAACCTGACGAATGCAGGAGCACACAAATTCAAGATCTATATCTGGACAAAAATTACATATTCAATTTTCATTGGTGAAAAACATAACCTGTTGTATTGAGTATCCGATAGTGATTAGCTGTGCAAGTCACGCCAACATTAACGTTACATTAAAGCTTCGTGAATAAACATATACCTTTCTTTTCGAAAAACTTTGTGAGTAATTGTCGGCCCCTTTTCTCTCTCGCTGCTCTCTGTAACTTCGCTTGTCGTTTTGTTGACCGGACTTATGCTTCTTTGTTGAACTCGATGACATATCTGCTTTTACAGTTCAACACCTGTACTCAGCAGCGACACTCTTCGCTAGGTAGGATGGGCTGAACCATACAGTGAATCAGAGAGGGGTGTGATTTGACTGGAGATGCAGAAATAATGTGTAATCTTTTTTCATTTGTAACTATTTTGTAGATACATTTCTAATTTCTTTTAATTTACTGCTAGTAGTGTTATTAGTAATAAAGCAGATCTTTGGGGGCCCCTAAAGGGTGTGGGCCCTTAGAATCGTCCTAACTTTCCCCCCCTTAGCGGCGCCCCTGCACACGGGACTAAACCAGAGTCTGTATAATAGTATATTAGTATAAACTAAACCCAATGTGAATTCTGTGGACAAATGGAGACATGAACGCATATACTGACAAACTGCAAAAGATACGATGAGGAAAGATAAAATCTCAGAGAAACCGTACAAGAGGCTGAAAATAGAAAATATTCTATGGAAAATGACCTGGAAAATATATACTACCCTGATTAATTATCTAAACAAAACTGACTTACAGTAGGTAGTCAACCTATTACCACTGCAGCAAAAGAAATCTGTCGCATTTCAAAGTCATTCGTGAAATGACCGCCAGGTGGCGCAAATGGACATGTTGCAAAACAGCTGCAATTAAGTAGAGCATAAGTCATAAATAGTTATATGTTGTATAGAAGAAATACTACGCTGATGGTAATTTCCACATCCGAATAATTTATGTACAACAAACATGAAAAAACAGTACCAGAACTATTGACATTTACTGTACAATAATGAGTAGTAAAAAATAATAAAAAAAAATCTAATTGTTTATATAGCCTTAATCTGTTTATTGTTGTTATTTAAAAAGTTACATTTAAAGACATCAAACTTTAAAAATAGAAATAACTGGAAAAATAGAGTTTCAGAATAGAAAATTACATTTGTGTAAATGTTTCATAGGATTTTTTTCACTGATTTTGTAATATTTATGGAGTATAATCAGGGCCTCCTAATGTGCTATTCGTTCTCTGTTGTTGTTTTTGTTTTAGTGTTACTGTGAGTGCTTTACAATGTCAGACAACATATAAATGCAAATAATTTAGCCTTACCCATTTTAAGATGACTCACATCAGCTCCTGGGACAAAGATTACTTATTCTGAAGATCTGCAGTGCTTCAGACCTCTTCTTAAATTTGTGTAAATTTACCAAATTTCATTGATTTACATAGAGCACAAACTGGGCTTTCATAATGTTGATGCTGATGGAAATATGTTAAATTCGTGTGTGACTTTTAAACTTATGTCAAAGTACACATACAAGAAAATACAATTTTCAAACTATAGCAGAATAACGAAGAGAATAAACAAACCTCACAGATTGTTTTGAATACAGAATTGAGTTAATGAAAGTGTTAGGTGTGTGCACATAGCAATACAACTATATAACACTCGAAGACCTTTTATTTAGGGTAAAGTGACTGATGTGCCTAACTTTTTTTCAGCACTTGTTTCAATGAATGATCTACAAAGTTTCATGAATATATAAGACCTATCAGCACCTGGATCAGGTCACACCAGGTTTTCTCCAGGACTTCTATTGATGTCTCAGCTGTTCACACCTATACACTCAGATTCCTCACACATCACAAAAGGCAGCATTTATCAAACAGTTAGCATTTACTTACATCTGAACAGAGTCATTTACATAATAGCTCATGATGCATACATTTAAACAATTTATTCATACAGATGTACCTGTTTTACATAGAATTCTACAGGGTTGTCATTGAATGATTTACTCTGAGAAAGAGCTGTATAAGAACAGTGGCATGAACATAAAAATAGATGCAGGAATTTTTTTATAGTCTAAAAAGGTTTTGGGCTATTGTTGTTTATTTACATTTCTAAATTAAACAAATAGTGTAATTTAAATAAGGTTTAGGCTCGGGATGTTGCGGCTGCAGTGTGATCCATGTAGTCTAATCAGCGCCAAAGTTTTCCAGAGCGCACAGGCAGAAGTAAAGTAATGATTATATGAATGCATCAGGGGAAAAAAGCAGGGAGACTGACATGAATAATTAATTGATATATTTGTTAGGGATGCACCAATACTGGTATCTGGTATCGGCCTCGATATCACATTTTCTAAAGTACTCGTACTCATTAAAAGTCCCCCAATACCAGGGACCGATTACACGGTCTGAGAAATGTCTATGTTTGAGCGGCGTGTAAGGGGTTAATCACAAGCGCCGAGTGCCCGCCCCCAGGCCCCGTATGCAGCTCAGAGCGGGGAGAAGGCGAGGCGAAACGAGACATGTCAGCCGCATGGAATTATTTCAAAGTGAATGAAGACGACAAAACGAAGGCGGACTGCAAATTGTGCTCAGCGAAATTGTTAAAATAGAATTGTTACTCGTACTCGTTTTCCAAAAAAGTGGTATCGGTGCATCCCTAATATTTGTGATTTCTTTACCTTTATCACTACAGCTGAAAACAATCATGTCATCTCCACAGCAGTGTATGCACCTATGTTCACATTTCATACGAATTACATAAACTGAAATTTGTTTTCCATTAGTTTATGTAAAAGCAGACATTTCTCTTTCTATAAGTATATACAGTGGAACCTTGGATTACGAGCATAATTCGTTCCGGAAGTGGGCTCGTATTCCAAAACACTCTTAAACCAAATCATCATTTCCCATAAGAAATAATGAAAACTCAAATTATTCGTTCCACAGCCCCCAAAAATAAATACATAAAAATAATTAATACAATCTATAAAATGAAAATAAAACAAATTAATCTGCACTTTACCTTTAAAAAAAAGTACAAATAAATCCTGACAGATAAGTGTTTCCATTGGTGCGCGCACGCGCCTTGTGTGTGTGTGTGTGTGTGTGTTAGCCCCTTCCCTCGCCTCGTTTTACACAGTAACATTCCTCCTCCCTCTCCCCACCTCGCTTTTTCACAACAGTTTCACAACAAACACAGGCACGCACACACACACACAACGGAAACACCATTTTAACAGGAAAAAAATAAATCTTTCTGAGACTGACATGAGCGTATATTAACAGACACACTTTTTAAGTTTTACAACAAGCGCATAAACACAGCGGAAACACCGGTTTAACGGAAAAAAAGCGAGACTGGCACGAGCGCATACTAAAGGAATCACTTAAGTTTCACAACAAACGGACACACACACAAACACGGAAACACCGTTTTAACAGGAAAAAAAATTAAATCTCTCTGACCAGGCGTGAGCGCATACTAAGGGAATCACTGCTGTGAAGTAAAAAAAAACAAAAAACAAATGAATCAGCACCTTACCTTTGAAATGAAAGTGAGAGAGTGACGCTCGGTGTCAAAATAAGAGTCGCATGTGTGAAGCATGATACTCGGCCCTCGTAAACTAATACCTGCTCGGTTTCCGAATAAAAAATTATTTAAAATCTTTGCTCGGTTTGCGGAACACTCGTAAACCACGTTACTCGCAATCCGAGGTTCCACTGTATTTTCCACGGCTGTGATGCAAGTATACAGTCCTGGCCAAAAGTTTTGAGAATTACACAAATATTAGTTTTCACAAAGTTTGCTGCTAAACTGCTTTTAGATCTTTGTTTCAGTTGTTTCTGTGATGTACTGAAATATAATTACAAGCACTTCATATGTTTCAAAGGCTTTTATCGACAATTACATTACATTTATGCAAAGAGTCAGTATTTTCAGTGTTGGCCCTTCTTTTTCAGGACCTCTGCAATTCGACTGGGCTGCTCTCAATCAACTTATGGGCCAAATCTTGACTGATAGCAACCCATTCTTTCATAATCACTTCTTGGATTTTGTCAAAATTAGTGGGTTTTTGTTTGTCCACCCGCCTCTTGAGGATTGACCACAAGTTCTCAATGGGATTAAGATCTGGGGAATTTCCATGCCATGGACCGAAAATTTCAACGTTTTGGTCCCTGCGCCACTTACAGTAGTTATCACTTTTGCCTTATGGCACGGTGCTCCATCGTGCTGGAAAATGCATTGTTCTTCACCAAACTGTTGTTGGATTGTTAGAAGAAGTTGCTGTTGGAGGGTGTTTTGGTACCATTCTTTATTCATGGCTGTGTTTTGGGGCAAAATTGTGAGTGAGCCCACTCCCTTGGATGAGAAGCAACCCCACACATGAATGGTCTCAGGATGCTTTACTGTTGGCATGACACAGGACTGATGGTAGCGCTCACATTTTCTTCTCTGGACAAGCCTTTTTCCAGATGCCTGAGCAAGCTCTGCACTGGTGGCACTCCGATCCCGCAGCTGAATCCTCTTTAGGAGACGATCCTGGCGCTTGCTGGACTCTCTTGGACGCCCTGAAGCCTTCTTAACAAGAATTGAACCTCTTTCCTTGAAGTTCTTGATGATCCTATAAATTGTTGATTTTAGGTGCAATCTTAGTCACAATATCCTTGCCTGTGAAGTCATTTTTATGCAATGCAATGATGGCTGCACGCGTTTCTTTGCATTTCACCATGGTTAACAATGAAAGAACAATGAATTCAAGCATCACCCTCCTTTTAACATGTCAAGTCTGCCATTCTAACCCAATCAGCCTGACATAATGATCTCCAGCCTTGTGCTTGTCAACATTCTCACCTGAGTTAACAAGACGATTACTGAAATGATCTCAGCAGGTCCTTTAATGACAGCAATGAAATGCAGTGGAAAGTTTTTTTCAGGATTAAGTTAGTTTTCATGGCAAAGAAGGACTATGCAATTCATCTGATTACTCTTCATAACATTCTGGACTATATGCAAATTGCTATTATAAAAACTTAAGCAGCAACGTTTCCAATTTCCAATATTTGTGTAATTCTCAAAACTTTTGGCCACGACTGAGTTTCAGTTAATTTTTTGACGCACTCATGTTCACCGAAACCAATAAAGAAATCACAGCCTGTTTGCTTTCATTATTTTACAAAGTCATAACGTTTTGTCGTCCTTGTCAGTGCACTTAAATAAAGGTAGAGTCTTATGAAGGTTATATAACTTATATAGTTCTTGCACATTAATCTGAAAATAACTGTGGCACACCCACTTTTTCTGATGCACACACAGTCTGTTTTCTGGCTATGCTGAAAATCTAAAGGCTCACTGTTAACGTTTACTTTGCTTAAATCCCACACAAATAAGAAACGACTACATTCATTTAAATTCTAAATTTGTACTATTGCTTTACTATTTTGATTATGAATTTGTTTAATCACAATGTTTTTTCTCTTGAATTTATTTTCTACTATGAGCTGCGGCTTATTAACCCTTGACTGAATGAACTTAGTCTTCTATATTTATAGCACCACTTAGCGGTAAAGCCAGCAAAAACACATCACTAATGCTGTCGCCGTGGAAGACATGGCGTAAAACTGTTATTTAGGTTGAGTACCATCTGTAATAGATATACTATTTGGGTTTTATTTTGCTTGTTCAGTTTTTGTGTTCTTGCTAATCTGATGTTCCCCCTTCAGTCCAGCAGGTGGCGGTAATGCACCTATGAGTTTGTCAGCTGTCAAAAACAGTAAAGAAGACTTGGCTGTTGAAGAAGTAGCATAAGGCTTTTTGTTTTTACCAAGTTGCTTGCTCTCACACGCTGTTGATTCGCGTCAAAAAAATATATATTTTACCTCAGGTTTAGTATTTTACCTGAGGTTTAATATTTTACCTTAAACCCAGGTTCGATTCTCAGCCAGTAACCCCAGCCACTGGATAAAATGCCAGTCTCAAAATTTGTTCTGGTGCTATTATTTAAAAGCTAAATACTTAAAACAAATGAAAAAAAAAATAATTGTAGTGATATCATTGTTTTAGATTTCAGGCAATCATATGAGCATTTCACTGCATATCACAGTGTGTATGGTTGTGTATGTGACAAATAAAATTTTAGTTTTTTAAAACCTCTGCCCTTGAATTTTGTATGGGGCTTATTTAACTATGTTGTTAGGATAAGCAGTTGGCTTAATGTGTGATGTCTGATAGCACACAGGAGAGGGATGTATCAGTACAGGCAAATCTATAAACAATGTGCAGAAGAAAATATTGTGCTAAACTAGAACCTTCTGTATCGTTACCCAATGTAGATAGGTTGACGATGTGTCAGATTTGTGCTGCCAATCTGAAGAGAGACAAATCCATTCTGACCACTTTTGAATAACAGTCTGATCAGTCAGTCCGAAAGATCTGGGCCTGTATTTACTACAGTAAGAGTTTTGGAGTAGGAAATTGCTCCTAAGTGGCCAAAAATTCTTCGTTATGCCACTTCAGCATATCAAAACTTATTGCCCATCTACAACCTGTGATATTTCATTGTATACCTAATATTGATCTTCTATCTTTTACTTAAATTGTGTGTGTGTGTGTGGGGGGGATTTTCATCTGGACAATGCCTAAGAATGTCATCAAAGTCATGTCTTTTTTTCTTTCTTCTTTTTCCCCTCAGAGACTATCGTCATTTACCAAGTCTTGCAAATGAATGTTAAATGTGAGAAGTACACATTATCTGTTACGAACACATCTCATGAAGAAATGAAGGAGCAAATTTACCAGTGTTCAGGTTATGGGAAGATATTTAGTTACCAAAGTAATCTGAAAAAAGAAGAGCAAGTTAACACGGGAGAGAAGCTGTATCCCTGCTCACAGTGCGGGAAGCGTTTTGCCCGTTCTAGTGATCTTCAGAGACACCAGCGCACTCATACTGGAGAGAAACCGTATCCCTGCTCACTGTGTGGAAAGTGTTTTACCTCTCCTAGTAACCTACGAACACACCAGCGCATTCACACAGGAGAGAAGCCATATTCATGTTTACAGTGCGATAAGAGTTTTGCTTGTTCTGCTAATCTTTGCAAACACCAGCGTGTTCACACAGGAGAGAAGCCCCATCACTGCTCACAGTGTGGGAAGTGTTTTACTACTGCAGGAAACCTACGAACACACCAGCGCATTCACACTGGAGAGAAGCCGTATCCCTGCTCGCATTGTGGGAAGAGCTTTAAAAGTGTTAGTGATGTACGAAAACACCAGCGCATTCACACTGGAGAGAAGCCATATCCATGCTCACAGTGCGGGAAGAGTTTTGCTGATTCTGGTCATCTTCGGATACACCAGCGCACTCACACTGGAGAGAAGCCATATCACTGCTCACTGTGTGGGAACTGTTTTACTACTGCAGGTTCCCTACGAACTCACCAGCGCATTCACACTGGAGAGAAGCCATATCCCTGCTCACATTGTGGGACGCGTTTTAAAAGTGCTACTGAAGTACGAAGACACCAGCGCATTCACTCTGGAGAGAAGCCGTATCCCTGCTCACATTGCGAGAAGAGCTTTAAAAGTGCTACTGAAGTACGAAGACACCAGCGCATTCACACTGGAGAGAAGCTGTATCCCTGCTCACAATGCGAGAAGAGCTTCACAACTGGTAGTAGACTCCAAATACACCAGCGCATTCACACAGGAGAGAAGCCGTATCCCTGCTCACATTGTGGGAAGAGCTTTAAAAGTGCTAGTGAAGTACAAAAACACCAGCGCATTCATACAGGAGAGAAGCCGTATCCCTGCTCACATTGCGAGAAGAGCTTTAAAAGTGCTAGTGAAGTACGCACACACCAGCGCATTCACACTGGAGAATATCACTGCTCACAGTGTGGGAAGTGTTTTACTACTGCAGGTTACCTACGAACACACCAGCGCATTCACACTGGAGAGAAGCCGAATCACTGCTCACAGTGTGGGAAGTGTTTTACTTCTGCTGGTCACCTTCAAATACACCAGCGCATTCACACTGGAGAGAAGCCGTATCACTGCTCACAATGCGAGAAGAGCTTTACACATGCTGGTAGCCTCCAAATACACCAGCGCATTCACACAGGAGAGAAGCCGTATCCATGTTTACAATGCGGGAAGGGTTTTGCTACTTCTAGTCATCTTCGGACTCACCAGCGCATTCACACGGGAGAGAAGCCCTATTTATGTTCACAGTGTGGGAAGAGTTTTACCTCTTCTAGTGAAGTAGGAACACACCAGCGCATTCACACAGGAGAGAAGCCGTATCCATGTTTACAGTGCGGGAAGAGTTTTTCCCGTTCCACTAATCTTCGGAGACACCAGCGCATTCACACAGGGGAGAAGCCGTAGCCATGATTACAGTGCGGGAAGAGTTTTTCCCGTTCCACTAATCTTCGGAGACACCAGCGCATTCACACAGGGGAGAAGCCGTAGCCATGATTACAGTGCGGGAAGAGTTTTGCTACTTCTAAAACGTCTTCGAGGACACGAGTGCATTCACACATAAGTGAAGCCGTAACACCATTGCAGTGTGGGAAATGTTTTTCGATTTGCTGTCACATCCAAATAAACTGTCTGGAAAAAAATTATGAAATCAATATCAGAAGGGTCAATTTATTGGATTGTGTTAAGCAAAGAAAATGATCAAAGAGGTTTGAATTTTCTGGAACTGGGTTGGGTTAAGTAACTTTGAAATTATCATATCTTGGAAGGATAGTGCTGCACTATTTGATTGATCTTATGCCAGAGCAATGGCCGCATCAGGTTAAAAAGGGAAATGCATGAAACAATTCACCCATTGAACCACTGTACAGTACAAGCCTCTGGAGGCAGTGGTGAATCTGTGTTTGCTTCAGTTGCTCAGGTCTAGGCTTAGTTATGTGTGAATAAAATGAAGTCAGCTGATGACCAGAATGTACTGAATGACCTGGTTATTCCATCTATGGAGTTAGTACTTCCCTGATGTCTCAGCCATATTCCACCATTCAGTTTGTGAAAGAGTGGTTCTGGAAGCATGAGGAATCATTATCACACATGACCTGGACACATTGTGTGTGCCGTAATCAAAGCTTTTTTGGTGTGGCAGTGTACACTCACCTAAAGGATTATTAGGAACACCTGTTCAAATTCTCATTAATGCAGTTATCTAATCAACCGATCACATGGCAGTTGCTTCAATGCATTTAGAGGTGTCGTCCTGGTCAAGACAATCTCCTGAACTCCAAACTGAATGTCAGAATGGGAAAGAAAGGTGATTTAAGCAATTTTGACCGTGGCGTGGTTGTTGGTGCCAGATGGGCCGGTCTGAGTATTTCACAATCTGCTCGGTTACTGGGATTTTCACGCGCAACCATTTCTATGGTTTACAAAGAATGGTGTGAAAGGGGAAAAACATCCAGTATGCGGCAGTCCTGTGGGCGAAAATGCCTTGTTGATGCTAGAGGTCAGAGGAGAATGGGCCGACTGATTCAAGCTGATAGAAGACCAACTTTGACTGAAATAACCACTCGTTATAACTGAGGTATGCAGCAAAACATTTGTGAAGCCACAACACGCACAACCTTGAGGCGGATTGGCTACAACAGCAGAAGACCCCACCGGGTACCACTCATCTCCACTACAAATATGAAAAAGAGGCTACAATTTGCACGAGCTCACCAAAATTGGACAGTTGAAGACTGGAAAAATGTTGCCTGGTCTGATCAGTCTTCTGTTGAGACATTCAAATGGTAGAGTTAGAATTTGGCGTAAACAGAATGAGAACATCCATCATGCCTTGTTACCACTGTGGAGGCCTACCTGAGCATTGTTTCTGACCATGCTCAGTATTAACGATCAACCTGACCAAACAAAAACACCTACATTTATCATTTTACTATTATTGGTATCTGTATTTTTTTTAATCTGATTTCTCATCAAATATATCCATTTACAAATGTGCTATACTGGCTCTGACGCAGCCATGTCCCACCCACAGGTGATTTTGATCGGTTCGATGTCACCAGTAACTATCAACCCTGAAGACAGCCACAGATGTACAGAGTATAACAGTTGTTCTCGCTGAAGCAGCCTCAGAAGTGTGTTCACTTTTTTTATTTGTATGTTTATTTTTTAACAAAATTCAGTTAACTTCATAAGAAATCCTACGGAGAGCTCCCTTCAATTCAAGATACCATTAAAAAGTTCTGTAAAGGCTATGAAAATTTTGTCCCAAACAAAGTTAGTACCCAGCTTTTCCACTCCCTCTGCAGAGCAGTTAACAGCTTTTGTGATTGAAATGGATGTTTATCACAGTTACTCACTCAACTCCCCAGCCAGAATGCATCATTCTTATTTCATTATAACCATGCAGGGCATTTGAAATTGCAGACTCTGCAACTCTGAAGCTTGTTCATAGTGTGGTTTCTAGCTTTTGAAGCTAGAAACCACACTATTGATTGGACGTGATCACCTAAATCTACATAACAAAAGCTGGCCCAGTGTATGTGGGGAGTAGAAGAAGAGGTTGCTAGGTTGGTTTGGGTAAAAGAAAAATCCAGAAATTCTGCTGTTAAAAGCAAGCTTAAAGGCATTTCAACAAGTTTTATGTAGGATATTGTCATTCTAAATTTTGAATATTGAAGGTTAAGATTATGTTTTAAAAATTACGATTTTAATTTTTTGCTGCAAATACATATTGCTGTAAGAGAATTATTTTATATTAAAGGAGTTATTTCTACTCTTGCTCTCTTCCCCATTGATCTGATTTTAATGCGTTAAATCTTCCCTGCTGCCATCTTCCTGTCTCCTCTTGCATCTGTTCTTAAAGTTGCTAACTCTCACGCTCACCTTCTCATTCTTTATTTATGTCTCTCTGTCTCAAGCCAGCATCTCCTGATTCGTCTATGGATGGACATTTATCTAACTTCCACTTTTTTGTTTTTCAGCATCTCACCAGGACATTTACAATGGTTTGTGTTAAAAGATAAAAGTGTTAAAAGTTTCAACTATCAATTACCAGTCTCTTTCATTACTAATGATCTGCATCAGCCCTTGGTGGGGCATGACGTATCAGTTGACTCAGGATTCAGAATTTGTGTTACATGTTCTTTTTTTAGTGAAGAATTCAGAGACGAATTCCCTTTAACCTGGACGTGGTTATATAATCTGTACTAGTGATTGGTCCAACCCATCCACTCCAGCTTTACAACTGGATGACAGCAGGTGGCACCATTACCATGCACAGACAATATTCTTTGATTGGTTCTGCGTGATGGAGCTAGTGTTGGTGTTACACACACTACATCCTGACTTGGTCTGTTAGCAGGAGTGTAGGAAGAGTGTTTTATTGAGTGAGAGAACAAACAACAACAATGAACGAAAACAGTAATATCCAGACTAATGTATGGACACACTGGATTTAACAGCATGCTATTTAAAATGTGAAAACTATGGACAGGAGAGAAAAGAGTAGAGCACGCCTCTATGAGAAGGTGAAAAGGCAAGATCTGGTACAAGAACTAGAACACAGAAAAGTCCAATTTAACATATTGGAGAATTTACATACGCTTGTTTTTCCCGCTCCTCACTCCATTCCACTAGATGGCGGCACAGTTTCATTGTTTGAAAAAAAAAAAAAAAAAAACCTGCTCTCATTTGGTGCTGTTCATTTGCTTCAACATTACTATTTTCCCTCAGGTTTAATATTTTTACTCAGGTTTAGTATTTTGCCTCAGGTTTTGCTGTGTCACGAATCGCCTCTACACGGAGGTATTACCGTGAGGTTTTTTGCAGAGACTGTTTGAAGAGACCGAATTAAAACGACCAGCTTGTTGTGTCTGAGGTAAGTTCATATGAAACCTGCTTGTGGTGTTTCATAGCTAGGTTTGATACAAAAAATAACTGCAGTTTTCTACATATGCAGTACATACATTTGGACACGAAATTACTGCATTTTTTCCTTAATATTCCTGTAATACCGCAATAACGACTGCAGTAATACTGCGATACTACAGTTAATATTAAACAGCAGTTAAAATAGTAGTTGTACTGCAAATAAAATGTACGGGTATATGCAATTTGAATAAAGCTGAAAAATTACTTACAGTATTCCTATAATCTAAATGTGTGATGTAGTGTAATACAACTATATTACAACAGAATTATTGCAATTCATTTTATTATTTAATTTTAAAAAATCAACAAAGCAACACACTTAAAACATTAAAAACAACTAAAAACAGATTACTGTTCAACAGTGTTGCTGCTAGGAGACACTGAGTGTATGACTGGTCAAGTATGTGAATATATTACAAGGCTTGAGGTGTGCAGCTGGAAGCCTGGAGAGGTTTGACGCCCCCTCATTCTTCAACTTTGTTTGAATAAACACTTTCACCTTCCCTTCCTTCACTTTAAAGGCATTCTTGAAAAGCAAACAGCAAGACAAATATTCATTACTAGGTGTGTAAAAAAACACATTTCAATAATTAAAATGAAATCATTCCATATATACTCAACATTACATGTTTTACTGAGCAACGATATATTTCTGTCCTTATGTCCTAAATAATTGCTTAATAATAATAATAATAATAATAATAAAATAACCTAGTTAAGGACTGCAGGATTCAGTGCAGGACTAACTGTTCGATAACTACAAAGTTACAGAATAATATTTTAATACAACTACATTCCAACCGCATTTAACTGAAATAGTACTGAATCAATATTATTTCATTGTACTTTACAAAACTGCAGTATAACTATAAGTATAACTGCAGTTTTCATCCCAGAAGCTACAAGAGCTGAAGTTATTATTATTATTATTTATTTATTTATTTTTTACGTTACAGAATCATATTTCAATACAACTGCATTGTACTGCACTCCAACTGCACCGTACTGTATTGTACTTCACAAAAACTGCAGTTTTCCCCCAGAAACTGCAGTTATTTTTTTGTAAGGGTTGGGAGTTTTAAATTTGTGGTTAACGACAAAATCATTTTACATTTCTAAACATTATCTCCCAATCACTGGTATACACTACCTATGTTTTATTATTGCTATTTTACAAATGGAAAAATATATATATATATTTAATGCTAGAATAGAGACCCGTCAGATCCAGTGCGAGAAAATTATCATTTTATTCGCATGATGTCAACTGACTAGGTCACATCTAACAGAAAAAACCCAAACTGCATATGAAAGGAATAAGCACTGGCAGTCGTCAATTTATTTATATTTTTTTATTAAATATAAAAAATTAATCAATTTCAAAAATAAATCATGGGTAGTGTATACCAGCGATAAAAAAAAAACAAACAAATCCTTTTCTGGGTTTAAAAAATGCTAACAATGTAATTTTTGGCCTTTACTGCGCTCTTTAGTGGCGAGCCCTCTCCTAAATGCGAGTTCCCTGCGCCGTTTTCACGGGGGTGGGGCTAAGAAAATGCAACTTCGACACAACACTGGCATTTTATATAATATATATACAGTGCCCTCCATATTTATTGGCACCCCTGGTTAAAATGTGTTCTTTAGCTTCTAAAAAATTAAGTTTTGTTCTAAATAACATAGGACCACAATGGAAAAAATGAGGAAATTCCAACCTTTAATTCAAGTGCATTTATTCAGTGGAAAAAAAAATCCCCCATTAAGAAATAATTATTTTACATCAAATCATGGGTGCCACAATTATTAGCACCCCTGATGTTTAATACGTTGTACGAACCCCTTTTGCCAACAAAACAGCACCTGATCTTCTCCTATAATGTTACAAGATTAGAGAACACAGAAAGAGGGATCTTCGACCATTCCTCTTTTCACAATGTCTCTAAATCATCCAGTGACCTGACTCCTCTCCTCTGCACTCTCCTCTTCAGCTCACTCCACAGGTTTTCAATGAGGTTGAGGTCTGGGGACTGAGATGGCCATGGGAGGAGCTTGATTCTCTGTGTGGTACCCATTTCTGTGTAGATTTGGCCACATGTTTTGGGTCATTATCTTGCTGAAAGACCCAGTGACGACCCTTCTTCAGCTTTCGGGCAGAGGCCACCAGATTTTTTGCTCATATTTCAAAGCATTCATGATGCCATGCACCCTAAAAAGGTTCCCAGGGCCTCTAGAAGAGAAACAGACCCACAGCATCACAGATCCTTCCCCATACTTCACAGTGGGCATGAGGTGCTTTTCTGCATACTCATAGGCCATACCCACTTACAGTGTTTGTTGCCAAAAAGCTCTATCTTGGCCTCATCAGATCAAAGAACATGGTCCCAGTTGAAGGCCCAGTACCGCTTAACAAACTCCAAACGTTTGCATTTATGATTGTGACTGAGAAAAGGTTTTTTCCTTGCATGCCTCCCAAAGAGCTTGTTGGCATGTAGATAGCATCTGATGGTTGTTTTGGAGACTTTGTGACCCCAAGATGCTATCATTTGTTGCAGATCTTTAACAGTGAATTTTGGAGAATTTTTTATTTCTCTTACCCTCCTCCTCACTGTGCGTGGAGGCAAAATAAACTTGCGTCCTCATCCTAGCTTGTTTACTACTGTTCCAGTTTTTTTTTTTTAACTTCTTAATGATTCCTCTCACAGTAGATATGGGCAGGTGGCTATTCTCTTGTATCCATTGCATGACTTGTGAAGGTCGACACACATCTGCCTTACTTGAATGGTGTGTTCCTTTGTCTTTCCCATGTTGAAGAGTCGATAAGAGAAATGGCCTCTGTGTCATGTCATATTTATACCCCAGGGAAGCAGGAAGTGATAAATTACTAATTAAATGTTCCTCAACTTTGTAAACTACTGTAGAAATGACAGAAATACCTCAATTACATTTATTTTCTAGGAATTGTTAGGGGTGCCAATAATTGTGGAACAGGTTATTTTATGAAAAATTATTATTTGTTTGTCAGGGATTTTTATTTCCCCTTAAAATTCACTTTATATTCACATTATATTTTTGTACAATTTTCAGTGTGACAATATGCTTCTGCAATAAAAACTGAATTTATTTTAAGGCTTTTAACACATCTTAACCAGGGGTGCCAATAATTATGGAGGGCACTGTATATACTGACACAGGGGCGCAACTGCACATTTTCTGAGGGGTATGCAAGATCATGGGTTGACCCTGACATGGTGCAAAGCACTTTTCCACATCAAAGACCATTTTTAAAAATGTGACCGTTACTGTGGATTTTGGCGTATCTTCATCTTCACAACTGAGTAAACAAAATAGATGTTTCACAAACTTTGTTTCTTAAGGCTACAATAACTTATTCTGCATGTTTATTAATACTGTGTAAGTCATAAAATCCTGTATGGCCTTTACCTACCTGTTTTCCTTACCTGCTCTGAACTCATTTTCTATCATTGCTTCATTGTCCTCCTCATCTTCATGGCTGAGTAAATGAACCAAATATTTCACTAAATATATACCTTAAATCATCAATCCCAAATTTTTGTTTTTTTTATATTGCTTAAAGTGGTCATGACAAGATTAATGAAATTTTACTAGATTTTTTTGACAAATAAGAGGTCACTGCACTATAAAAATCATTTTGTAATTCTGGTGCACAAAAAACTGTAACTTACTGTAAGTGTACATCAGAAAACACATTGAAATGGTAAATGTATGTCATGACCCCTTCAAGTCATAGTATCCTGTGATGTAGCTCCACCTGTTCTCTTCACCTGCTCTTGATTTATTTGCTTTCTCTCTATACTCTTCCCCATTTTCGTCTTTTTTATGAACACTCATGTACAAAGCATTAAAATGATTGTATTTGCTAAACAGTGACGTTATTTCATCAGCACTGTTATTACAACAGAAACAGAAAAAAAACTTATGCATTAATACATTTAAACTGCATAATTTTTATAAATTTGGTGGTTTTTCAAGTTTTGAGAATCCTGTTTACAAAAAGCTTACAATAGGGTCTCGAATACTGTATGAATGAAGGTGTAGAGGATCCATCGCTAGTCTCGTTCTGTTTACACAACAGGGCATTTATTGCGCCCCTGGACTGAACATAATGAACTGAGAGGATAAGGCTTACTTGGTTGTCCTTGGTGTTGAGAACCTCAGTTAACATTTTTAACAATAAGTAAAAAAAAAATAAAAAATTAAACCAAACGCCTATTTTTTCAGGAATAATGATTTGATATTAACGGATGGTAACTATGCCCAGCCTCACTGGCAATAACGTTAAATGTTGATGAACTTAAAGACTTACAGTAATACAAACTGATAGGTCAAGCTTACCAATCTCTTTTTATCCACTTTGACATTGCTGTCCTCATTTTAAGACACTGTTTTTCATTTTCTTTTTTTCTTTTTCTGTTCTGCGCGTCAGTTCTGGTCTTCCCTCTTCTGTCCATTTTGCATACGTGACTGGCAACTATAGGGGGGGGGGGCTGAATTGATATATATATTTTGTATTTTTTTTACTCGTTTAAAATGCTAAACAGAAATAGTCTCTTAAGAAAATTAATTTTTTTCAAATATTTTAAAAGCTTTATTAAAGACAATTTGCAAAGTTTATTTTGTCACAATGGGGCCCCCCTCCATGTGGAGCCCCCATGCACTGCATATACTGCATACCCCATTTTTGCGCCCCTGTACTGACAAGCCGAACCTAATCTTACCCCTGGCAAATTCTGACTTAAAGTTACTTTTATTAAACCAGCCCGTTTTTTTTTTTTTTTTTTTGACTGGAAATGACACAGGCACCATTATGGGGAGAAAAAAAATTCTCAGCTTTTATTTACATTTGAACAAAAAGTGGCATGTCCAAAATTATTCATAACCTTATTATTCATAACAGCAAACTATCACTGTCTATGGGAAAATCCAAAGCTCTATACCATTCTATACAATTCCAAATAATCCAAGCTGCTCCAAAGCATCCTAATTACCCTGATTCACTGGGAACAGCTGTTTTAATCAACTCCACAGGTGGAAACAGACGCTCTCTGCTGTTGGTTTGTGGACAGTCATGGCTAAGACAAAGGAGCTCACTGAGGACCTGCAGCTGCGCATTGTGGCTGCTCACAAATCAGGAAAGGGCCATATTTACATCCTACAGTGCAAAGTATTATTAAAAAATAGTTCTGCACTGTGACAAATCTCAGGACTTGGTCGGAAGCCAAACGTGACACCTGTGCTGGTCAGGAGGATAGTGAAAGTGTTAAAAAAAAAAAAAAAAAAAGATTCCAAGGATCACCACCAAAGCCATCCTGATGAATCTGGGATCTGCTGGTGGCAACATCTCAAGGCAGACAGTCCAACGGAGCAGACCAAGGAGGACACCACTTCTCCAGATAAGGCAGACAAAAGCCCACCTGGCCTTTCCAAATACTCATCTAGACAAAGAAGAATTCTGGTCTTTTGCTTTATGGTCAGATGAAACAAAAATGTAATTGTTTGGCCACAGTGATGTAGCCTTTATTTGGCTTAGAAAAGGAGAAGCCTTCAACCCTAAGAACACAATCCCCACTGTCAAACATTTGATGTTTTTTCAGCCGGTGGACCAGGAAACATAATCACAGTAAACCATAAAAAAGGAGGAATACATGAGAAGTCTCAACAACAACTTCAGGCAATCTGCAGAGAAACTTGGCCTTGGGCACCAGTGGACATTTCAGCACATCAACAACCCAAAATACATAGCAAAAGTGGTGAAGAAATCATTAGGGACAGTCTTATCATTTTGATTCATACATGTTCACATTGCATACACATTGCATTAAATAATTATTTTGATTGTGTAAAGCTGCTTTGTGACAATGTCAGTTGTTAATATTAACGTTTTTCTATACAAATAAAATTGAATTAAATTGAATTAGCAGACAAAAACATTAACGTTTTTGCATTGGCCCAGCCTGAATTAAATCCAGCTGAGAATCTGTGGAGGGGGCTAAAGGATGATGGCAAGGAGACCCTCCAACCTGAAAGAGTTAGAGCTCATCGCTAAAGATGAATGGGCAGATAGACCAGTGGAGACATGCAAAAAGCTGGTCAGCAATTATAGGAAGTGTTTGATTGCTGTACCAGCCAATAAAGGTGTCTCTACTGCTAATATAAGATGAGTAATATTTTTTTCCACAATGATGCTGTATCTTATCTTCTTGCAGATGCCTGTGTCATTTCTAATCAAGAAAAAACTTGCTGGTTGAATAAAAGAATTTGCCAGGGGTATGGATAATTGAATAATGAATAATCGGGCTTGACTCTGTGTTTGTGTGATGACTTATTTATTTATTTATTTATCTTCTCGCTTCTAGGATCAAGAGCCACATTCCATTCCACTAGGTGGCGGTAATGCACATGTTTGTTGTTTGCCAACCGCCAAGGAAGAAAGTATTTTCCCCCCCGTACCTCCCTTCATTTGGTGCTGTTCATTTGCGTGAACATTACTAGTTTTTTTCTGCGTCGCTAATCGGAGATATTACTGTCCGGTTTCTCCGGAGACTGTTAGAAGAGACTGGATTAAAACGATCAGCTTGTTGTGTCTCGGGTAAGTTCTTATTCATGTCCACACGTAGCCGGGTATTTTTTCTTCTTCGTTTTAAAAAATAATTCTGTCCACACGACCTAGGGTTTAAAAAGATCTTTGTCCTTATGAAAACGCAAAACGCCCTGTGTTAAGTGCTGTTAGGAGCCTCCTTAATCAACAGGGGACCAATCAGAAGCCTAGACAAAACGTCTTTACCGGTTGTGCTTTGTAGAAATCCGACCGGGTCTCGTCCGAAACCGTCTGCGTCATCAGCGTTTTGTACAGTATGTAGCAGCAGTGAGCTTAGTAGTACGTTCAGGCACCTCTGTTCATTAACGTACTGTGTGAGTGCCTGCGCGTGTATGTACACGCATGTAAAAAGTCCAGTACACAACGTTAACACAGTCACTAGTTTACTGTACGTACGTCCGCTATTGCACAAAATATCCTCATAAACAAAGCTGACGTCAAATCAAGGACACGAGCACACAGACAATTACACCATCGGCACAAGGTGACGTTACGACAAGCCGAAATCTCCGTTTCACCCTGTCCACACGACACCACTGAAAACGGAGTTCTGGAAAAATCTACACTTTGGACGGAGTTTTCCAAAAGGCGAAAACCGCAGAGAAAAATCTCCTTTTTTTTTTTTTTTTTTTTAAATACACGGCTACGTGTGAACATGGCCTCAGTGTATGTAAGTAAATATAGCAGTTTATTATGTAAGTGACCACTTGGCAGACAATAAACAGAATGTTACAGAAAAATGTTAAGCTTTGCAGCAAGGTCATATTTTCAAATAGAAATCCCAGTAAATAAAGCAGAATTTGGGAAAATTATTAAAGAACACGTGAATAAAATATGGAAAAGAAAGATGGGATGAAGAAGAAACATGCAGACATTTGCATAAAACTCGACAGTAAATAAAAAGAGGGAAAGTGTGGGACAGAAACAGCAGAGAGGAAATCATTTTAGCACGGCTAAGACTAGGACACACGGGACTAAACCAGTGTCTGTATAATAGTATATTAGTATAAACTAAACCCAATGTGAAAGCTGTGGACAAATGGAGACATTAATGCATATACTGACAAACTGCAAAGGATATGATGGGGAAACATGAAATCTCAGAGAAACCGTACAAGAGGCTGAAATAGAAAATATTCTAGGGAAAATTACCGGGCAAATATATACTACCCTGATTAATTATCTAAACAAAACTGGCTTACAGTAGGTAGTCAACCTATTTCTTACCACCGAAGCAAAACAAATCAGTCACATTTCAAAGTCATTCGTGAAATGACCCGGTGGCACAAATGGACATTTTGCAAAACAGCTGCAATTAAGTAGAGCTTAAGTCATAAAATGTTAGACGAAATACTACGCTGATTGTAATTTCCACATCCGAATAATTTATACAACAAATATAAAAACCCAGTACCAGAGCTATTGACATTTACTGTACAATAATGAGTAAAAAAAAAAGAAAAAAAAATCTAATAATTGTTGTTTAGACAGACTATCAAGCTGACAATTTTATTTAAACAATAGACTTTCTGAATAGACTTTCAGAATAGAAAATTACATTTGTGTAAATGTTTCATAGGATTTTTTTCAGAGATTTTGTAATATTTATTTAGTACAATCAGGGCCTCCTAATGTGCTATTCGTTCTCTGTTGTTGTTTTTGTTTTAGTGTTACTGTGAGTGCTTTACAATGTCAGACAACATGCAAATGCAAATAATTTAGCCTTACCCACTTTAAGATGACTCACGTCAGCTTCTGGGACGAGGATTACTTATTCTGAAGATCTGCAGTGCTTCAGGCCTCTCCTTAAATTTGTGTCAATTTCAAATATTTACCAAATTTCATTGATTTACATAGAGCACAAACTGGGCTTTCATAATGTTGATGCTGATGTAAATATGTTAAATTCGTGTGTGACTTTTAAACTTGTGTCAAAGTACACATACAAGAAAATACTATTTTCTAACTATAGCAGAATAACGAAGAGAATAAACAAACCTCACAGATTGTTTTGAATACAGAATTGAGTTAATGAAAGTCTTAGGTGTGTGCACATAGCAATACAACTATATAACACTCGAAGACCTTTTATTTAGGGTAAAGTGACTGATGTGCCTAACTTTTTTCAGCCTTTGTTTCAATGAATAATCTACAAAGTTTCATGAATATGTAAGTCCTATCAACACCTGGATCAGGTCACACCAGGTTTTCTCCAGGACTTCCAGGACTAATCAGCGCTCACGTGCCAAAGTTTTCCAGAGTGCACAGGGAGAAGTAAAGTAATGATTATGAATGCATCAGGGAAAAAAGCGGGGAGACTGACTTTGACCATTTGAATAATTAATTGATAAATTTGTGATTTACAAATGTGATCACTACAGCTGAAAACAATCATGTCATCTCCACAGCAGTGGCTGCACCTATATTCACGTTTCATATGAATTACATAAACTGAAATTTGTTTTCCATTAGTTTATGTAAAAACAGACATTTCGCTTTTTATAAGTATATATTTTCCATGGCTGTGATGCAAGTATTTGTCGTCCTTGTGAGTACACTTAAATAAAGGTAGAGTCTTATGAAGATTATATAGCTTATATAGTTCTTGCACATTAATCTGATAATAACTGTGGCACACCCAGGTTGATGATGTGTCAGATTTGTGCTGCCAGTCTGAAGAGAGACAAATCCATTCTGACCACTTTTGAATAACAGTCTGATCAGTCAGTCCGAAAGATCTGGGCCTGTATTTACTACAGTAAGAGTTTTGGAGTAGGAAATTGCTCCTAAGTGGCCAAAAATTCTTTGTTATGCCACTTCAGCATATCAAAACTTATTGGCGATCTACAACCTGTGATCTTTCATTAAGTTAAGCCTTTATTTTGTCACATATACATTACAGCACAGTGAAATTCCTTCTTCGCATATCCCAGTGTAACTGGGGTCAGAGCGCAGGGTCAGCCATGGTACAGCGCCCCTGGAGCAGTTAGGGTTAAGGGCCTTGCTCAAGGGCCCAACAATGGCAACCTGGCTGAGCTGGGAATCGAACCGCCGATCTTCCGATCAGTAACTCAGTGCCTTAGCCCTCTGAGCCACCACTGCCTCAGAGGGCTAAGGCACCATTATATACCTAATATAGATCTTCTATGTTTTACTTAAAATTTGTGTGGGGGGTGAGGGGGAGGTTATTTTCTTCTGGACAATGCCTAAGAATGTCATCAAAGTCATGTCTTTTTTTCTTTCTTCTCTCTCCCCTCAGAGACTATCATCATTTACCAAGTCTTGCAAATGAATGTTAAATTTGAGAAGTACACATTATCTGTTCCGAACACATCTCATGAAGAAATGAAGGAGCAAAATTACCAGTGTTCAGGTTATGGGAAGATATTTAGTTACCAAAGTAATCTGAAAAAAGATCAGCAAGTTCACACGGGAGAGAAGCCGTATCTCTGTTCACAGTGCGGGAAGCGTTTTGCTAGTTCTAGTGATCTTAAGAGACACCAGCGCACTCATACTGGAGAGAAACCGTATCCCTGCTCACTGTGTGGGAAGTGTTTTACCTCTCCTAGTAACCTACGAACACACCAGCGAACTCACACAGGAGAAAAGCCATATTCATGTTTACAGTGCGGGAAAAGTTTTTCTTCTTCTAGTTATCTTTGCAAACACCAGCGCAGTCACACAGGAGAGAAGCCCCATCACTGCTTACCGTGTGGGAAGTGTTTTACTACTGCAGATAACCTACGAACACACCAGCGCATTCATACAGGAGAGAAGCCGTATCCCTGCTCATATTGTGGGAAGAGCTTTAAAAGTGCTAGTGAAGTACGAAAACACCAGCGCATTCACACTGGAGAGAAGCCGTATCAATGCTCACAGTGCGGGAAGAGTTTTGCTGTTTATAGTCATCTTTGGATGCACCAGCGCACTCACACTGGAGAGAAGCCATATCACTGCTCACTGTGTGGGAACTGTTTTACTACTGCAGGTTCCCTACGAACACACCAGCGCATTCACACTGGAGAGAAGCCGTATTCCTGCTCACATTGTGGGAAGAGCTTTAAAAGTGCTAGTGAAGTACGAAAACACCAGCGCATTCACACTGGAGAGAAGCCGTATCCCTGCTTACATTGCGAGAAGAACTTTAAAAGTGCTAGTGAAGTACGATCACACCAGCGCATTCACACTGAAGAGAAGCCGTATCCCTGCTCACAGTGCGGGAAGAGCTTTATGACTGGTAGTAGACTCCAAATACACCAGCGCATTCACACAGGAGAGAAGCCGTATCCCTGCTCACATTGTGGGAAGAGCTTTAAAAGTGCTAGTGAAGTACAAAAACACCAGCGCATTCATACTGGAGAACATCACTGCTCACTGTGTGGAAAGTGTTTTACTACTGCAGGTTGCCTACGAACACACCAGCGCATTCACACAGGAGGGAAGCCGTATCCATGTTTACAGTGTGGGAAGAGTTTTTCCCGTTCTAATAATCTTCGGAGACACCAGCGCATTCACACAGGGGAGAAGCCGTAGCCATGATTACAGTGCGGGAAGAGTTTTGCTACTTCTAAACGTCTTCGAGGACACGAGCTCATTCACACATAAGTGAAGCTGTAACACCATTGCAGTGTGGGAAATGTTTTTCGATTTGCTGTCACATCCAAATAAACTGCCTGGACGAAAAAAATTATGAAATCAATATCAGAAGGGTCAATTTATTGGACTGTGTTAAGCAAAGAAAATGATCAAAGAGGTTTGAATTTTCTGGAACTAGGTTGGGTTAAGTAACCTTGAAATTATCATATCTTGGAAGGTTAGTGATGGTGAAGGATAGTGATGCACCATCAACTTTGTGGAGGAATTGTGTTCGATCACTTGAACACTGAGAGAACTTGCATGGCAAAAATTCAACAGTTAAAACTGTCGGTATGTTTTTAATAGGGACAGTATATATACACACACGTGATGGGAACTCTCAGGTTTGGGACTAAACAGCTCCGTTTATAAGAGAAAATTTGTGAGATTCATCAGAAAAAGGGTTTAAATGTGGTAGGGAGCATAAAGATTAGAAAAAGGTCATGTGGTCCAGATTGATCTTATCACAGAGCAATGGCCGCATCAGGTTAAAAAGGGAAATGCATGAAACAATTCACCCATTGAACCACTGTACAGTACAAGCCTCTTGAGGCAGTGGTGAATAATCTGTGTTTGCTTTAGTTGCTCAGGTCTAGGCTTAGTTATGTGTGAATAAAATGAAGTCAGCTGACGACCAGAATGTACTGGATGACCTGGTTATTCCATCTATGAAGTTTTTACTTCCCTGATGTCTCGGCCATATTCCACCATTCAGTTTGTGAAAGAGTGGTTCTGGGAGCATGAGGAATCATTATCACACATGACCTGGACACATTGTGTGTGCCGTAATCAAAGCTTTTTTTGGTGTGGCAGTGTACACTCACCTAAAGGATTATTAGGAACACCTGTTCAAATTCTCATTAATGCAGTTATCTAATCAACCAATCACATGGCAGTTGCTTCAATGCATTTAGAGGTGTCGTACTGGTCAAGACAATCTCCTGAACTCCAAATTGAATGTCAGAATGGGAAAGAAAGGTGATTTAAGCAATTTTGAGCGTGGCGTGGTTGTTGTGGTGCCAGACGGGCCGGTCTGAGTATTTCACAATCTGCTCAGTTACTGGGATTTTCACGCACAACCATTTCTAGGGTTTACAAAGAATGGTGTGAAAGGGGAAAAACATCCAGTAATCGGCAGTCCTGTGGGCGAAAATGCCTTGTTGATGCTAGAAGTCAGAGGAGAATGGGCCGACTGATTCAAGCTGATAGAAGACCAACTTTGAAATAACCACACGTTATAACTGAGGTATGCAGCAAAGCATTTATGAAGCCACAACACGCACAACCTTGAGGCTGATGCGCTACAACAGCAGAAGACCCCACCGGGTACCACTCATCTCCACTACAAATAGGAAAAAGAGGCTACAATTTGCACGAGTTCACCAAAATTGAACAGTTGAAGACTGGAAAAATGTTGCCAGGTCTGATGAGTCTCGATTTCTGTTGAGACATTCAAATGGTAAGAGTCAGAATTTGGCGTAAACAGAATGAGAACATGGATCCATTATGCCTTGTTTCTACTGTGCAGGGTGGTGGTGGTGGTGTAATGGTGTGGGGGATTTTTTCTTGGCAAACTTTAGGCCCCTTAGTGCCAATTGGGCATTGTTTAAATGTCACGGTCTACCTGAGCATTGTTTCTGACCATGCTCAGTATTAGCGGTCAACCTGACCAAACAAAAACACTTACATTTATCACTTTACTATTATTGGTATCTGTATTTATTTTTAAATCTGATTTCTCATCAAATATATCCATTTACAAATGTGCTATACTGGCTCTGACGCAGCCATGTCACCCACAGCATGTTTTGATCGGTTCGATGTCACCAGTAACTATCAACCCTGAAGACTGCCACAGATGTACAGAGTATAACAGTTGTGCTCGCTGAAGCAGCCTCAGAAGTGTGTTCACTTTTTTATTTGTATGTTTATTTTTTAACAAAATTCAGTTAACTTCATAAGAAATCCTACTGAGAGCTCCCTTCAATTCAAGATACCATTAAAAAGTTCTGTAAAGGCTATGAAAATTTTGTCCCAAACAAAGTTAGTACCCAGCTTTTCCACTCCCTCTGCAGAGCAGTTAACAGCTTTTGTGATTGAAATGGATGTTTATCACAGTTACTCACTCAACCCCCCAGCCAGAAGACATAATTCTTATTTCATTATAACCATGCAGGGCATTTGAAATTGCAGACTCTGCAACTCTGAAGCTTGTTCATAGTGTGGTTTCTAGCTGGGGGTCTTTTGATTGGACGTGATCACCTAAATCTACATAACAAAAGCTGGCCCAGTGTATGTGGGGAGTAGAAGAAGAGGTTGCAAGGTTGGTTTGGGTAAAAGAAAAATCCAGGAATTCTGCTGTTAAAAGCAAGTTTAAAGGCATTTCAACAACAACAGGCATTTTATGTAGGATATTGTCATTCTAAAATTTGAAAATTGAAGGTTAAGATTATGTTTTAAAAATTAAGATTTTCATTTTTTGCTGCAAATACATATTTGTTACTGTAAGAGAATTATTTTATATTAAAGGAGTTATTTCTACTCTTGCTCTCTTCCCCATAGATCTGATATTAATGTGTTAAATCTTCCCTGCTGCCATCTTCCTGTCTCCTCTTGCATCTGTTCTTAAAGTTGCTAACTCTCACGCTCACCTTCTCATTCTTTATTTATGTCTCTCTGTCTCAAGCCAGCATCTCCTGATTCGTCTATGGATGGACATTTATCTAACTTCCACTTTTTTGTTTTTCAGCATCTCACCAGGACATTTACAATGGTTTGTGTTAAAAGTTAAAAGTGTTAAAAGTTTCAACTATCAATTACCAGTCTCTTTCAGTTGACTCAGGATTTAGAATTTGTGGTACATGTTCTTGTTTAATGAAGAATTCAGAGACGTATACCACAGGATACATCTTCTGACAGGCTGTTAAATTAGAAACTACTTGTTTTGCCTTCATTAAAGAGACCCTTTTACTTAACTACACAGATGGATGACTCCAACACACTGGTTAATGAATGATGGATTTATTTCTTGTTGGGTAGATACGTTTCATTTCTCATCTAAGTAGCTACTTCTTCAGTCTGAGGAACTTCCAGTCCAGAAGTCCGATAACCTCACCTGGATGACTGACAATCTTCACGGACAATGATGGCTTTATTATACACCACCATTTGCATTGATAGTATGAAGATGCAGGAAAGGAGAACTAAATAAGAAAAAAAAAAAGAAAAAAATCACTAGTGATTGGTCCAACCCATCCACTCCAGCTTTACAGCTGGATGACAGCAAGACAATATTATTTGATCGGTTCTGCGTGATGGAGCTAGTGTTGGTGTTACACTCACTACATACTGACTTGGTCTGTTAGCAGGAGTGTAGGAGGAGTGTTTTATTGGGTGAGCGAACAAACAACAACAATGAAAGAAAACAGTAATATCCAGACTAATGTATGGACACACTGGATTTAACAGCATGCTATTTAAAATGTGAAAACTGTGGACAGGGGAGAAAACAGTAGAGCACGCCATGCTGTATTGTCCAAAATGCGAAGGTGAAAAGGCAAGATCTGGTACAAGAACTAGAACACATAAAAGTTCAATTTATAACATATTGGAGAATTTACATACGTTTGTTTTTCCCGCTCCTCACTCCATTCCACTAGGTGGCGGCACAGTTTCATTGTGTGCCAACCGCCAAAAAACAAAAAAAACTACCAAAGAAGAAGAAATGTTTTTTCTCCTGCGTTACCTGCTCTCATTTGGTGCTGTTCATTTGCTTCAACATTAATATTTTGCCTCAGGTTTAGTATTTTGCCTCAGGTTTTGCTGTGTCGCTAATCGCCTCTACACGGTGGTATTATTGTGAGATTTTTGCAGAGATTGTTTGAAGAGACTGAATTAAAACGATCAGCTTGTTGTGTCTGAGGTAAGTTCAGATGAAAAGTGCTTGTGGTGTTTCATAGCTAGGTTTGATATTTGGGAGTTTTAAATTCGTGGTTCACGACAAATTCATTTTACATTTCTAAACATTATGACACAAGACCTGTTCAGAAAAAAAAACAGGTGTTGCAACGTTTCACACGCTGAATCACAAAAAGAACACAGGTCCACCTCAAATCTAAACCTTCTCTTTAGAAATTCAGACACTGGGTATATATTATGTTGAGTATTGCAGCGTTATTGTCGTTCAACACGAAGGAGTGACGGAGGCAATATCATTGAACATATTTATTTATAACAACTTTGCACTGCACATTTTCTCTTTCTTAGCACACACACACAAAAAAAAAACCTTCAGGTGCGTCCACTAAAACATAACGTGCGGACGCATCATGTGTCCCTGGAATACAACATGCGCCTCACAGTGGTTAAAATGAAAAAAAAAAAAAAAAACACAATAGAGTACTTAAACAACTTGAGTACATAAAATAAAATATCTTAACATATTATTAATTATCTTGCAATTAGTTTCTTTAATTTTTGGGGAAACAGGCCACTTTACAAATTTAGAAAACGGCTTTTCCATGAGTGACTGATCCCCATGAAAAGCCTGCAAATGCCTACCTGAGTCAAAATCGTGGAAAATAATTAATTTAAAGTTCACACTAATAACCTTATCGTTACATCTGCTATCGTTTAGAGTACAATTACCAATTTTTTAATTTGTCAACACTGGTTTGATTTCTGTATATAACATTATGTTGCATATTAGCTGCCTTAAAGCCAATGGCACGACAAACCTTCCTGTATTCTTCCTGTGGACAAACTAAATTATATTTCTTCAAAAAGGATACATAATCCAACAGGGTACCATCTGAGTCCAGCAAGTCAGTCACAAACAAAATACCACTCTCAAACCAATTTCTAAAAAACATTGACTTTCTGTTTAAAATGTCAATTTAACGGACATTTTACTAGCCGAGAGAGGTGGAGTGTGTAAGGTTTTAAACACCTCTTGTTGTTTCTATATACTTGATAATCATCAAAATATCAGCAACATCATAGACCACATGAAGAAGGCTTTGCAAACACCTCCCCTAGTAGAGTCTTGTGGATCTCGTGGTTAACACGGTTGTGGGGAGGCGGGGGTTATTGGCTGGGTTATAGTGTTCTACCGATTGGGATTATAGTTAGGTCTCTGTATAGCACCCTGTATGTATACAGGAACTAGTTCTGAACACAGTAAAATATCAAATGTTATGACAGACTGACAAGAACATAAAACAACAGAAACCGGACTCAACTGATGACTAGAACGACCCGATTTCTGACAGGCTTAAAAATTTCAGGTGACTATTATCCTGATTGTGACTGAGATCCTGATATGGAAGAAGGCATAATGTAGATCTTTAGAGAAATGTGAAGTATATATATTTAAGTAGATTGGTAAATTTTTCAAAGATGCTTTTGTGTCAGGGGTCTTTCCCTGATAAAAACAGCTGTAGTGTCCTCTGTGTGCATTAGAGTGCTAGTGATGATGGGGTTTTAAACAAACAGGTTGGTCTGATGAAAATTACCTAATGCATGGGTTTATTAGTATAGTTTGGAATCATGAAATTAAAATGTTTAAGTTGTCATAGAATGACAAAAGGGGGAAATTGTAATGGAAATATCACATTTTAATGATGTATTAATGTGTAATTGTGCCACGTGGACTATAGACGCTTTAAACTTGCTGAAGCTTAGAAAACAAGGCCGAGAATAGTACAGAAACAACCTGATTGTAATTGTCCCCGAATAAATGATAAGGTATGGACAACTGGTCTGGGTCAGATAAAGAGTTGTGAGTTTGAATGTAGGAACTTCATGTACGGGGCGTTGATTATGTTAGCAGAGATGTTCGTGTATAAAATGGGGCAGCTGAGAGAAAGAGATCACCTTTCTCCATGCTGCAATTGTTTGCTGTGTGAGACTGGTCCTTCTGCAGAAGCTTAGAATAAAACCTTTGTGACTTTGCTCTTACCCAGTGTATGAATTGCTTGTCTTTATAATATTTACAGAATTTCCGCCACAAGTTATCACTCTATTGTTCCATAGTGTTGACATGTGAGGAGAGAAGTTGTGTGTAAACATCATTTTCCAGAAAGAAAGGATCTGTTTGTGAAAACTAGATAATTTAACAGGAATTTTACTGATCTCAAAGTCACATTTTAATAAGAAATCAATTCCTCCTAATGCCTTAAATAAAGATATGGGTATATGAAACCACATGGAATCAGGTTGAGATAAACAAGCTCTGAGCCAGTTAATCTTAAAAGTTCCTACCATTGATTCAAAGTCTAGGGCTCTAACACCACCCTTAACAAAATCTTTCACCAACTTTGATCTTTTAATATAGTGGGTTTTGTTTTTCCACAGGAATTGAAAAATAACTGAGTTGGCTTTCTTAATGTTTTTGGGAGAAACATACAGAGAGTGACATGAGTAAATTAATTTAGAAAGACCTTCGGCTTTGGAAAGAATGACTCTCCCAAATATAGTGATATCTCTAGTCAGCCAACGACTAAGAGATCTCTTCATTTCAACAATACGACTACAGATGTTAGCATCTTCTCTTCTAATCATGTTTTTAGATATCACTAAACCTAAATACTTCACTTCTGGTTCTACTCTCATTGAAGCTATATTAGAATCAGAACATAAGCCAATAATTTATAATCTTTGCACAGAAGGGTTATGGGTCTCCAATTATCCAATAGAAGTTTGTCTTTGTTGGGCTTTGGGATTAAAGTGATGAGACCTTGTTTCATTCTTGGTTGAAAGACTATTCGATGAGATACATTCTAGATACGCCTTGAAGAGCATTGATCTAATGTCTTGCCAGAAAAAGGAGTAAATTTACACCGTTAAACCATCAATTCCTGGTCATTTACTCGTGGGCATCCTCGTCCAGCTCTTCATTCGCAAGTTCACCCTCCATAAGATCCTTCAAATCTTCATCCAATGTTCCAATAGAACCTCTCAGTCTCTCAAAAAAAGCAATACAGTTCTCCGCCGAATAGTTTGACTTATAAAGATTACTGTAAAACCGTAATATTTCCTCATTTACTTGGTCTTGGTCATCGGTTGTGACCCCCTCGATATTCAGTGATTGAATTTTCTTTTTAGCTTGTCTCTGCTTTTGTAAATAAAAGAAGTAGGAAGAGTTTTTCTCCCCCTCCTTGATCCATCTGGCTCTTGAACGAACGTGTGCACCGTTTGCTTTCTCCAAAAAGAGTTTGTTCAATTGAGATTGAAAATTGTATAATTGTATTTGTTCATCTAGTGATAAATCCTGTTTGCCGCACAGTTTGTTTATGCCCTCACTAATGTTTTGATGCTCCTGTTTTTTCCTTTTATTGGAAGATTTGCTTATTTGAATTGCTATCTGTTTAACATTGAATTAGAACCATTCCCATTTGCTCAAACATGACATTTCAAGTTGGTTAATTTCCACAATTAGATTTTTTACTTCAGTACAGAAGTTGTCATTATGCAGAAGGCTGTTATTGAATTTCCAAATAAAAGTCCGATGTCCCCCTTTAGTTAGTGAAATGGACAAAGAAATCAAACAGTGATCAGTTAGAGGAGAAGCTGAAATTTCACACTTGGAGATATGCTTGATCAAATTGTTTGAAATTAACCAATAATCAATCCTGGAACATTGACCGTTGTTAAATGAATTAAACCAAGTATACCGAGTCGCAGAAGTATTTTCAGTCTCTGACTTTGGTAACCATATTAAGAATAGAATCATCAAAGATGTGACTAAAAAAGGATCAGGAACAACATTAAAGTCTCCACCCACAATAACCTTATCAACTAAATAGCTTAACTTCCATTGCTCCAATTTATCACAGAGGAAAGATAGAAGTTTTTTGTTCTGAGCTCTATAGGTATAACCTTGCACGCATAACATAATGTATTTTGAACCATTAATCTCTGACACCACCATCAGCCAATGACCATCAGAATCACTTTTACAGTCTATGACATTACCCGGAAACCTATTAAATAAAATCATCACTCCCGCAGAATGAGATGTACCGTGACTAAAGAAAACAGGGTCTCCCCACTGGAATTTCCAGAACTTTGTGTCAGCCTCCGCCGAGTGGGTCTCTTGCAGAAAGACACAGTTAGCCTTTTGCTCCTTACAAAAAAGAAAAATTGCCTTACGCTTTACAATATTTTTCAGCCCCCTAACGTTCAACGATATAAAAGATAACATAAAGCGCGTCTATAGAACTATTGAAGAAAAAGAAAATGAAGAAGACATGCAGGAACGAGCAGCTGTGTCCTGTATAAAACGTTTAGTGCAATAACCCTTAACAATCAGGGAACATATTAAACATGAAAGCTGATTCAACATCAGCATACCTGAGAGGTGACAAACAATCTCACACAATATTCAGTTCGGGTCAACTCTTTGGTTGTCAATCAGAGCGTAGCCTTCCTTCAGAAATGCTCTCTTCCCCTTACTCCTGGCGTCCTGGACCAGCGGCCATAGTTTAGCTCGAGCCTCCCGATCTTCCTTGGAAAAGTCTTCCTTAAAACGAATGTTCAACTCTTTACAAACTCTCGCATCCCTCGATTTCTTCCAGACGTCGTCCCGCATTGTCCTCATACCGAACTGGATGATTCTGGCTCTTGGAGACACGGAAGATGCAGCATTTCCCTTCCTTCCCAGCCGATGAACAGTATCAACACTTTCTCTCAATCTATCCACAGACATGGGTACAACTCTGGTGAGAATCCCAATGACCGTCTCTCTCGTGTTCTTATCGTCTTTCTCAGGAAGACCAGTCAGCGTCAGGTTCCACCTCCTCTTGTATCGAGCATGTTCCTCACAGGAGCTGCGCAGGGATTTGTTTTCTTTCTGCAGCTCAATAACTTTCTCCTGGAGTTCTCTTATACCTTCTTTAGTCTTCCTTATTTCCGTTGTATTTCTATTGATACACTTTTCAAACTGTTCATCCATCTTCTGCGTTAAGGCGTTGACTGCTTGCAGGATAGCAGCAGCGGTGTCCTCATCCTCCAGTGACCGGGCTCGTGCCAATCTTACTTTCTTCGGGTTCGGACTTTTTGTTGGAGTGTGAGCCCAGTTGATTTTGTCGTCTTTGGAGGTCTTATCTACTTCCAAATCCTCAATATCATCATCGTCACATTCCTCTCTCGGCACCGACAAGTTGTAGTCATGATCCATTTTGTTCGCAAGGCAAATATCAGAAAAGACGAATTTGGTGACCAGTTGGTTATTCTGGTACTAGTTTACGACCACAAATATTGGGTTATCGCTCTTTTTCTTTTTGGAGTCACAATACCAGGACAAAACAACAAAAAAGTTCCGGAGCCTGCAACAAACTTGCTACTCACTCCGCCATATTGGATCCCCTCTAGTTTTTGTGTTCTTGCTAATCTGATTTAAAATCTGACTTGAAATCTGAATTCAGTCCAGCAGGTGGCGGTAATGCACCTATAAGTTTGTCAGCTGTCAAAAACAGTAAAGACGTGGCTGTTGAAGAAGTGGCGTAAGGTTTTTTTTTGTTTTTAATAAGTTGCCTGCTCTCACATGCTGTTAATTCGCGTCAAAAATGTATTTAGCATTTTACCTCAGGTTTAATATTTTACCTTAAGCCCAGGTTCGATTCTCAGCCAGTAACCCCAGCCACTGGATAAAATGCCAGTCTCAAAATTTGTTCTGGTGCTATTATTTAAAAGCTAAATACTTAAAACAAATGAGAAAAAAAGAATTGTAGTGATATCATTGTTTTAGATTTCAGACAATCATATAAGATTTCACTGCATATCACAGTGTGTATGGTTGTATATGTGACAAATAAAATTTGAGTTTTTTAAAAGCTCTGCCCTTGAATTTTCCATCTGATTTAATTAACTATGTTAGGATAAGCAGTTGGCTTAATGTGTGATGTCTGATATCACACAGGAGAGGGATGGATCAGTACATGCAAATCTATAAACAATGTGTATGGCGTTATACTCCTGCCACAATTCTGAGCGTGCGGTTCGACATTTTGAGAGCAGGCAAAGCACTCTATGCACGTGCAGTGTCTCCACTGCGCGCTCAACAGCTCAATTCTGCGCGTGCACTGTCTCCCCTGCACGCTCAACATGTTCTCCGCGCGCGCTCGACTCTGCCTGTACACTCGCTCAACTTTGTCCAATGTTACAAAACTGCCGCAAAACCAGCCAATCACAGACTTCCACACACGGCTTCTGATTGGCCGTTCCTTCTCTATCAGCTGGCACTATCGACCGCATAACGGAAGCGTTCTAAATAAAGGTTTATAAGTAAAGAGACCGAGTTGTGCGATTTTAATTTTAGTCGGTGTAGTCTAACGATGAGCTATATGGATAATTAGATAAGTAAATTAAAACACACAATGGACAAACGAAACTGGTTTATAGTAATACGTCATTGAATAAAAAATAGATACTATAATATTTGTTTATAATATTTATTAATAATACAACTTTATTTACAATGCTTCCCTTATATAATTTCCTTTCAGTTGTAAATAATGATATATAATAATATAATTTTAATTTCTTATAATTTTCTTTTGATTTTGTAAAGCTGCTTTGAGATAATGGCCATTTTAAAAGCACCGTACAGATAGAGAAGGAACAGCCAATCAGAAGCCGTGTGTGGAAGTCTGTGATTGGCTGGTTTTGTGGCAGTTTTGTAACACTGGACAAAGTTGAGCGATCGAGAGTACAGGCAGAGTCGTGCGCGCGCGGAGAACATGTTGAGCGCGCAGTGGAGACACTGCACGCACATAGAGTGCGTTGCTTACTCACAAAATGTCGAACCGCACGCTCAGAATTGTGGCAGGAATATAACACCATAAATGTGCAGAAGAAAATATTGTGCTAAACTAGAACCTCCTGCATCGTTACCACAACACCCAATGTAGATAGGTCGACGATGTGTCAGATTTGTGCTGCCAGTCTGAAGAGAGACAAATCCATTCTGACCACTTTTGAATAACAGTCAGTCCCAAAGATCTGGGCCTGTATTTACTAAGCGTTTTGGAGTAGGAAATTGCTCCTAAGTGGCTAAAAATTCTTCGTTACGCCATTTCAGCATATCAAAACTTATTGCCCATTTACAACTTGTGATCTTTCATTATATACCTAATATTGATCTTGTATGTTTTACTTAAATTGTAGGGGGGCGGGGGGTATTTTCATCTGGACAATGACTAAGAATGTCATCAAAGTCACGTGTTTTTTTTTCTTTCTTCTTTTTTCCCCCTCAGAGACTATCATCATTTACCAAGTCTTGCAAATGAAGGTTAAACATGAGAAGTATTAAGTACGATTTATCTGTTCCGAACACATCTCATGAAGAAATGAAGGAGCAAAATTACCAGTGTTCAGGTTATGAGAAGAATCTGAAAAAAGACCAGCATGTTGAAACTGGAGAGAAGTCGTATCCCTGCTCACAGTGTGGGAAGTGTTTTACTACTGCAGGTAACCTACGAACACACCAGCGCATTCACACTGGAGAGAGGCCGTATCACTGCTCACATTGTGAGAAGCGTTTTAGCACTCCTAGTGGAGTTCGAATACACCAGTGCATTCATACAGGAGAGAGGCCGTATCCCTGCCCACATTGCGAAAAGAGCTTTAAAAGTGCTAGTGAATTACGAAGACACCAGCGTATTCACACTGGATAGAAGCCATATCACTGCTCACATTGTGGGAAGTGTTTTACCACTTCTAGTGGAGTTCGTACACACCAGCGCATCCATACAGGAGAGAAGCCGTATCCCTGCTCACATTGCGAAAAGAGCTTTAAATGTGCTAGTGAAGTACGAACACACCAGCGCATTCACACAGGAGAGAAGCCGTATTCCTGCTCACAGTGCGGGAAGAGCTTTACGACTGGTACTAAACTCCAAATACACCAGCGCATTCACACAGGAGAGAAACCATATCCCTGCTTACATTGCGAGAAGAGCTTTACCTCTGCTGGTAACCTCCAAACACATCAGCGCATTCACACTGGAGAGAAGCCGTATCACTGCTCACAGTGTGGGAAGAGTTTTAAAAGTGCTACAGAAGTACGAAAGCACCAGCACGTCCACACTGGAGAGAAGCCATATCACTGCTCACTGTGTGGGAACTGTTTAACTACTGCAGGTTACCTACGAACACACCAGCGCATTCATACTGGAGAGAAGCCGTATCACTGCTCACATTGCAAAAAGAGCTTTAAAAGTGCTACTGAAGTACGAAGACACCAGCGCATTCACACTGGAGAGAAGCTGTATCCATGTTTACAATGTGGGAAGAGTTTTGGTACTTCTAGTCATCTTCGGAACCATCAGCGCATTCACACAGGAGAGAAGCCCTATTTCTGTTCACAGTGTGGGAAGAGTTTTACCTCTTCTAGTGACGTACGAACACACCAGCGCATTCACACTGGAGAAAAGCCGTATCACTGCTCACAGTGCGAGAAGAGCTTTACCACTGCTGGTAGCCTCCAAACACACCAGCGCATTCACACAGGAGAGAAGCCGTATCCATGTTTACAATGCGGGAAGAGTTTTTCTCGTTCTAATAATCTTCGGAGACACCAGCGTGTTCACACACGGGAGAAGCTGCATCCATGTTTACAGTGCGGGAAGAGTTTTGCTACTTCTAAACGTCTTCGAGGACACGAGCGCATTCACACATCAGTGAAGCCGTAACACCATTGCAGTGTGGGAAATGTTTTTCGATTTGCTGTCACATCCAAATACACTGCCTGGATGACAAAAAATATAAAATTAATATCAGAAGGGTCAATTTATTGGAATGTGTTAAGCAAAGAAAATTATCTTTTGAATTTGAGAGGTTTGAATTTTCTGGAACTGGGTTGGGTTAAGTAACCTTGAAAATATCATATCTTGGAAGGATAGTGCTGCACCATCAACTTTGTGGAGGAATTGTGTTCGATCACTTGAACACTGAGAGAACTTGCATAGCAAAAATTCAATAGTTAAAACTGTAGGTATGTTTTTAATAGGGAAAGTATCTACAGTACAGACCAAAGGTTTGGACACACCGTCTCATTCAAAGAGTTTTCTTTATTGTGTTCTTTATTGTGTTCTTTAGCCCAAACAAGTCTCTTCTGCTTGTTGCCTGTCCATAGCAGTGGTTTCCTAGCAGATATTCTACCATGAAGGCCTGATTCACACAGTCTCCTCTTAACAGTTGTACTAGAGATGTGTCTGCTGCTAGAACTGTGTGGCATTGACCTGCTCTCTGATCTGAGCTGCTGTTAACCTGCGATTTCTGAGGCTGGTGACTCAGATGAACTTATCCTCTGCAGCACTTGTTTTTCTTTACTTAGCTGCTTTTTTCTTGCCATAATACAAATTCAAACTCTTTGAATGAGAAGGTGTGTCCAAACTTTTGGTCTGTACTGTGTGTCTATTGGTCTGTGTATGTGTATACAGTGGAACCTCGGATTGCGAGTAACGTGGTTTACGAGTGTTCCGCAAACCGAGCAAATATATTTTAATACATTTTTAAGCAAGTATTAGTTTACGAGTGCAGAGTATCATGTATCACGCATGCAACTCTTATTTTGACACCAAGCGGCAAGTGATCACAAGTGAGCCAATGATTTTTCTCTCTCTTGCGCTGCGGGAATTAAGGGTAATCGTCTCCCCTGCTGCGTCCCCTATGTCAAAAAAAGAGTTCCCTGCTGCGTCTTAGTGCTCGTCTCTTATAATCAACATCTCCCTCTCTCTTTTGTTTGACACTGTTCTCTTCGTAATTTGACACTGTGCCCCACACACACCGACACACACTTTTTACACACACACACAGATCTCCTCGGCGCTTTACACAAGCGCTTTATTTAAACAGAAAACTCAGCTCTGTCGCGATTCTTTTCAAAGGTAAGGTGCGGGTTTATTTGTTATTTTTTATTTTTTACTTTACAGCAGTGATTCCGTTAGTCTGCTCACGCGAGTATCATTAGAGAGATTTTTTTTTTTTTCCCCGTTAAAACAATGTTTGCATTGTGTATGTTATTGAAACTTAAAAAGCGAGGTGTGGGAGCGAGAAGGAGTTTTACTGTTTAAGACGAGGCGAGGGAAGTGGCTAATTCCACACACACACATACAAATACACAGCGCCGGCGCGCACAAAAACAAACACTTAACTGTCATGATTTATTTTTACTTTTTTTCAAGTGTTAGGTTCAGGTTAATTTGTTTTATTTTTAATTTATATGTTGTATTAATTATTTTTATGTATTTATTGTTTTGGGCTGTAGAACGAATAATTTGAGTTTTCATTATTTCTTATGGCAAAATTTAATTTGGTTGACGAGTATTTTGGAATACGAGCCCGCTTCCGGAACGAATTATGCTCGTAATTTAGACTACTATTTACATATTGTATAAATTTTTACATTGAACATTTAATCTCTCAAGTGCTCAAAGAGTCCACCTTCTTGATAATTGTTATATCTAAAAACGTGATTGTGAGGTTTAAGCAGATAATGAAGTAACTGTAACCCTACTTTTGGCCCACCCTGGTGTATATATACATGTGTGTGTGTATTTATGCATGTATGCATGTATATATATATATATATATATATATATATATATATATATATATATATATATATACATACAGTGTGTGTGTATATATATATATATATATATATATATATATATATGCAGATACGCACGCACGCACGCACACATGATGCTTCCATATATGACTTTCTATTTCATGGTTTCCTAATGTAATTTTTTTTTTTGTCCTTAATTTTTTGCTTTGTTAAAATCATTCGCTCATCAGTCCAGAGAGGGCATGCGACATCATAATGGCTTGTTGCTTCACAACACTTTTCACTTTTGCCACTATAAAAGGAGAGAACCGCCATCCTTGTATTGAGGAAGATGGCCCAGAGGAACCCCTACAGATTTTTGCACACAACAGAGATGGAAGACTTTTGAGAGACAGGATTTGTCACAAATACTTTTATTAAATTGTTTGCACTGGTCTGTTGTGCAGTTCATTTCTTTATTTCCTGAAAAACAATGAAAGTAAAATGAAAAAATTAGTTTTTTTACATTGCTTTATATACACAACACTTTTAACATGCAACAGATTAATATTCACACTTTCATTAACGTTCTCACCTTAAGGCGATGCTCCAGTAATTCAATTTCTAGTGTTGCTTTTTTAATGGATAGCCTTTTCTCTTCCATTTGAAGCTGTATAAGGTCCATCTCCAAGTCACTTTTTCTTATTTGTTTTTGAAGATGGACCTTATACAACTCCTTTCTTGGCAACTAGGAAGGCAAAAATAATTAAATAAATTAAATTCTGTCAGAAAATAAAATTAAAATATGGACAACTGCACACAAGCTCTTGCACTGCTTAGATCGTGCATTGAGGTTGAAGGACCTTCATCTGTCGGCAAAGGTATGTACTTCGAAAGAACAATGACAGTTTTAACAGTTAAAATGATGCGGAAAGGGTGTTTAACCCTTTAAAGCCCAACCCATCAAAAAATAGACAGAAAATTGTAATTTTTTTGGAACTGGGATGTTTATTAGCCCCTTTAACAAAATCCCCCCCCCCCAAAAAAAAAAAAAATTGTTTTTACATATCATTTTGTGTGAGATTTTTTTTGTATCACTTTTGATACATTTGGCATTTTTGGCAAGTTTTTCGTCACAACAATGACAAATTTCTTATTGTTGTTGTTGCATACAACTTGCATACTTGTCTGGGATACACTTTCAACCTGATTGTCATCTTTATCACTGCCATCTGAACTATCATGCATGGCCTGAGGAGTCCATTCCTCCTCCTCCTCCTCCTCCTCCTCCTCCTCATCTTCTCCTAGCTGCTCTATGTCACTGGGATTGCCATCTATTATAAAGTTTATGACATTATTCAGTATACTTTCTTTTTCTCTCTTCTTCTAATCTTTTTGTCATCTAAAAATCACGTAATACAAAAAGTATTTTGTGTTAACACACAAAAAGCATAGCAAATATTTCAATAGGAACTGTTATTGTAAAAATGTCAAAATCTATTAAGATGGAATTTCAGTTCATAATTAGATGAATTAAATCACCAAAATAGTGTATGTTTGTATTGTGATAGACAAGATGTAGATTATATTACAAAAATGTGACATGAACTTTTAAGGATAAAACACCTAATATAACCACAGTATCAAATATGATACACACATTTTAACATGATTTAACTGTAATATAAAAAATTAATTATTACGTAATTATGCTTTTTTTTCAGAACAGCAAATGCTTATTTAAAAAAATGTATAATAATATAAATGTTATTCTTACCATTACTTCTTGAAAATTTGAAAAGATTTTTCTGCCACACAGGTGTGCATCATTTTATGACATTAGCCATTTTGAAAAGGTAAAAAAAAAAAAAAAACTTTCAATGCCTGCAGTGGCATGATGATCCACAAGGGGGCAGAATACAGGTATCAGGTCATATACATTGGGTTTTTAAGGAAAGATTTGATCATGTTGATAAGATGGAGGCCTCAGAATCTGGTGTATCAAATATGATGCAAATGGTTATATAGGGTTAATTATTTTGCACTAAACTGTAAACCCAATTAAGTTGGCAAAACTCAAAAAAATTGAGGTAAGCAGTTACATACATTTTTTTAAGTAATGATGTTTCCAATTTTAAGTAAACAGAACTATAAATTTTTGAGTTTGTTGAACTTGTTGCAAATCAAATAAATTGATGCTGCAGTTGTCGAGAATTGAACCCGGGCCTTTCACATGGCAGGCGAAAGAAACACTTACCACTGAGCGCACCAGTGGTCTATAGATTTTATGTTGGAGGAACTTTAAGGTGACAGTTACTGTTACTTACGTACTTACGATTACTTTAAATATCAAATTTGTTCAGCTAACTTGAAAAGTGTAATTTCTACAAACTCATAAATACCAAAAAAGTTCTGAATACTCAAAAAGGTCTATTAATTTGACCTAATAGCAATTATTTACGTTAACAGTACTCAATGTGTTTAATTACTTTGAGCATTAGGGTTTACAGTGTATAATAAAAGGGGAGGCGATGTCAAATTTGCTATTTCATACACTTACTCATTTATTCTGTTATTTTTTGCCAAGCCAACTCTCTTTATTTAGCCGATGCAGCCGTATTGCTTTTTTTTCATTATTATTGGCTTGAATTCTTCATATGCTGCATTAAAACCTCCACCTCCGCCTCTGTAAAGTATGCCGCTGTTACGATATTGAGCCGCTCTCTTTTTTTACTTTGATTTTCCATTTTGACTCATTGAAATCGGCGATTCATTGAAAACGTCTTTACATGTATGTATGCACCATGCACGCACATTAACTCTGGGTAACCACTAGGAGGAGGTTGATTAAACTTACTCTTCTCAGTTGTTTTGGAACCGACATACTCATGGTATGCGGGTTTGGGGTAAATCAACCCAAAGGTTAAGATTTACCAAATGGTAAGTTAAGTTCAGATGAAAAGTGCTCGTGGTGCTTGGTTTGATATTTGGGAGTTTTAAATTTGTTGTTCACGACAAAATCATTTTACATTTCTAAACATTATCTCCATCCCCTCCCCCAACCCCCTTTAAAAAGGGTTAGTGTTGTGTCGAAGTTGGTTCCCCCGTCCCGGCGCAGGGAAGGCTCCCCCACTAAGGGTTATGCGCGTATCACTGATATTCTACCTAGATGTGACCTAGTGAGTTGACATCACGCGAATAAAATGCAAATTATCTTGCATTATTTTTATTATTTTTATTATTATTATTGTCTTGAGACTGTATCCGACGGGTCTCTATTCTGGCATTATGGTTTTGCTCCACTTTACTGAAAAAACATGTTTGAGAAGGAATATCAGACAAAACCAGTGTCGCCAGTGTTACTGCTGACTTGTTTCCTCGACCACAGGAAAAGTCTGTGCATTGTGCTTTGTCACTGTCAGATACTGTTTCCACTCTCGTTTCTATACATAACTTCCCTCATATCAGACTGTTACTGCAGCTCTCTGAGTCTCATCATTCTAACACTATGTTCATATGTCATGTGTTCTAAGTAAGTAGTATAAGTTCTGTTACTGCTCACTTGTTTACACAGCAAAAGTGAATCAGCTGATTCGGTGAAGTTTTAACATTCTAAATATGTCCGTTATAGCAGCAGAAACACATACTGATGGCAGGAGTTTGTCCTGTCAGATAAGGTTCCCCCTCTACGTTTCACATATGATGGTAATACTGTTATGTTTACAGCCAACAAATGATTTAGCTGAGGTTCTGCTCATCATGCCAGAATAGAGACCCGTCAGATCCAGTCTTAAGATAATAATAATAATAATGCTAGATAATTATCATTTTATTCGCATGATGTCAACTCACTAGGTCACATCTATAAGAATAAACCGAAACTGCATATGAAAGGAATCAGCACTGGCAGTGGTAAAAAAAAAAAAAAAAATATATATATATATATATATATATATATATATATATATATATATATATATATATATATATATATTAAATATAAAAAATTAATCAATTTGTAAAATAAATCATGGGTAGTGTAATTTTTAGCCTTTACTGCGCTCCGTAGAATCTCAGTGGCGAGCCCTCTCCTAAATGCGCGTTCCCCGACACAACACTGGCATGCATTTTATATATATTATATATATATACACACACACTGACAAGCCTGAACCTAATCTTACCCCAGGCAAATTCTGACTTAAAGTTACTTTTATTAAACCAGCCAGTTTTCTTTCTTTTTTTTTTTTTGCCCGAAAATGACACCGGTATCATTGTGGAAAAAAAATATGTCTCAGCTTTTATTTAAATTTGAACAAAAATTGACATGTCAAAAATTATTCATAACCTTTGCAAACTGTCACGGTCAATGGGAAAATCCAAAGTTCTATACCATTTCAAATAGTCCAAGCTGTTCTAAAGCATCCTAATTACCCCGATTCACTGGGAACAGCTGTTTTAATCGACTCAACAGGTGAAAACGGAAGCTCTCTGCTGTTGGTTTGTGGACAGTCATGGTTAAGACAAAGGAGCTCACTGAGGACCTGCAGCTGCGCATTGTGGCTGCTCACAAATCAGGAAAGGGCCATATTTAAATCCTACAGTGCAAAGTATTATGAAAAAATAGTTCTGCACTGTGACAAATCTCAGGACTTGGTCGGAAGCCAAATGTGACACCTGTGCTGGTCAGGAGGATAGTGAAAGAGGTAAAAAAAAAAAAAAAAAAAGAATCCAAGGATCACCACCAAGGCCATCCTGATGAATCTGGGATCTGCTGGTGGCAACATCTCAAAGCAGACAATCCAACGGACACTGCACACCGCTGGGTTCAACGGACGCAGACCAAGGAGGACACCACTTCTCCAGATAAGGCACACAAAAGCCCATCTGGCCTTTCCAAATACTCATCTAGACAAAGAAGACTTCTGGCCTTTGGCTTTATGGTCAGATGAAACAAAAATGTAATTGTTTGGCTACAGTGATGTAGCCTTCATTTGGCTTAGAAAAGGAGTAGCCTTCAGCCCTAAGAACACAATCCCCACTGTCAAACATGGTGCTGGGAACATGGTGTTTTTTCAGCTGGTGGACCAAGAAACATAATCACAGTAAGCCATAAAAAAAGGAGGAATACATCAAAATTCTCAACAACATCAGGCAGTCTGCAGAGAAACTTGGCCTTGGGCACCAGTGGACATGTCAGCGCGTCAACAACCCATAGCACAAGTGGTGACGAAATGATTAGGGACAGTCTTATCATTTTGATTCATACATGTTCACATTGCATACAAACTTAAATAATTCTTTTGATTGTGTAAAGCTGCTTTGCGACAATGTCAATTGTTAATATTAATGTTTTATTTGCTATACAAATAAAATTTAATTAGGAGACAAAAACATTAACGTTTTGCATTGGCCCAGTCTGAGAATCTGTGGAGGGGGCTAAAGATCAGGGTGATGGCAAGGAGACCCTCCAACCTGAGAGTTAGAGCTCATTGCTAAAGATGAATGGGCAAATAAACCAGTGGAGACATGCAAAAAAGCTGGTCAGCAATTATAGGAAGTGTTTGATTGCTGTACCAGCCAATAAAGGTGTCTCTACTGCTAATATAAGATGAGTAATATTTTTTTTTCCACAATGATGCCGTATCTTATTATCTTCTTGCAGATGCCTGTGTCATTTCTAATCAAGAAAAAACTTTCTGGTTGGATAAAAGTAATTTTAAGTCAGAATTTGCCAGGGGTATAGACAATTGAATCATGAATAATTGGGCTTGACTGTGTGTGTTTGGGGGGGGGGTATTTATTTATTTATTTATTTTTCTTCTTGCTCCTAGGATCATGAGCCATACTCCATTCCACTAGGTGGCGGTAATGCACATTTACGTTGTTTGCCAACCGCCCAAAAAAAAACGTAAGGAAGAAAGTATTTTCCCCCTCCCCTCATTTGCGTCAACATTACAATTTTTTTCTGCGTCGCTAATCGCCTCTACACGGAGATATTACTGTCAGGTTTTACCAGAGACTGTTAGAAGAGACTGAATTAAAACGAGCAGCTTGTTGTGTCTGGGGTAAGTTCTTATTTCGTCAGGCCATGTCCACACGTAGTTTTAACATGGGTACAAACGATTAAAAAAATAATCACTCCTACCCTTCAATTCACAGGTCAACTGTTAAATATACGCATGTGAATCTAATCAAATGTCAATTAAAAGCACAAAACTAGGAAATACCTCAGTAAATTCGCACATGAATCAATTTAAGCGTGAGGGCTGAATAGGAAATAATGATGAGTAGGATGAATTGATAGAACACCGGGTCTCGTCCGAAACAGCAGTCACTGTCTGCGGGGTCTGTGTGTCGTCACAGTTTTTTTTTACAGTATGTAGCAGCAGTGAGCTCCACACGTAGCCGTGTATTTTTTAAAAAGCGGAGATTTTTCTCTGCGGTTTTCGCCTTTTGGGGCTTTTGGAAAGTGTAGATTTTTCCAGAACTCCGTTTTCAGTGGTGTCGTGTGGACAGGGTGAAACGGAGATTTCGGCTTGTCGTAACGTCACCTTGTGCCGATGGCGTAATTGTCTGTGTGCTCGTGTCCTTGATTTGACGTCAGCTTTGTTTATGAGGATATTTTGTGCAATAGCGGACGTACGTACAGTAAACTAGTGACTGTGTTAACGTTGTGTACTGGACTTTTTACATGCGTGTACATACACGCGCAGTCACTCACACAGTACGTTAATGAACAGAGGTGCCTGAATGTACTACTAACAGTGTATGTAAGTAAATATAGCAGTTTATTTTGTAAGTGACCACTTGGCAGTCAGTATTCAGAATGAAAGTTGCTTGGACTTTACAAAAATGTTAAGCTTTGCAGCAAGGTCATATTTCAAAGACATTTGCATAAAACTCGACAGTAAATAAAAAGAGGGAAAGTATGGGACAGAAACAGAAGAGAGGAAATAATATTAGCACGGCTAAGAATAGGACTCGCAGGACAACACCAGTGTCTGTATAATAGTATATTAGTATAAACTGAACCCAATGTGAAATCTGTGGACAAATGGGGACATTAACGCATATACTGACAAACTGCAAAAGATACGAAGAGGAAAGATAAAATCTCAGAAAAACCGTGCAAGCGGCTGAAAGTAGAAACTATTCTAGGGAAGATGACCTGGAAAATATATACTACCCTGATTAATTTTCTAAACTGGCTTACAGTAGGTAGTCAACCTATATTTCTTACCACCGAGGCAAAACAAATCAGTCACATTTCAAAGTCATTCGTGAAATGACCGCCAGGTGGGGCAAATGGACATTTTGCAAAACAGCTGCAATTAAGTAGAGCTTAAGTCATAAAAAGATATACAGGTCCTTCAAAAAAAAAAAAAATTTGCATATTCTGATAAAGTTAATTATTTTCTGTAATGTACTGATAAACATTAGACTTTCATATATTTTAGATTCATTACACACAACTGAAGTAGTTCAAGCCTTTTATTGTTTTAATATTGATGATTTTGGCATACAGCTCATGAAAACCCAAAATTCCTATCTCAAAAAATTGGCATATTTTTTCCGACCAATTAAAGAAAAGTGTTTTTAATACAAAAAAAGTCAACCTTCAAATAATTATGTTCAGTTATGCACACTCAGTACTTGGTCGGGAATCCTTTTGCAGGAATGACTGCTTCAATGCAGCAAAATGGTAAATGGTTTACTGACCATGGTATTACTGTGCTCAATTGGCCTGCCAACTCTCCTGACCTGAACCCCATAGAGAATCTGTGGGATATTGTGAAGAGAAAGTTGAGAGACGCAAGACCCAACACTCTGGATGAGCTTAAGGCCGCTATCGAAACATTCCTGGGCCTCCATAACACCTCAGCAGCGTCACAGGCTGATTGCCTCCATGCCACGCCACATTTGATGGCAGACTGAATTTGTGATTTCTTTACCTTCATCACAGCTGAAAACAATCATGTCATCTCCGCAGCACTGTATACACATATATTCACGTTTCATATGAGTTACATAAACTGAAATTTGTTTTCCATTAGTTTATGTAAAAGCACACATTTCACTTTCTATAAGTATATATTTTCCACGGCTGTGTGGCAAGTATACACAGAGTTTCAGTTCATTTTTGACGTGTTCATGTTCACCCAAACCAATAAAGAAAAGCGCAGTCTGTTTGCTTTCATTGTTTTACAAAGTTATAACGTTTTCTCGTCCTTGTGAGTGCCCTTAAATAAAGGTAGAGTCTTATGAAGGTTATATAGCTTATATAGTTCTTGAACATTAATCTGACAATAACTGTGGCACACCCAATTTTTCTGATGCGCACACAGTCTATTTTCTGGCTACGCTGAAAATCTAAAGGCTCACTGTTAACGTTTACTTTGTACGGAAGCGCATTGCATTCACAAAAGAAAAAAAATAACAGAAATTATCTCATAATTATGACTTAGTATCTCATAATTATGACTTAGTATCTCATAATTATGACTTACTACGGGGAGCAGTCTCTTGCAGGGGACATTTTAGTGCATGACATAGGAAACGAAAGTTACTGCATCCTTTTGCTTGAAAGTGCCTCATTGCACACTCATGGAGATGTAGCAGCTATCCTATGGTTTAGCTTGATGATTGTACATGTAACGATGCGGATTGCGTGAGGGGCAGTGCCGCGCATAAACTGTTCAGAACGGGCAGATCTGCAGGCTGCTACTCCGCTAAGTTCTGAACAGGCAAAGGCGAGGCCATTTATACACGCGGTTGCCAGACAAGGCAATCAGTGGGAACGAGCCGCACTTGGCGACGTGTTTATTTAAGGGTCCTGATACTGCCGTAGAGATTATTTCAGTAGCACCGGTAAGGCATCAGGGCCAAAGACCAAAGAAAGAAAGAAAAGAAAAGAAAAGCACGCAGAAAGTTGAGAGTCCTAAGATGCCAGCGAAAGAGAGCCCAGCGTGCGCACTCAGCTTAAGTTTATTAGTGTTTTATTTTCCAGAGCCTCGTCCGGTCTCACGTAGATGGCGGAGCTCCGTTATATTGTGTTTTCTGTTTTCTTTGGTTTAATTTAAGTTCCTAATTTATAATCCCACGCCATCTCCAAACGGGAAGGTCTTCCCGTGCGTATCATAAGCACTCTCACATACTACTATTTCGTTGCCCCCCTCTAAAGCTCTCTCCATACCGCGCCACGGAACAGTACATTAGTTAAATCTACTATTACCATCCAAATTACTCAATGACATTAATATCTTCCAGTGTCTCAATCCAAGAAAAAAATAAACGCGAATTAAATTCGGCACTATTGTCCCCGTCTTGTGCCGATCACCTAACCCTACCTTTTGTCAGAATCATGAGACCAGGATCTTATTATGACATATTAAGTCATAATTATAAGTTAAGTAATAATTATGAGTAAATACATCATAATTATGAGATAATTCCTGTGATTTTTTTAGACAATAGAGCAAATATTGGCGAATTAAATTCGCGTTTATTTCTTTCTTGGATTGAGACACTGGGAGATATTAATGTCATTGTGTAATTTGGATGGTAATAGTAGATTTAACTAATGTACAATCATCAGGCTAAACAATAGGATAGCTGCTACATCTCCATGATTGGCATTTTCATGCACTAAAATGTCCCCCTGCCACAGACTGCTCCCCCTTATCTCATAATTATGAGATAGTAAGTCATAATAATGAGCTAAGGATCTCATAATTATGAGATAGTAAGTCATAATAATGAGCTAAGGATCTCATAATTATGAGCTAAGGATCTCATAATTATGAGATAGTAAGTCATAATAATGAGCTAAGGATCTCATAATTATGAGCTAAGGATCTCATAATTATGACTATCATAATTATTATCATAATTATCATAATTATTATCATAATTATTATTATTATCATAATTATTACTATCTAATTATGAGATAGTAAGTCATAATTATGACTTACTATCTCATAATTATGACTTACAAATTCATAATTATGAGATCAGGATGTCATAATTATGAGATATTAAGTAATAATTATGAGATAATTCCTGTTTTTTTTTTCTTTTGTGAATGCAATGCGCTTCCGTAACTTTGCTTAAATCCAACAGAAATAAGAAACGACTACATTCAATTTAAATTCTAAAGTTGTACTATTGCTTTACTACTTTGATTATGAATTTGTTTAATTACAATGTTTCACTTGAGTTTATCTACTACTATGAGCTGCGGCTTATTAACCCTTGACTGAATGAACTTGGTCTATATTTATAGCACCACTTAGCGGTAAAGCCCGCAAACACACATCACTAATGCTGTTGCCATGGAAGACACGGCATAAAACTGTTATTTAGGTTGAGTACCATCTGTAATAGATGTACTATTTGGGTTTTATTTTGCTTGTTCAGTTTTTGTGTTCCTGCTAATCTAATGTTCCCCCTTCAGTCCAGCAGGTGGCTATAATGCACCCATTAGTTTGTCAGCTGTCAAAAACAGTAAAGAAGACGTGGCTGTTGAAGTAGCGTAAGGTTTTTTTAATTTTTACCAAGTTGCCTGCTCTCACATGCTGTTGATTTGTGTCAAAAATTTATGTAGTATTTTACCTCAGGTTTAATATTTTACCTTATGCCCAGGTTCGATTCCCAGCCAGTAACCCCAGCCACTGGATAAAATGCCAGTCTCAAAATTTGTTCTGGTGCTATTATTTAAAAGCTAAATACTTAAAACAAATGAAAAAAAAATTGTAGTGATATAATTTTTTTAGATTTCAGACAATCATATAAGCATTTCACTGCATATCACAGTGTGTGGTTGTGTACAGATGTGTGACGAGCGGTTTTCTAGTTTTGTCGCTGCACCTCACAGCGACGGTATGCAGTTGCTGGCTTTTACCACTGAGTGGCGCTATATAACTATAGACCGACGCGTCAGACCTAATTTCATTCTCTCAAGGATTAATGAGCCGCAGCTCCTTTAGAGCTGCACGTAGTAGCGGATAAAATCAAATGTAACATTGCACTTAAACAAATTCATAATAACAATACTAAAATTACAGTACAAATGTAGAATTAAATTTTATTAGTATAGAATTTAAGCAAAGTAAATGTTAACACAGTGAGCCTTTAGATTTTATCATATGTAATTAGAAAGCCTACACGTGTACACTGTAAACCCAAATGCTCAAAGTAATTAAACACATTGAGTACTGTTAACCTAAATAATTGAATGAGTAATAATTTTGAGTACATAAGTAACAATACCTTAAGTAAAACTTCCACCAATGTAAACTCTATAGAGCACCCGTGGCGCAGTGGTAAGTGCTTCGCCTGCCATGTTGAAAGCCCCGGGTTCGATCCCCGTGCTGGATGGTCAGCATCAATTTTTTTTATTTGTTCAACAAACTCAAAAATTTATAGTTCTGTTTACTTAAAATTGGAAACATCATTCATTAAAAAAAATTATGTAACTGATTACCTCAAATATTTGGAGTTTTGCCAACTTAATCAGGTTTACAGTGTAGGGTTTTGGGTCATCTTAAATTTTGTGTTCTTTAAATTTGTAGTAGATAATACCGAAATAAATTAAACTAAATGACTATAAAATTACAACATTGTCAGGACGTGCTATAGCTGTTTCTTATTTTCTTCAAATTTAAGCAAAGTAAATGTATACTTGCGTCACGGCGTGCGCCTGTGATGGGCGTGCGCCCAAATCAATATCGCTCCTCACTCATTTCGAACCTCACTAGGTAGGCGGCCTAGGTGCACACTGCATTTATGCCAAGAAGCGTGGTGTCCTAACTAGGCACAACTGGTGAGCTATCGGTGCTAATGATCCCGAGCTTCTCTCCGCGCTTTGAAACGCAGCGGAGAGTGTTTCTCGGGGTCTGTTGGGGGAAACTGGGCTCATATTCACAAAGCTTCTTAAGCCTAAACGTTGCTCCTAGTGACACAATTCTAAGAACAATCTTAGAATTATGGCATTTTCTTAGAATTTCTCCTTAAATTTAGGATTAAATCTTAGTAAAGATAAAAATGATTCACAAAACATCTTAGCCCTAAAAACAGCTCCTAAGGTAAAATTTGTTAAGAGTAGAGAGGAGGACTTTTAAGCGGCTTAAGAGTTTCTCTAGCAGAGGACAAAATGGCGGAAGGAAGAAATATTCTCCAAACACCTAACGTAAAACTAAAAGGAAACACTGCTTTTCTGTCCAATTTGTTTTTCTTGTTGTTTTACTTCCTTCCATCTCTCTTGGGTTGTTGGCTACATAGCATCCAAAAGTGCTAATTAAATAGACTGTCCTGTAATCATGTAAATTGTAAAAGCTGAGACATTTTGCTCCCATCAATCTAAAATGGATTACAAGTAATAAAATCAGTACGGTAAATCAATGTGAGAATTTAAATATAGTAACTACTGTGTGGAAATTGGTTGCTTCAAAACCATTTTCAACATTTAGCTGTTTAATTATCTTTAAGACATTTAGTCTATAAACTTTTCATAAAGTAGCCTGTTCTCATAATTATACAATTTCCTCATATACAAAAATTATGATTCACTGTCTGTTCTATTATCATGTATTCTGTTTTCACAAAGAGCACATTTCAAAACCTTTGCAGAGGTCAGAGGTTATTTTTTATTAACCAATCACAGTCCTTGAATTGCTGCATCATCCCTAGCAACGGGGTCAACCACACCTCCTCACTAAGATAAAAGTTTTTCTACTTTCCTTACTCAGAGTTGCTCTAAAAGGTTTCCTAAATCACTTTTAGTCTAGAACTCCAAGCTAGGACTTTTTAAGCTAAGATAGGAGCTCTTTGAGAGAATTCTAAGAAGCTTTGTGAATACGGGCCCAGGACTTTAAAAAGCATCTCGCTGTGGAGTTTACTAAGGAGAGTGGCACGCGAGCGGGGTGATATGACGCGCCCCAGAGACTTTAAAAAGGGGAATGCCGCCCTTTGATCTCCGCGAGAGGACAGCATGTGAACAAGCCTTTATAAGACTCCACTTTTATTTAAATGCACTCACAATGACAAAAAACCCTTATGATTTTTTCAATAATGAAAGTAAACAGGGTGCGCTAACTTGAGCGCGTCAGAAAATGAATCGAAACTCTATGTATACTTGCCTTACAGACGTGAAAAATATATACTTATAAAAAGCGAAATGTCTGCTTTTATGTAAATTATAAATTTTATGTATGTAGTGGTCTGCTTTCTGTGTGTTTTGGTGTGTGTGTGTGGGGGGGGGTGTCAACTGAGAGGTTGTCAATAGGTCTTACATATTCATGAAAAGTATTGGATTATTCAGTGAAACAGAGGCTTTGCTGACAAAAGTTAGGCACACCAGTCAGTCAATTTGAATATTTTATTTTAAAAAATACCAAAGAAAATTGGGTATAGAGTGATTAAAACAATACAATTCCTTATAATGATAAGGAAAATCTCAATGTCTTCCATTCCAGGGATTAAAAATGTAACAATGTCAATTTTAGAATCTGGAATCCAGAAGATGAATTTGAAAAAGAGGCCTGAAGCACTGCAGGTCTTCAGAAGAGCCTCAGATCCAAGAGGGTCTTAAAGTGAGGAGGGGTGCATTTTAGTTTCTCTGAATGTATAGGTGAGAACAGTTGATTCACACCTGGGGAGAGATAAATTATTTGCATTTGAATGTTGTCTGACTTTGTAAAGCAGACACAGTAACCCTAAAACATGATTATCTTCATCACTACACAGTAAACCCTAATGCTCAATGTAATTAAACAAACTGAGTACTGTTAACTAAAATAATTGAATGAGTAATAATTTTGAGTATTCAGAACTTTTTGGTATTTGAGTTTGTAGAACTGACACTTTCCAAGTTAGCTGAACAAATTCAACAAACTTAAAATTATGATGTAACTGATTACCTCAAATATTTTGAGTTTTGCCAACTTAATCGGGTTTACAGCGCAACAGACCCCGAGCGACACTCCCCGCTGTATTTTATTGCGTAGGGAGAAGCCCGGGATCATTAGCTGTGATAGCTCACCAGCCGTGCCTAATTCCGTGGCCCTGCTCCTGGAGCCTATCCCAGGAGACTTCCATCGCAGGGCACACACACACAAACACACACATACACTCACTCATTCACACACTAAGGGCAATTTGGGAACGTCAATTAGCCTAACCTACATGTCTTTGGACTGTGGGAGGAAACCGGAGTACCCGGCGGAAACCAACCAAGCACGGGGAGAACATGCGAACTCCATGCACACAGAGACGGGAATCGAGCCTGGCCGGGGATCGATCCCGGACCCTGGCGGTGCAAGGCAACAGTGCTAACCACTACACCAACGTGCCACCCAAGGCCATCTAATAGCTTTATCTTATAATTTTTGAAGGCTAAATGGTTATTATGATATTCTGAAGAGCCCACCGGTACCGTTACTTTTGCTATATTTACTTATATACTTTTCGTCAAATAATGGAAAAACATGCAGTGGCCCGACCTGTGACACGTGGCTAAATCCGTTCAGTCTAAAGCTTCAGTCTAAAACACTAGGCATCTCTAAAACTACAGAAGCAGGCCAAAGTTAAATACTAATATATATATAGGTGAAAAAAAAAAAACATCTGAGGAAAAATCTTTTCAGGTGTTGAACTCCCTCGGTCAAAACGGACAGAACGTTCCGCACGCAGGCACAGAGTCCATTAACTTTGCGCAGGTGTAGTTTGATTCGTCTTGCTCTTCTGTTTCATTAGCGGTTCATGACAGCTGGCGTCTCGCTACTGCCCCCTGCTGTATGTATGAAATGTTGACTTAACATGAATGGTTCATGATTAGACAACGTATTAGTAATGTGTACGGTCAAGTTGAGACAAAATTACGTTAACCTTAATCGAAAAAAATTTTTAAATCAACAAATACAATTATTATGAGTAAACTGAAAGTAATTATATTATGTAAAATGCACAACCTGCCTTGTTCGTTTTTTTGAGTGTACACTGTAAACCTGATTAAGTTGGCTCCAAACTCCAAATATTTGAGGTAATCAGTTACATAATTTTTTAAATTAATAATGTAAACAGAACTATCAATTTGTGAGTTTGTTGAAAACAAAAATTGTTGCACGGGAATCGAAACCGGGGCTTTCCGCGTGGCAGGCCTTCACTTACCACTGCGCCACGGGTGCTCTATAGGTTTTACGTTGGTGGAAGTTTTACTTAAGTTATTGTTACTTACGTACTCAAAATTATTACTCATTCAATTATTTAGGTTAACAGTACTCAATGTGTTTAATTACTTTGAGCATTAGGGTTTACAGTGTAGTGTACTTGTTTTGATGTTCAACTTCAATGTTTTTTTTTTACTCATTATTGTACAGCAAATATCAATAGCTCTGATTCAGATTTTTCATGCTTGTTGTAAAAAAATACACAGATGTGGAAATTACCATTACTATAGTATTTCTTCGATACAGCATATTGTTTTTTTATGTTTTAATTATTTTTTAAAAACCGAGATGATGGAAAATGTCACTTTGCGCCACCTGGCGGTCATTTCACGAATTACTTTGAAATGCAACTGATTTATTTTGGCCGCTGTCGTTTTGTCGCGGCGGTGAGCGCGGCGGTAATAGACATTCCCCTCTTCACACCTCTGTATGTGACAAATAAAATTTGAGTTTTTTAAAAGCTCTGCCCTTGAATTTTTCATGGGGCTTATTTAACTATTTGTTAGGATAAGCAGCTGGCTTAATGTGTGATGTCTGATAGCACACAGGAGAGAGATGCATCAGTACAAACAATGTGCAGAAGAAAATATTGTGCTAAACTAGAACCTCCTGCATCGTTACCACAGCACCCAATGTAGATAGGTCGACGATGTGTCAGATTTGTCAAGTCAAGTCAATTTTATTTATATAGCGCTTTTAACAATTGACATTGTGTAAAGCAGCTTTACACAATCAAAAGAAGTAAGTTTGTATACAATGTGAATGTGTAGGAATCAAAATGATAAAAATTTGTGCTGCCAGTCTGAAGAGAGACAAATCCATTCTGACCACTTTTTAATAACAGTCTGATCAGTCAGTCCCAAAGATCTGGGCCTGTATTTACTAAGCGTTTTGGAGTAGGAAATTGCGCCTAAGTGGCCATAAATTCTTCGTTACGCCACTTGAGCATATCAAAACTTATTGCCCATCTACAACCTGTGATCTTTCGTTATATACCTAATATTGATCTTGTATGTTTTACTTAAACTGTAGGGGGGGGGGGAGGTTATTTTCATCTGGACAATGACTAAGAATGTCATCAAAGTCATGTCTTTTTTTCTTTCTTCTTTTTTCCCCTCAGAGACCATCATCATTTACCAAGTCTTGCAAAGTAATGTTAAATGTGAGAAGTACTAAGTACACATTATCTGTTCCGAACACATCTCGGGAAGAAATGAAGGAGCAAAAATACCAGTGTTCAGGTTATGGGAAGAGATTTAGTTACCAAAGTAATCTGAAAAAAGACCAGCGCACTCATACTGGAGAGAAACCGTATACCTGCTCACTGTGTGGGAAGTGTTTTACCTCTCCTAGTAACCTACGAACACACCGGCGCATTCACACAGGAGAGAAGCCATATTCATGTTTACAGTGCGGGAAGAGTTTTACTACTGCAGGTAACCTACGAAGACACCAGCGCATTCACACTGGAGAGAAGCTGTATCCCTGCTCACAGTGCGGGAAGAGTTTTGCTGTTTCTGGTCATCTTAGGATACACCAGCGCACTCACACTGGAGAGAAGCCATATCACTGCTCACATTGTGGGAAGAACTTTAAAAGTGCTAGTGAAGTACGAAAACACCAGCGCATTCACACTGGAGAGAAGCTGTATCCCTGCTCACAGTGTGGGAAGAGTTTTGCTGTTTCTGATTATCTTTGGATACACCAGCGCACTCACACTGGAGAGAAGCCATATCACTGCTCACTGTGTGGAAACTGTTTTACTACTGCAGGTAACCTACGAAGACACCAGCGCATTCACACTGGAGAGAAGCCATATCACTGCTCACTGTGTGGAAACTGTTTTATTACTGCAGGTGACCTACGAAGACACCAGCGCGTTCACACTGGAGAGAAGCCGTATCCCTGCTCACAGTGCGGGAAGAGTTTTAAAACTGCTAGAGAAGTACGAAAACACCAGCACATTCACACTGGAGAGAAGCCATATCACTGCTCACTGTGTGGGAACTGTTTTACTACTGCAGCTTACCTACGAATACACCAGCGCATTCACACTGGAGAGAAGCCGTATCCCTGCTCACATTGTGGGAAGTGTTTTACCACTTCTAGTGGAGTTCGAACACACCAGCGCATTCACACAGGAGAGAAGCCGTATCCCTGCTCACAGTGCGGGAAGAGCTTTAAAAGTACTAGTGAAGTTCGAACACACCAGCGCATTCACACAGGAGAGAAGCCGTATCCCTGCTCACAGTGCGGGAAGAGCTTTAAATGTACTAGTGAAGTACGATCACACCAGCGCATTCACACAGGAGAGAAGCCATATCCCTGCTCGCATTGTGGGAAGAGTTTTAAAACTGCTAGTGAAGTACAAATACACCAGCGCATTCACACAGGAGAGAAGCCGTATCCCTGCTCGCATTGTGGGAAGAGTTTTAAAACTGCTAGTGAAGTACAAAAACACCAGCGCATTCACACTGGAGAGAAGCCGTATCACTGCTCACAGTGTGGGAAGTGTTTTTCTGCTGCTAGTCACCTACAACTACACCAGCGCATTCACACTGGAGAGAGGCCGTATCACTGCTCACAATGCGAGAAGAGCTTTACATCTGCTGGTAACCTCCGAACACATCAGCGCATTCACACAGGAGAGAAGCCGTATCCATGTTTACAATGCGGGAAGGGTTTTGCTACTTCTAGTCATCTTCGGAAACACCAGCGCAGTCACACAGGAGAGAAGCCCTATTTCTGTTCACAGTGTGGGAAGAGCTTTACCTCTGCTGGTGGCCTTCAAATACACCAGCGCATTCACACAGGAGAGAAGCCGTATCACTGCTCAGAGTGCGAGAAGAGCTTTACCTCTGCTGCTGGCCTTCAAAGACACCAGCGCATTCACACAGGAGAGAAGCCGTATCCATGTTTACAGTGTGGGAAAAGTTTTGCTACTTCTAACCGTCTACGAGGACATGAGCGCATTCACACAAAAGTGAAGCCGTAGCACCATTGCAGTTTGGGAAATGTTTTTCGATTTGCTGTCACATCCAAATAAACTGTCTGGATGAAAAAAAATATAAAATCAATATCAGAAGGGTCAATTTATTGGTCTGTGTTATGCAAAGACAATGATCAAAGAGGTTTGAATTTTCTGGAACTGGGCTGGGTTAAGTAACCTTATCATATTATCATATCTTAAGTTATCATATCTTGGAAGGATAGTGCTGCACCATCAACTTTGTGGAGGAATTGTATTTGATCACTTGAACACTGAGAGAACTTGCATGGCAACAATTCAACAGTTAAAACTGTAGGTATGTTTTTAATAGGGAAAGTATCTATACACACACGTGATGGGAACTCTCAGGTTTGGGACTAAACAGCTGTGTTTATAAGAAAATAATTTTTTGTGATATTCATCAGAAAAAGGGTTTAAATTTGGTAGGGAGCATAAAGATTAGATTTTGGGGCAATGAAAAAAGGTCGTGTGTCCAGATTGATCTTATCCCAGAGCAATGAAGCGCTTACGTCACCCACAAAGCGGAAGAAGACTTAGTCATTTGAAATACCTTTTTTTTTTAGTTTTTGCATCTGAGAAAAGGCTTTAAAATAAGAATGTAATGCACTTAATTCATCTCAGTCAACTTTAAGCGTTCCTTGTATTGTGAATAATGACAATGTTTATTTTTGATAAAATGCTGTATGCATTTAAAAAATAAAAGTAGATTTTTCTAAAAAGATAACCAATCAATCTTTCTTTCTCTTATATATTTTACATTGCTGGTTAATTGAGCAAAAGTACATTTTATCCGATTAATCGATTACATTTTTGGTAGAATACTCGATTACTAAAATATTCGACAGCTACAGCCCTAGTTATGTGTGAATAAAATGAAGTCAGCTGGCGACCAGAATGTACTGCATGACCTGGCTAATCCATCTATGGAGTTTTTATTTCTCTGATGTCTCAGCCATATCCTACTATTCAGATTGTGAAAAAGTGGTTCTGGGAGCATGAGGAATGATTTTCACACCTAACCTGGACACATTGTGTGTGCCGTTATCAAAGCTTTTTTTGGTGTGGCACTGTACATCAACATGGGTTTCGGTGTTGGGCTACAATGAACTGAATTTTACCCCATACCCAGTTCCCAACTATTGTGAACTTCTTCAAGAAGCAATTTAACGGTCTTAACTGCATTCTTACAGTGATTCTCTAGCTATCAATTGTAGCAGGTTTAAGGTACTGTAGAATACTACGATTTAATAAAAAATTATTTGCATTAAATCTTGATCATTTGTGATAATATTATTATTTAATAAACCTGGCATTGTGTATTATTACTAACTGTTGAGTAATTGCTTTCTTCTTCTTTTGTAAGTCTTTTGGATAAAAGCTTATTCTAAATGCATAGCCTAAATGTAACAATAACAATACTAGCAGTAGTAGTTGTAGTAGTAGTAATAACAACAACAATAATAATAACAATAATAACAATAATAATAATTATTATTTTATAACTATAAAAGAGTACATTTAAGTACACTTATCATAAAATAATTCATAAATGCTTTATTTATAAATAATCTGGAAATTAGTCCAAATCTATCCATCTTATAGGGTAAGGAATAAGTGAGCTCAAGGTGGATGGAAGCCTAAGGGTAGACAGTGTCATTAGAAATCCGTATGCTGTATATAAACCATAGCATGCTGAATGGTCTTATTTACTTTTATCTTTTAAAGTCTTTTTTTTGGGGGGGGGCTTAGTATAATAAAATTACTAAAACAAGTCTTCATGTTAAGAATGAAGAACAATACCTTTCCAAAACATTTATAGGTTATTTATAAATAAAGCATTTATGAATTATTTTATAATAAGTGTACTTAAGTGACCTCTTTTATAGTTATATAAAAGTTATATAGTATAAAAATAATAATAATAATGATAATGTGCTGATTATCACAAATGATCACAAGATTTTAATGCAAATCATTTTTATTAAATCGTAGTATTCTACCTTAAACCTGCTACAATTGATAGCTAGGGAATCACTGAAAGCATGCAGTTAAGACAGTTTGATGTATTACAGTTAATAATCCACAATTGCACAACATACAATTAGATTCATTAACATGTACCGGGGAGCTTTCTGTTCTTCCAAAAGGAGTCTGTGTACAAACCTGTGGGAACGGATTGCGAAAGCGTACGCACGGAATTATTAATTCGTGGGTACGGATTACAAAAGCTGAGCGCACAGATTGTTAAACTGAGGGAACAATTTAAGAATTCGTGGGAACGGATTATTAAACTGAGGGCACGAATTGCAAAACCCTTGCCACAGATTGTTTTATTTTCTCCTCTAGGTGACTTCCAGGGCTCCGTAGAAAGCCATGCTGTATTGTTCAAAATATGAAGGTGAAAAGGCAAGATCTGGTACTATATAATTTTGATTTGATTTTATGTAACTTTGTGTACTTTTAAGGAATAAAAGGTACCCCAGTTTGAAATAATCAGAGAAGTGCGTGCGAAGCTGATCATATAGTTCCCTTGGAATGTGCCTGCTTAGGAAATCTAATCTATACATTGAAGCACCTAGAATGGGGAAACTTAATGAAACCCAGCTGTTGAATGTGACATCAGCGCATGAGGACTGAAGTCCATTGTTCAGGACCAGTATTTAAACGGGAACCGGTCGAGAGTCTTGGTGGCTCTGCAGACCTCCCGACTTCATTAAACAAACAATAAAGTCATTATCTTCTGAGTCTCAATTAATTTCCACGACAGTACAGGAACTAGAATTAATAAAAGTCCAATTTAACCTATAGGAGAATTTATATGCTTGTTTTTTCCGCTCCACACTCCATTCCACTAGGTGGCGGCACATTTTCGTTGTTTACCAACCGCCAAAAAAAAAAACAGAAGAAGAAAGTATTTTCCCCGCCTTACCTGCTCTCATTTGGTGCTGTTCATTTGCTTCAACATTACTACTTTCCCTCAGGTTTATTATTTTGCCTTAGGTTTTGCTGTGTCGCTAATCGCCTCTACACGGAGATATTACTGTCAGGTTTTTGCAGAGACCGTTTGAAGAGACCGAATTAAAACGATCAGCATGTTGTGGCTGGGATAAGTTAAGATGAAAAGTGCTTGTGGTGTTTCATAGCTAGGTTAGATATTTGGGAGCTTTAAACTGGTGGTTCACTACAAAATCATGGCACTAACTACTAACCATTGGGTTCCACTACTGCTTTCTTATGGAAAAAAAATAATAAAAGGCTTCCATACTGTATAAAATTTTTCAGTATTTAAAAAAAAAAAAAATTTTTTTAGTAAGAATCTGATCTTCTCCAATTGTAGGTGAAGCATAACGTCTTTAATGAGGGTTGAATGGTGTGGTGGAATTTTTTGTTTCCAGTTGAGCAAGATTAGCCTACGTGCTAAGAGTACCACAGTTTCAAGCATTGTACTCTGACCGTTAGTCAGCACCACTTTATCACTACCAACACCAAAAATAGCTAGTATTGGGTCTGGGTCCAATGGTTTTCCCCAACACCTCTGACAATAATTGAAAAACTGAAATCCAATAGTTACTGATGTTGGGGCAGTTCTAAAACATATGACCTAGTGATGCTGGAGCTTGACCACACCTGTCGCATTGCGGGTCCACTGAGGGAAACATTTTAGAGAGCTTTAGTTTGGATATGTGAAGTCTATGTAAGATCTTAAATTGTATGAGGCCATTCCTAAAACACACTGAGACCGAATGAACCTTTTCTTGAACCATTGCTTTTCTGTAATATCTATTCCAAGGTCTTTTCCCCATGTCTCTCTTATATGTGCTAATGAAAAAAAAAAAATTTTTTTTACGGGTTTGTAGATATTTAAAAAAGCGTGAGTTAGGTAGGTCAAATATCTGCTGCAGCTGCTGAAATGATGGAAAACAATAATTAATATATACGTCTTGGAAAAAGCTTACACCTTTATCAGACCAAGTCTGAAACCCTGAGTCAGTTTGAGAGGGTGGAGAAATGTATGGCTAGCAGGTAAGTGGGTTAAAATAGAACATGCCTGCCACTTAAAATGCCTTTGTATCTGTTTCCAAATTTTAAATGAATTAGAAACTACTGGATTATTTAATCGCATTGGAAAGGGGGTAGACACAGACGAGTAAATTAATGCTGGCCAAGAGAAAAACATGATTTATTTTTCATGTCATACTATTCTATTGACCTCTTCTTTATTCCAAATGAAAGTGCTCTTTTATTACATGCACTATAGTACAGCTGAAAATGAGGTAAACTCATCACTCCTTTCGGCTTCATCCTTTGTAAGTATGTCTTCTTAATTCGAGGGTTCTTTTTGTTCCAAATATATTGAGTGATTAATCTGTCCAAATTCCTAAAAAAAAATATTTATTAATATAGAATGGGATACACTGAGAAAGAAAGAAATATTTGGGCAAAATACTCATTTTCACCGTATTAATACGGCCTGCCAAAGAAACAGGGAGATTGGACCACTTTTTAAGAAAATGTTGAGTATATTCATATAGCTTCAATATATTTTCTTTAAAAGTGTAGAAAAACATTTAGTTATAGTGATCCCCAGGTATTTAAATAAGCATACTGCTTTGAATGGAAAGGAAGAAAGAGTTTAAATCTTAGGGTTGATTGGAAATATCAGGATACAAAATCAACTTTGCTAAAAGTATTATATTTTCCCAAATTTCCCTAAAATTGACATAATGTTTGCGATTGACCGTAGAGGGTTGGAGACGTATACTAAAAGGTCATCAGCATATAGCGATACTTTGTTTTCTTTCCCCCCTCTTATTATTATACTATAGGTTGTAGATTCACGCAAAGAAATTGAATGAAACAAATATTGGACCCAAATCCGGGTGGCAAAAAGATAATCCCATTCAACCCGGTCGAAGGCCTTCTCTGCATCCATAGAAATAAGTACCTCAGGTTGAGTGGGATCAGGACTTGGAGTGTGAATAATATTTAATAATCATCTAATATTAAAAAATAGGAGACGATTCTTAATGAATCCGTGGAGATCACTGAGGGAAGAACTTTTTCAAGGCGGGTGGCTAATATCTTTTTATCAACAAAATTTTTTTATCAACATCGAGAAGACTAATGGGTCTATATGAACTGGGGTCTAGAGGGTCTTTGTCTACCCTATGTATTAAAGAGATATTTGCCTGATAAAATGTTGGTGGTAGACAACCCCTCTCAAACTATTTGTTAAACACCTGAAGCATTGGTGATATTTGGTCACTAAAGCATTTTTAAAATTCTGTTGTCTGAGCCAGGGGATTTTGAACTTTGCATGTTAGATATTGCTTGTTTGATTTCCTCAGTAGTGGGCGATTGTTCCAAAACCCCCCTACTTTCCACACTGAAGATTCATGAATTATTAACAGATTCTGAGGAATACAATTTGGTGTAATTTTTTTTTTCTCATTTATCTCATTTATTTCTTTTGGATTTGATGTACTTTGTCCTGTCTCTTTCCTAATTTATGTTATCATTCTTGATGTCGTCATCTCTTTAATTTCTCTCCTAGGGTTATTTGAGCTCTGGTTTGTTCTACTAATGTTTTTTCACCTAATAATTTATTGTCAAATATCCATTTAGTAGTGTCTTGTTTGGTTTCAAATAAAATTTGAAGGACTAGGGGGCCTCTTAATCACAATATGTAACTGTTGATAAAAGTTTATAATCTATCAAAAAATAATCTATCCTAGAGAACGTGTGATGAACCGGTGAAGAAAAAAGGAATATTTTTGTTGATTTTGGAAGGTGAATCTCCATGGATCCGCTAATTTAAAGGTTTTTATATATGTTTGCAGCGTTTTGGCTGATTTAGGTAGGAGTATAATTCTACTTGAAGATCTGTCTAAGAGTGGATTCATCACAAAGTTAAAATCCCCTCCCATTATAATTTGGTGTGTATCCAAATTAGGCAAAGCATTCAAAAGAGAAGATATAAATTGTTCATCATCTATGTTGGGAGCATATACATTTACTAAGAGTATTGATGCGTTGTAAAGTTTTCCTGCTACTATAACATAACGTGCATTGGATTCAGAAATAACTTTTGCTGCGGTAAATTGTATCCCTTTCTTCACGAGAATTGCTGTACCTCTAGCCTTAAGACTATAGCTTGAATGAAAGAAATGACCAACCCATTTTCCCCTTAATCAACTCTGGTCTTGGTTCTGTATGTGTTTCTTGTATTAATTCAGCTTCTAGTCTCTCTAGATGGGCTAATACATTTCCCCACTTTACAGCCCTATTAAGTCCTTTGTAATTCCATGAGACTGAACTGAACATTTTTTTTTTTTAGCAGAGTTTGTTATCCTGCTGGTCATGATCAGAAACTTGGTAATGTTGTAGAAAACAGCATTTAAAGCGAAAAGAAAGAAAAATGAGAAAACTAAAAATAAATAAATAAAAGCATAAAAATGAGGAGGGGGTGAGTGCCAATTCTTTTTTCTTAACCACAAAAAACAGAACACATTAAACAACGGCTCCTTTTACCTTTATCTGGTTGAAAGTCACACAACAAAAAACGGAGCAAATTTAGAAAACGCTTTTACCCATCACATCGACTTACCACTTAGCTCTTTTCTAAAAAGAAATATTACAGAAAAAAAGTTGCACAACAGACTCACTCCTAACTATTTCACTTTAGCATTTCCAATTATTAAATTATAATTATTTATCAGATAAATTTGGTGAACTATGAAGTTTATCTAAAGCATAAGCGCGAGATTTGCTTCGAAGAACGAAACAATCCAAGATCAGGACAAATCCACAACAATCAAATCCAGCTAACTGAGTTAGCGACGTACGAAGAACGGACCCCTGGTTAATTGGTCTATTGAGCTATAATTGTTTATAAGAAGAGCTCCCTTTTTCTGCTGCTCACTCCATGCGGAAGTTCTCATTTTACATTTCTAAACATTTTCTCCTAAACATATATATATCTTAAATATAATATATGCTGACAAGCCTAAACTTAATCTTACCTCTGACAAATTCTGACTTAAAGTTACCTTTATTAAACCAGCAAGTTTTTTTTTGCCTGGAATTGACACAAGCTTTTCCCAAAAGATAATAAGATGATGTACAAGAGGCATCATTGTGGAAAAAAATAAATCTTAGCTTTTATTTACATTTGACTCAAAAGTGGCATGTCAAAAATTATTCATAACCTTTGCAAACTGTCACAGTCTATGGGAAAATCCAAGGTTCTATACCATTCCAAATAGTCCAAGCTGTTCTAAAGCATCCTAATTATTCTGATTCACTGGGACCAGCTGTTTTAATCAACTCAACAGGTGAAAACAGAAGCTCTTTTCTGTTGGTTTATAGACAGTCATGGCTAAGACAAAGAAGCTCACTGAGGACCTGCGGCTGCGCATTGTGGCTGTTCACAAATCAGGAATGGGCCATATTTAAATCCTACAGTGCAAAGTATTATTAAAAAAAATAGTTCTGCACTGTGAAAAATCTCAGGACTTGGTCGGAAGCCAAATGTGACACCTGTGCTGGTCAGGAGGATAGTGAGAGAGGTAAAAAAAAAAGAATCCAAGGATCACCACTAAAGACATCATGAATCTGGGCTCTGCTGGTGGCAACATCTCAAGGCCAGGCAGTCCAACGCACACTGCACACCGCTGGGTTCCACGGACGCAGGCCAAGGGGGACACCGCTTCTCCAGATAAGGCACACAAAAGCCCGCTTGGCCTTTGCAAATGGTCTGTTTTATGGTCAGATGAAACAAAAATTTAATTGTTTGGCCATAATGATGTAGCTTTCATTTGGCGTAGAAAAGGAGAAGCCTTCAACCCTAAAAACACCATTCACATGTGTCAAACATGGTGATGGGAATCTGGTGTTGCTTCAGCCGGTGGACCAGGGAACATAATCACAGTAAACCATAAAAAAGGACCAATACATCAAAATTCTCAACAGCATCATCAGGCAGGCTGCAGAGAAACTTGGTCTTGGGCACCAGTGGACATTTTAGCACGACAAAGACCCACAACACACAGCAGAAGTGGTGAAGGAATGATTAGCAGCCAAAAACATTAACGTTTTGCAGTGGCCCAGCTAGAGTCCTGACTAAAAGCCAATTAAGAATCTGTGGATGAAGCTATAGATCAGGGTGATGGCAAGGAGACCCTCCAACCTGAAAGAGTTGAAGCTCATCGCTAAATATGAATGGGCAAAAATACCAGTGGAGACATGCAAAAAGCTGGTCCGCAATTATAGGAAGCGTTTGATTGCTGTATTAGCCAATAAAGGCTTTTCTATTGCTTATTGCTTTAATATTGCATCGCTGCTTTTTGCAGGTGATGTGGTCCTGATGTCATCATCAGTCTGTGACCTGCAGCGCCTGCTGGATCGGTTTGTAGCTGAGTGTGAAACGGTGGGGATGAGGATCAGTACCTCGAAATCTGTGGTCATGGTTCTCAGCAGGAAACCGATGGATTGTCTACTCCAGGTAGGGAGCGAGTCATTATCCCAAGTGAAGGAGTTCAAGTATCTCGGGGTTTTGTTTACGAGTGATGGAATATTGGAACGTGACCCGAACGTGACCCGATTTTGGATAAGTGTTTGAAGATGGATGGATGGATGGATATTGCTTATTGAGAAGAGTATGAAAAATTTTTGGAGATGCCACTTTTTGTTCAAATGTAAATAAAAGATGAGTAATAATTTTTTCCACAATGATGCCTCTTGCACATCGTCTCATTATCTTCTGGGAGACGCCCGTGTTATTTCTAATCAAGAAAAAACTTGCAGGTTGAATAAAAGTAACTTTACGTCAGAATTTGCCAGGGGTATGAATAATTTTGGGCTTGATTGTATGTATATGTATGGTACATTTATATAATGGTACATGAATAACCTTTTTGTCCTACTCTGAGGTATGAAGATTTTTAGTCCTAAATGAACTTTGAGCCTGAGTCCTACGAGTGATTGAGACCATTAGTTAATATGGGCTCAGGTTTGTGAATCAAACCATATCACACCACCTTTGATTGCCCCTCAGACCCACAGGTGATACTTTTTTCAGTTGGTCGACAGCATTTTATGCGGCGTAACAAAACTTATTGCCCATCTCCAATCTGTGATCTTTCATTATAAACCTAATAATGATCTTGTATGTTTTACTTTAATTTGTAAAAATGGTTAGGTTCAGGTTATGGGAAGATATTTAGTTAAATTTGCAGCAGTAATCTGAAAAAAGATCAGCAAGTTCACACGGGAGAGAAGCCGTGTCCCTGCTCACAGTGCGGGAAGAGTTTTACCACTTGTAGTAACCTACGAACACACCAGCGCATTCACACAGGAGAGAAGCCGTGTCCCTGCTCACTGTTTGGGAAGTGTTTTACCACTTCTAGTAACCTACGAACACACCAGCTCATTCACACAGGAGAGTAGCCATATTCATGTTTACAGTGCGGGAAGAGTTTTGCTTGTTCTGGTAATCTTTGCAAACACCAGCGCGTTCACACAGGAGAGAAGCCCCATCACTGCTCACAATGTGGTAAGAGCTTTACCACTTTTAGTGGAGTTCAAACACACAAGCGCATTCACACAGGAGAGAAGCCGTATCCATGTTTACAGTGCGGGAAGAGTTTTTCTACTTCTAGTAATCTTCGGAAACATCAGCTCATTCACACAGGAGAGAAGCCTTATTTATGTTTACATTGCGGGAAGAGTTTTGCTACTGCTCTTTATCTTCAGAGTCACCAGCACGTTCACACAAGAGTGTTCACTGTTCACAGTGCGGGAAGAGTTTTATCTCTGCTGGTCACCTTAAAGTACACCAGCGCATTCACACAAGAGAGAAGCTGTATCATTGCTCACAGTGTGGAAAGTGTTTTACTGCTGAAAGTGACCTATGAAAACACCAGCGCATTCACACAGGAGAGAAGCCGTATCCATGTTTACAATGTGGGAAAAGCTTTGCTTCTTCTTATCGTCTTTGAAGACATGAGCGCATTGACACAGAAAAGAAGCCATAACACCATTACAATGTGGGAAATGTTGGGGGAGGGGAAGAACCTATCCCAGAGCAATGGGCGCATCAGGATATGAAATGAAGCGCATGAAGCAATTCACCCATCGTTTATAGTGGCAACTTGTCCACACCTCTGGAGGCAGTGGTGAATCTGGGTTTGCTTCAGTAATGTTATGTGTGAATAAAATCAAGTCAGTAGACGACCTGAATGTACTGAATCACCTGGTTTTTCCATCTATGGAGTTTTTCCCTCCCTGATGTCGCAGCCATATTCCAGTACTCCAGATTGTCCATATTGTGAAAGCGTGGTTCTGGGAGCTTGAGGAATCATTTTCACACAGGAACTGGACGCTTTGTGTGTGCAGTAAACAAAGCTTTTTTGGAGAGGCACTTTCTCACACACACACTCAATCTCCCCCACCCCCCGCCGCCCCCCCCCCCCCCCCCCCCCCACACACACACACTGTCTGCTCTACACAGAAACACTACTCTGTCGCGATTCTTTACAAAGGTAAAGTGCTGGTTAATTTCTTTTATTTTTACCTTACAGCAGTGATTTCGTTAGTATGCTCTCAGTTGAGTGTCATTAGAGAGATTTCTTTTTTCCCCGTTAAAACAGTGTTTCCGTTGTGTGTGTTTGTTGTGAAACTTAAAAAGCGAGGTGGGGGGAAGGAGGAGGAGTTTAACTTTTTTTTAAGGTAAAGTGCAGGTTAATTTGTTTTATTTTTACTTTATATTTTGTATTAATTAGTTTTTGGGCTGCAGAGCAAATACTTTGAGTTTCCATTATTTCTTATGGGAAAATAAAATTTGGTTTACAAGTGTTTTGAAAATTTCCATTTCTGGAACTTATTATGCTCATAATCCAAGGTTCCACTGTAACAGTTTTGCTCACTGAAGCAGCTTCAGAAGTGTGCTAAATTTTAATATTTTTATTTGTATGTTTATTTTTTAATAAAGTTTAGTTAACGTCATAAGAAATGCTAATGAGAGCGCCCATCTCTTTTTACTTTAAGATACCATTAAAAAGTTCTTTAAAGGCCATGAAAATTTTGTCCCGAACAAAGTTTGTACACCCTTATTCCACTCCCTCTCCAGAACAGTTAACAGCTTTTGTGATTGAAATGGCTGTTTATCACAGTTACTCACAGCCAGAAGACATCATTCTTATTTCATTATAACCATGCAGGGCATTTGAAATTGCAGACTCTGCAACTCTGAAGCAACTTCAAAGTGTGATTTCTGGCTAGGGCTGGTTTGATTGGATGTGATCACCTAAATCTACATAACAAAAGGTGATAATTATGAGGGCACAGTATATGTGGGGAGTAGAAGAAGACATTGGTTTGAGTCAAAGAATTCCAGTAATTCTACCGTTAAAAGCATGCTTAAAGACATTGCAACAATGTTTTATGCAGGAGATTGTCATCCTAAATTTAAAAAAATTAGGGGTTGGGGGGAAACAAAAATAACATATTAGTTTACTCCATTTAGGATTTGTATTACATGCTCTTGTTTAGTGAAGAATTTACAGGCGTATACCACAGGATACGTCTTCTGCCTTCATTAAAGAGAACCTTTTCCTGCAATACCCCGATGGATGACTCCAACACTGGTTAATGAATGATGGATTTATTTCTTGCTAGGTAGATATGTTTCATTTCCAGTCCAGAAGTCTGACAACCTCACCTGGATGATTTGAGAATCTTCACAGACAATGATGGCTTTATTATACACCACAATTTGTATTGACAGTATGAAGATGCAGAAAAGGTGAACTAAATAAGACAAAAATCAATAAAGGAAACAGATATATAAAACTTATTTATATGCATTTTCAGCCTGTACTACATGCATTATAAAGCCTGGTGTACAGTTAGAGCCATAAATTTTGGAAGAACAAGAATTTATTTCTGTAAGACCCAGATTTCAGTTGTGAGGCCAGGCAATGTCAAGTTGTCAAGTTGTCCTGAGGTATTATATACACGTAAGCTCAACATCATTGTATACCTTTATAACAAATATATACAGGTGAAACTCGAAAAATGAGAATATCGTGCAAAAGTTCATTTATTTCAGTAATGAAACTTAAAAGGTGAAACTAATATATGAGATGTTATATGAGATTATACTAATGTATGAGACTCATTACATGCAAAGCACGATAGTTCAAGCCACTTCGGGGTGTTTTGGAGGAGCGAGTCAGGAAACATTTTCCTCCAACATCATCACAAAGTGATTTGGCCACTATTCTGCAAGAAGAACAGCTCAAAATCCCTCTGACCACTGTGCACGACTTGTATCTGTCATTCCCAAGACGAATTGATGCTATATTGGCCAAGAGACCCTACACCATACACCCTACACCATATGAATGAATCCATACTAATGAATTATTGTGATATATATATATATATATATATAAAACCCCGTTTTATTTGCTTTTATATATAAAACCCCGTTTTATTTGTTTTACCCTTTCCAGATACACCCTATACAATAATTATATATATATATTGTGACGGGGGACCCGACACCCTCTCTAAGATTCATACAGCTCTGCGTCCCAACCAGCAGTTCAGCACCACGGACAGCGAGAAAGGGGCGAGGCGCCGTAACTTGGCACGGCCGGCTCCTGATTTTCACTCACCGTCCTGGAGGCAACGCGCAACTATAAAAGGGGAACGGATCTCCAACCCAGTGAGTAGGTTATGGGAAACATTGATGCCGCTAACACCGTGTTATTTGTTTCACCCTTTCCAGACTCCGACAGCTCCGGCGAGCCGCAAAGTGAAGCACGCCCAAGGAGCACATCTCCCCACGTACGGCGACCTCTACGTCCTGCCCAGCTCCTCGCTGTCGCTGCTCGCTCGTGGAGGACGCGGAGGCCACACTCCCTTAAACGGGGGTCATCACGCCAGACTTCTCCCTACACACTCACCCCCTTCACTTCACAAATAAACGCACACTAAGCAGTACCTGCCGTCTGTGTCTGTACGCCGCTAGGAAAAGAGGAAGCTTTACAATATATATATATATAAATATATATATATATAAATATATATATATATATATATATATATATATATATATATATATAATTATATATATAATGTGTGTCTGTGCGAGGAGCGATATAAGAAATAATTTTTTCCGGTGTTGTGGCGAAGTTGGTTCCCCATCGAGATTAGGAACAGGGAGCATGCATTTAAGGGGTTAAAACGGTAACTGTCACTTTTGGCTTTTACCGCGCTCTGTAGAAGCACAATGGTACGTGCATAAGCTCTTGCGGGCGAACCTTGCTCTGAATGCGCTATTGCACTGCATAGTGTCTTTGGGAGTCACGTGACAACAGAACGAACGACTCGGGACTTTAAGATTCGTTGGGAACCATTCAATTGTGTTTCCTGTGTACTGTTCCTGTGTTAAAAAAGAACGAATCGTTCATGAATGACTCATCACTAATTTAGAGCTGTTCATTTACTTCAACATTACTACCTTAACCTCAGGTTCAATATTTTTCCCAGGTTTCCCTCTGGATTTTCTGTCACTGAGGTATTACTGTCAGGTTTTTACAGAGACTGTTTGAAGTGACCAAACGATCAGCTTGTTGTGTCTGAGGTAAGTTCAGTTGAAAAGTGCTTGAGAGCTAGGTTTAATTTCGATATTTGGAAGTTTTACGTAACTGGGTTTTAATTAGTGGTTTAGTACAAAGTCATTTTACATTTCCAAACAATAGCTTTTTATTTTATTTTTTTTAGCAGAGAATTAAATGTTACATGTGTGTATGTGAGTAAATATAGCAGTTTTTTAAATGTAAATTACCACTTGGCAGACAATAAACAGAATGAGTTTCATGCAACAACTTTACAAAAATTTAAAGGTTTTGTCAAATATATTTAAGGTCACATTTTCATATAGAAATCCCAGTAATTGAAGCAGAAATAAAAAAATAAAGAATGTGAAAAAATTATGGTAAGAAAGATGGGTTGAAGAAGAAACAGGCAGACATTTGAATAAAATTCAACAGTAACTAAAAAGTATGGAGCGGAGAGGAAATAATTTTAGTAGGGCTCAGAATAGGGCACACAGGACTAAACTAGAGTCTTAGTATAATAGGCTAAAACACCCAACTGGAGAATGTGAATATTTTGGACAATTGGACTAAATTGCATAACACTGATATACTGGGAGAACTGGAGTGCCGTAATGATCATGGTATCCGTATACATTGATTCCACTATGTCTCTTTAAATTAATAGTACTCAACCATCAACTTGCATGGAGATCACTTAAACACGGAAAGAACTTGCAGTAAAAATAGTTAAAACCATAGGTGTATTTTTAATAGTGAAGTAAAATATTTCAGTTTAATATATTTTTTTTATTTATACATGTTTACATTTCATACAAACTTCCATAATTCTTATGATTGTGCAAAGCTCCTTTGCGACAATGACAACTGTTGAATGCGCTATACAAATAAAATTTAATTCAATTGATTTAATTTGCTTCCATACAAAACGGGTGAAATGCAAGGCACGAGAACTAGGAGACATAAAAGTCCAATTTACCTGCTGTTGCAAAAGCAGGAGATCAAAGTTACAAAGTCTTGATACAATACCTCAAGAAAATCAATCTGATTGAGATAATGTAAAGGAAAAATAAATAACACAAACTCATATATACTTACATACTCTACACAGTATGTACTGTATATTTAGGATCCTGAGCCATACTCCATTCCACTAGGTGGCGGTACTGCACCTTTAAGTTGTTTGCCAACCGCCAAAACACCAAAGGAAGAGAGAGGACGAAAGTATTTTTCCTGTGTTACATGCACTCATTTGGTGCTGTTTGTTTCGAGATTACGGTCTTAACCTCAGGTTTAGTATTTTCCCCCAGCTTTAATATTGTTCCTCAGATGTTGCTGTTTTGCTAATCCCCTTCACACGGCAGATTTTTACAGAGACAGAATTAAAACGATCAGCTTGTTGTGTCTGAGGTAAGTTCAGCCGAAATGTGCTTGAGAGCTAGGTTTAAATGAGACATTTACAAGTTTTACATAACTGGTTTTTAATTAGTGGTTTAGTACAAAATATTTTTTATTTCCAAACGTTAGTTTTTTTTCTCTCCAGAAGATAATTAAATGTTACATGTGTGTATGTCAGTAAGTATAGCAGTTTATTATGTAAGTGACCACCAGTGGACAAACAGAATGAAAGTTGCTTGGATTTTAATTAAAAAATGTTAAGCTTTTGGCAAACATATTTGTGGCAAATTTGCAGCAAGTTAATTTTCAAATAAAAATCCCAGTAAATAAAGCAGAAGTCAAGAAAACAATTAAAGAACATGTTAATAAAATATGGCAAAGAAAGATGGGATGAAGAAGAAACAGGCAGACATTTGCATAAAATTCAACAGCAAATAAAAAGAGGGAAAGTATGGGGCAGAAACAGAAGAGAGGAAATCAAGTTATAAGGAACACAGGGCTGAACCAGAGTCTTAATACAATAGGCTTAAACGCCCAACTAGAGAATGTGAATATTGGAGACAAATGGAAACATTAACACCTGTGCCAGCCTGACCAACAGGCAATACAGACAGCTGCCAAGGGCCTCACACACGTTATTAAAATCATTCCCTTCTCAAAACAACAGAATGTGAATACATACACATGTCGTTGTACTAGCAAAACATGGACCCATTAAACATGATTGTCACGATCTGGGATGTTGTTGTGCGGCATAAACGCAGGGGATCCAGGTTTTAACGGAAACGATGCTTTATTTAAACAAAAAACAGGCAGGGAAACTCAACAAAACAAAGATACTTTAAATGAAACTAAAACACGTATAGACAAAACAAAAGACACTAGGAAACAGGCAGACATGACTAAGGTAAATGAACAGTTGCAAGACAACACAGGAGAACTAAAACAAACTATTTATAATAAAACTAATAACCAACTCGGTTCAGGTGAGCGCCCCCTGGTCACCTGACCGAGTTGCCCCATGGGAACTGAAGTCAAACAAAGGAACTACAAACGAAATTACAGGGCGCTTTGGCGCCCTCTAGGGGTTATCCCTGACATAACCCCCCCTCAAAGGGCGCAACTCCGGGGCGCCACAGGAGGTCCAGGGCATCCCCCCCAGGGTCCAATGTCCGCCCCTCTCACCCATAGGCTGGCACCCATGTCCTGTGGGCCAGGTGGCTTCATGCCCCCGTTGAAGCAGGGCGGCGGAGACGGAGGAAGCTCGCCGTCCTCTTTGACGTTGGGCGGTGCAGGCAGTGGGTGCTCGCCGTCCTCGGTGACGCAGGGCGGCAGAGGATGAGGAGGCTCACTGTCCTCGGCGGCGCATGACAGCGGCGGCGGAGAAAGAGGATGGAGCTCGTGCTCCTCGGCGGCGCATGAAGGCGGCGGCGGAGGAAGAGGATGGAGCTCGTGCTCCTCGGCGGCGTACGAAGGCGGCGGCGGAGGAAGAGGATGGAGCTCGTGCTCCTCGGCGGCGCATGAAGGCGGCGGCGGAGGAAGAGGATGGAGCTCGTGCTCCTCGGCGGCGCATGAAGGCGGCGGCGGAGGAAAAGGAAGCTCGAGGTCCTCAGCGGCGCATGAAGGCGGCGGCGGAGGAAGAGGAAGCTCGAAGTCCTCAGCGGCGCATGAAGGCGGCGGCGGAGGAAGAGGATGGAGCTCGTGATCCTCAACGGCGCACGAAGGCGGCGGCGGAGGAAGAGGATAAAGCTCGTGCTCCTCGGCGGCGCATGAAGGCGGCGGCGGAGGAAAAGGAAGCTCGAAGTCCTCAGCGGCGCATGAAGGCGGCGGCGGAGGAAGAGGAAGGTCGAAGTCCTCAGCGGCGTATGAAGGCGGCGGCGGAGGAAGAGGATGGAGCTCGTGCTCCTCGGCGGCGCATGAAGGCGGCGGCGGAGGAAGAGGATGGAGTTCGTGCTCCTCGGCGGCGCATGAAGGCGGCGGCGGAGGAAAAGGAAGCTCGCTGTCCTCAACGGCGTACGAAGGCGGCGGCGGAGGAAGAGGAAGGTCGAAGTCCTCAGCGGCGTATGAAGGCGGCGGCGGAGGAAGAGGATGGAGCTCGTGCTCCTCGGCGGCGCATGAAGGCGGCGGCGGAGGAAGAGGATGGAGCTCGTGCTCCTCGGCGGCGCATGAAGGCGGCGGTGGAGGAAGAGGATGGAGCTCGTGCTCCTCGGCGGCGCATGAAGGCGGCGGCGGAGGAAGAGGATGGAGCTCGTGCTCCTCGGCGGCGCATGAAGGCGGCGGCGGAGGAAAAGGAAGCTCGCTGTCCTCAACGGCGTACGAAGGCGGCGGCGGAGGGAGAGGATGGAGCTCGTGCTCCTCGGCGGCGCATGAAGGCGGCGGCGGAGGAAGAGGATGGAGCTCGTGCTCCTCGGCGGCGCATGAAGGCGGCGGCGGAGGAAAAGGAAGCTCGCTGTCCTCAACGGCGTACGAAGGCGGCGGCGGAGGAAGAGGCGGCTCGTCGTCCTCGACTGCCCTGTGCAGCGACGGAAGCTCGCCGTCCTCGGCTGCCCTGTGCAGCGACGGTAGCTCGCCGTCCTCGGCTGCCCTGTGCAGCGACGGTAGCTCGCCGTCCTCGGCTGCCCTGTGCAGCGACGGTAGCTCGCCGTCCTCGGCTGCCCTGTGCAGCGACGGTAGCTCGCCGTCCTCGAAGGCACAGTGCAGCGACGGTAGCTCGCCGTCCTCGAAGGCACAGTGCAACGACGGTCGCTCGCCCTCCTCTTCGCTGCAGTGCAGCGGCAGCAGCTCGCTGTCCTCGGCGGCGCGGTGCAGCAGTGCTACCTGCCCTTGGAGCTTGGCCACCTGCTCCCGCAGGTCACGAATGCGCTCTTCATTTATTTTAGCGCACCGCCGAAAGCTGCTCCAATCAAGCTGGGAGGTTGCTCCCTGCTGCACGTCCCGCTCACACTCCGCTCTCTTGCCGCTACGCCGTTTGGTTCTCCGGCTACCTTCCACGCCGGCTCCCCAAAGTCCAAACATCGTTGCCCCCCCCAAAAATAATCTCCCCGGGGCAGGGCTCCTCTGCTATGCCTCTTTTTAGGTCTTGCAATCTGTCACGATCTGGGATGTTGTTGTGCGGCATAAACGCAGGGGATCCAGGTTTTAACGGAAACGATGCTTTATTTAAACAAAAAACAGGCAGGGAAACTCAACAAAACAAAGATACTTTAAATGAAACTAAAACACGTATAGACAAAACAAAAGACACTAGGAAACAGGCAGACATGACTAAGGTAAATGAACAGTTGCAAGACAACACAGGAGAACTAAAACAAACTATTTATAATAAAACTAATAACCAACTCGGTTCAGGTGAGCGCCCCCTGGTCACCTGACCGAGTTGCCCCATGGGAACTGAAGTCAAACAAAGGAACTACAAACGAAATTACAGGGCGCTTTGGCGCCCTCTAGGGGTTATCCCTGACAATGATACAATTCACAACAATGGTGAGAAAAAAAGACCTACCATATTAAATAAAATGCATATTCATTCCATCATGTAAACGCAAAAAGAAAACGTCTACAGAAATATAAATCAGATTCTGAATCGTAGAGACCATGGCTTAACAGAGCATAATGTTTCTCCTCATGGTTGTAGTCCCAGTTGTATTGTTACAGTTTGCTCATACAGATGGTTTGTGTGTATAGGTTTTTGATAGTTTAATATGACAATTTGTTTTTAGAAACGTTCAGAAAAACAAATGTGTTTGTCTGAGATCCCTTCCCGCCCCACACACACATTCTTAATTGCAGATGTTGAAATGACATACACTATTACACTGTTTAAAGCTACAAAACAAAATCTCAAAATTAAACCACCCACTAGAGTGAAGTAGGCTGTACATTATAATGTGCAGCCTACTTTACGGCTCTCAGTGTTGTGAAAAGTAATGTCGCATACTTTACTTCGTGCAGTCCTACTTTTATGTCCTACTCTGAGGTAGGAAGATTTTCAGTCCTAAATGAACTTTGAGCCAGATTCCTATGAGTGATTCTTAGACTCTTAGTTAATACTGGCTCAGATTTGTGAATCAAAGCAGATTTGCCTGCAGTTAGAACAAGGCCTTTATTTATTGGCCTGACTTCATTTTTTCAGTGTTCCTGATGTTTTTAATGAATTAAAAAAAAAGATTGCTTAAATTTTAAGGCAAGCAATTGCAGTTAGAGCCAACTAGAAAGCAGCTTCTGGTATTATTTTTTGCTGTTATGATGTCATGTTTACTTAATGATACATACATTAGGCCCCCTTTGATTGCCCTTCGGACCCACAGGTGATACTTTGGTCAATTGGGCATGAGACAGCATTTTATGCAGCGTATCAAAATTTATTGCCCATCTGCAACTTGTGATATTTCAGTATATACTTAATAATAATCTAATATATTTCACTTAAAATGGAGGGGGGGGGGGGTATTTTTATGGGCACAGTATCTAAGAATGTCAGCTAATGTCGGTCAGTGTCTTTTTTCTTTTTTTTCCCCCTCAGAGACAATCATCATTTACCAAGTCTTCTCCTCAACTGAAGGTTAAATATGAGAAGTACTAAGAAAGCATTATCTGTTCCGAGCACATCTCATGAAATTAAGAAGCAAAATTGCCAATGTTCAAGTTATGGGAAGAAACACCAGCACATTCACACGAGAAAGAAGCTGTATTCCTGCTCACAGTGTGGGAAGTGTTTTAGCGCTCTTAGTAAGCTACAAAAACACCAGCACAATCACACAAACAAGAAGCCGTATTCCTGCTCACAGTGTGGGAAGTCTTTTACCACGCCTACTAACCTCCAAACACACCAGCGCATTCACACTGGAGAGAAGCCGTTTTACTGCTCACAGTGTGGGAAGAGTTTTACTAGTTCTGATGGTCTTCGGAGACACCAGCGCATTCACACAGGAGAGAAGCCTTATTTCTGTTCACAGTGTGGGAAGTGTTTTAGCGCTCTTGGTAATCTCAAAACACACCAGCGCATTCACACCGGAGAGAAGCCGTATCCCTGCTCACATTGTGGGAAGTGTTTTACCACTTCTAGTAATCTCCAAACACACCAGCGCATTCACACAGGAGAGAAGCCGTATCCATGCTTACAGTGCGGGAAGAGCTTTACCTCTGGTGGTCAACTCCAATCACACCAGCGCATTCACACTGGAGAGAAACCGTATCCATGTTTACAGTGTGGGAAGAGCTTTGCCACTGCTGGTCAACTCCAATCACACCAGCGCATTCACACAAGAGACAAGCCCTATTCATGTTTACAGTGTGGGAAGAGCTTTGCTAGTTCTCGTGAGCTTCGGAGACACCAGTGCATTCACACAGAAGAGAAGCCGTAACACCATTAGAGGGTGGGAAATTCTTATGTTAAATATAAAAAGTAAAAATAAAAAAAATCAACATTTCATGGAAAGGGTCAATTTATTGGGCTGCATTAAGCAGAGAAAATCAAAAGATTTTAAATTCATTGAACTGGGTTAAGTAACCTTTAAATTACCACCTTTTGGAAGGATAGTACTGAACCATCAATTCATGCATGGAGATCACTTAACCACTGAGAGAACTTGCAATCACCAGTTAAAACCATAAGTGTGTTTTAATAGTGAAAGTCAGACAATTTCTATGCACACACACACGCACACGTTGCTTTTTAAAGTAAAATATTTCAGTTTAATATTTTTTTCGAAATCTCAGTAAATAAAGCAGAAGTCAAGAAGATAAAGAACGTGAATAAAATATTTATATAGCGCTTTTAACAATTGACATTGTCGCAAAGCAGCTTTACACAATAAAAAGAAGTAAGTTTGTATGCAATATGTATGAATCAAAATGATAATATTGTCCCTGATGAGCAAGCCGAGGGCGACTGTGGCAAGGAAAAACTCCCTGAGATGGTAATAGGAAGAAACCTTGAGAGGAACCAGACTCAACAGGGAACCCATCCTCATCTGGGTGATAACGGATAGCAGGGATTGATCAGCATAATAATGTGTACTGGAAGTTCAGTATAACAGGGGATGTGTTAAAATTAAAATTAAAAGGAGTCCAGTTTGTTCCTGGAGGCTCAGGTAGACTGTAGGTAATTCCAGTCCTGAGCTATCGAACAACTGAAGTCACAGGTTCCCAGAGAACAGCTGTCAGCATCAATCGATGACAGGACAGTTTTCGTGGAAACCATCCCCAGCCACCACACGAATCCAGGCAGACCACACTGGGCATCCATGCGACGAGATCTCCAACCAGAAGCAGGACTCCAGGACGGGTTAGATGGGTCCAGAGGGCAGAGTTGTCTGGATCACTGGCAACTCAGGAGGGACATGTATAGCTCGACAGAGAGACAGGGAAAGGAGAGAGGGAGAGAGAGAGAGCAGAAGAGGAGAGAACAGAAAATAAGGAGAGATGGCAGTTAGGTATGGTCACAGTCAACATGTATAAGGTGAATGTATATTTAGTGCAAAGTGCAAGCAGGGACTCCGGCAGGACTAACTATAACAGCATAACTAAAAGGGAGAGCCAGAAGGAAACACAGACATGAGGGCTCCCTGTGATGTAAAGCAACCAATCACCTCACCGTCAACAAACCTGAGTGATCAATGAGAGTGGGGAGGACAGCATCTAAACATACCAGTTCACCAGAATACTCTACGTCCATGAGTCCCCCAGATCTGCTCCTTTACCTAAGGTTAATCTATTTACAAAAATGCTTGGCTAAATAAATAGGTTTTTAGCCTAGACTTAAACACTGAGACGAACATTAATAGGAAGACTATTCCATAATGTTGAGGCTTTGTAAGAAAAAGCTCTGCCCCCTGCTGTAGTTTTAATAATAAGTGATACTGACAGGCAGCCTGCATTCTTTGATCGAAGTAGGCATGGCGAATCGTAAGACACTAGCAGTTCACTCAAATACTGTGGTGCGAGACCATTTAGTGCTTTAAATGTCAAAAGTAGTATCTTAAAATCGATGCGAAATTTCACAGGGAGCCAATGCAGTATAGATAAGATAGGGGTGATGTGCTCGTATCTTCTGGTTTTAGTGAGGACTCTCGCTGCTGCATTCTGTACTAACTGAAGCTTGTTTATACACCTAGTTGGACAACCAGACAGTAAGGCCTTACAATAGTCCAACCTAGAGGTGATAAAAGCATGAACTAGTTTTTCTGCATCATTTAGTGACAATATGTTTCTTATCTTCGCAATATTTCTAAGGTGAAAGAAAGCTATCCTAGGAATATTGTGCTTCAAACGAAAGGCTGGAATCTATAATCACACCAAGGTCTTTTACTGTTGCACTTGATGGAACAGAAAGGCCATCTAAAATTACAGTGTGATGAGAAAGCTTACTTCTAGCTACTTGTGGTCCTATGAGCAGAACTTCTGTCTTATCAGGATTAAGCAGAAGAAAATTAATTAACATCCAATCTCTTATGTCCTGCACACACTGCTCAATTTGATCAAACTGGTTTTTCACATCTGGTTTTGCTGAGACATGTAATTGTGTGTCATCAGCATAACAATGAAAACTAATACCATGTTTACGAATTATGTTGCCCAGAGGAAGCATGTAAAGCGGAAAAAGCAGTGGGCCTAAAACTGAACTCTGTGGAACACCAAACTCCACTTGAGAATATAAGGAATGGTCACCATCTAAATCTACAAAAGTCAAATAGGATCTGAGCCACAAGAGGGCAGTTCCCTTAATTCCTACTACCTTTTCTAATCTGTGAAGGAGAATACAATGATCAATGGTGTCAAAAGCTGCACTGAGGTCTAGTAACACAAGTATAGTGACGCAACCCTGATCAGAGGCCCACAGGAGGTCGTTTACTACTTTAAGTGCTGTCTCTGTGCTGTGATGAGGCCTAAATCCTGACTGATACAGTTCATTTATGCTATTTCTGTGTAGATTGCTGCTGTGATACTACCTTTTCCAAAATCTTGGAGATAAAGGGAAGGTTTGATATCGGCCTGTAATTAGAAAGCAGACAGGGGTCAAGGTCAGGTTTCTTGATTAGCAGTTTAATAACGGCTAATTTAAAGGATTTGTGGACATACACACTATTGAGTGAACAGTTAATTACTTTCAAAAGGGGTTCTATTATTGCTGGTACTATCTGTTTGAGAAAATGTGTCGGTATAGGATCTAATATACAGGTTGGCGATTTTGAAGAAGAGAGTGAAATTAGTTCCCTTGCTTCAAGGGGAGTAAAGTATTCCAAGTTCTGATTTGATGTGGTTGGTTCATCTGAATTATTTAAATTGTCTGGTTTCAAAGCCTGAATGTTTTGCCTACTATTTATGATTTTGTTATTGAAAAAGTTAATGAAATCTTCACTACTGCATGATGTTGTTGTGGAGATTTCTGCAGTGGTCTTGTTTTTAGTTAATTTAGCTATGGTATTAAATAAAAATCTCGGGTTGTTTTTGTTATTTTCTATAAGAGTGGAGAGATATGGTGACTTTGTTACTATAGAGAACTTCAAATGCATTAAATTTAAAACTGTGTTTTTGTACGAGAGACAGATTATCGTTATAAATAACTGCGACTCCTCCTCCTCTACCAGTTAGCCGAGGCTGGTGTATGTAGCTGTATCCAGGAGGACTAGCTGCATTTAGAGCTACATACTCGTCCTGTTTAATCCAGGTTTCTGTTAAACATAAGATATCAAACTCCTGATCTGTGATAATTTCATTAACAATAACTGCTTTAGATGCGAGAGATCTAATATTTAACAGTCCTAGCTTCAGATCAGAGTTGCCGGCTGCGCATTCAGTGTGATCTGAGTTTGTGGTATCTATGTTAATTAAATTACTAAAACAGACTTTGTGAGTCTTTCTAAATTTATGTTTAGCTCGGGGAACAGACACAGTCTCAATATGATGTACCCTGAGTGACGACTCTCTGCAGCTAGCAGACGGTTGGTTTAGCCTGTCTGTCTGCTCCCTGGCCTGGGCTCTGGATTGTCACCGATTAACTAGGCCTCTTCTGAGACTATGTGCTATACTGCAAGAAATGAGAGCAGCACCTTCCCGAGTGGGATGGACACCGTCCCGCCCTAACAGGCCAGTTTTGCCCTCAAAGGTCCTCCAATTGTCTATGAAGCCCACGTTGTTTTCGGAGCACCACCTGGACATCCAGCGGTTCAGAGACCATAACCTGCTGTAAGCTATGTCGCCACGTCTCATTGGGATGGGACCAGAGCAAACTACTTCATCGGACATTGCCTTCGCTATTTTAAACACCTCTGTAAAGTTACTCTTGCTAACCTCTGACTGACGAAGGCGTATATCATTAGCTCCAGCATGTACCACTATCTTAGAGAACCTATGCTGACCTAGAGCCCTAAGATTACCTGCTATGTCCGGTGCTCTGGCTCCCGGGATACACCTGACCACTGCCGCTGGCGCCCCTAAAGGCCTGGCTAATTTCACATGTCTCAGTATAGAGTCTCCTATAACCAGAGCTCTTTCAGGTTTCTCAGCGGGTGCATCACTGAGGAGAGCGAACCTGTTGGACATGTGAAGCGCGGAAGAGGTGTGCTCCGGTGGGCTAGCCTTAGCGTTAGCTTTGGCTGAACGAGTATGCCGCCGAGTCGTCACCCACTCGCCCTGCTGTGAGGGCTCTACTGCCGGAGTCGGGGGCTGATTATCTCCGCCTGCGGCACCCAGACTTTCCACTACAAGATTAACGCTGCTCTCGCGCTCTCTAACCCTCTCTAAAGTCTGGATGCGCTCCTCTAATGCTACTATCTTCTCCGTCAGGGTGCTAACTAACACACACCTATCACAAATAAAATTATCACTAATGACAGAGGAAGAATGTCTAAACATCCTGCAGTCCACACACTGAGCGAGCTGAATGGTAGACATGATAACGTACCTTTGTGCCGGAGTTGTGATTATTTGGTGATGGATTCGCTTGTTGTTGGTCAGATGATACGCGTGTTCTCCCAAAAAGCGCAAAAATCGGATAAAGTCCAGTAGTATTAAAGCGTAAAAACGGGAAAAATATCCCGTAAAAAAAAGAAACAGTAATTTATTTTATGCTATGATTGTTGTTTAAGTGTTTGCATGTTTTCACAAAAGATTAAATATGATGGTTGTGTATTACATGTTACCTAAATGGTTAATAGAATAGTATGTGTGGTGGAAATTCTGAAAATATTATAAAGACAAGCAATTCATACACTGGGTAAGAGCAAAGTCACAAAGGTTTTAATTTAAACTTCTGCAGAAGGACCAGTCTCGTACAGCAAACAATTGCAGCATGAAGAGAGGTGCTCTCTTTCTCCCAGCTGTCGTATTTTATACACAAACATCTCTGCTAACATAATCAACGCCCTGTACTACCTTGAAACTCAACTCTTTATCTGACCCAGACCAGATGTCCATACCTTATCATTTATTCAGGGACAATTACAATCAGGTTGTTTCTGTACAATTCTCGGCCTTGTGTTTCTAAGCTTCGGCAAACAAGTTTAAAGCCTTCTATAGTCTACATGGCACAATTACAAATTAATATATAATTAAAATGTGATTTTTCTGTTACATATGTTTTAAGCTTAGTTAAATAATTTTGTTGTATTTGTTTACATTTTATTTAACTAATATTTATTAGAAATAGTGATGTACTTTTTTTTGTGGTTTTTCATTTAAGGTTATCGACCTCACACACTTAGCTGAATCCACCACTCACTTAGTTGAATCCACTTTGAACAATTGTTGTGTAACCTGCAAAGCTGTCAGACACAAGAATTAAAAGTGATTCCAGAGTTGATCCTCATGTCCCCTGTAGTTTACTATGGCATTTTTCGAGTTTGAAACAGAAGTTGATGTGCAAATTCCTGGATAACTCGACATTTACTATTGATGTTTATTGGTAATGACATCTTTTCATTGTGCAAACTGTATTTGTTTTATTGTATTCAATTGAGTTTTATTTTGCATTTGTTGAAACTTCAGTCATTTATCATGGTAAGTTGAATCCGAAGTGTTAAATGTTGCATAAATATTTACAATAAAAGTTTATAGTTTTGTACCTCGAAAACCTTTGATATCTTGTCTGATCTCTTCTCTTACAACAACATAGAGGTTTCCCTCAGCTCCGCTCAACTTACTGTATATGAGGAGTGACACCCCCCCCCCCCCCCCCCACTGCCCAAACAAACACAGAATTTCTGTTTTATATGCAGATGTCAACATATATTTACAACAGTAAATTGCTTACACAATAGTGTATTTCTAATTTAATATTACATTTCTTAAGATTAGGGAAAATGCTCTTAATAGGACTACTTTACTGTTTTTAGGTTGGAAGCAATGGTGGATTTTTCATGAAAACTTGAAAGCCACTTCTTATCCTAATTAAATTCTATTAAACTGTTCTGTGTTCAATTTTTAAATTATTAAATGACAGTTTAAAAAAGATTTCAGTTCATTGCAGAATTTTTGTCAACACTGTCAGACATCAAAAGACATTTTATTTAAAAATGTCTTTTATTTAAATTGTATTTAAATTGTAAAATAATTGTATTTTATTTAAATTGGTTAGTAAACAAAACCTATATTTTCAAGAAAATAAATACAATTTAAATACATTAAATAAAAGACATTTTAAAATAAAATGTCTTTTGATGTCTGACAGTGTTGACAACAATTCTGTAATGAACTGATATTGTACAAAAATTTTACAACTTTCATGTTGTTCCAAAAATCCACACTTTTTTTTCAATATATATTAGGTGTTTATTAGCATTTAATAGTATTTATTTTTTGTCCCAGTTCTCGAGAAGGGGTTAGTTATATACACAGGGGTGTACTGTAGATTTCGGAGTTACCAAAAGATCCTATTTAAGGAGTCGACTCATTTCTGAACGATTCATCAGCTGTAACGAATCCTCCTTCCAAAAGTGAAAGCATTTCTCCCTCACCGCGACTCCATTTTGTTTAGCTATTAGACAAATATATGTAAGGCTGAAACAATAGTATTAATGTCACAGCGACTTTTGACTAATGGTGATTGATTTCTCTTCAAGAACTTTAAGAAGAATGCGGGTAAATTGTAAATATAACTCGTAAAAAACGAGTTAAATCCGCGATGAGTGACACTGTACAGGTACAAACTCATCTGTAAACCAGGTATTTACTGTACAGGCCTTTCACCTTACTCTCTGCAGTTTATAAATAATGAATCATTATTTAGCCTGTTTAATTAGCTTAGTTTTTACTAGTCGGGGAATCACTTAATGTCTTTAAAATAGATTTCGTTATATTTCTCTCAGGTGAAGCAGAAGGCATCGTGTGTGTATGGACAGTAAAATGATGTTATATGGATTGAAATCAGCGTCATTGTAACCTGTACCTGTGAGATTTGAAAAGAGTGCTAAATAAATCTGTCAAAATCAGCTTTAAAGAAAAGTAACATTTTCTAATTCGGGGAAGAAAAAAAAACACGATAGAGAGAAAACATCAGGCGGAGCCAGGAAAAGGTAGGGCGGACAGACAGGGTGCATATTATCGTGTATGACGTGATTATAGTGGGTGGACTGTGACTATATGAATTAAATATGTAATTTAATGAATAATGGAAATTAGAAATAATTTTATTTCAATAAAAAGTGATTTTTTTAAAGATATTTAGTTAACTGCTATTTTTTATATAAATGTTTTAATATAAATGTTTTAATATAAATATTCAACTATTTTAATAATGTTTTAATTCATAAATATTTGAAACATATACTGTATGTAGTTTTTATTACAGTATTATCTTGTCCGTCTTCTTGGTGTTTGTCGGCGGTTGGCATCCACGTTGTTGTTCTACCGCCACCTTCTGGTCATGATCTCCTCATTAGCCTCTCAGTTTAAGTCTTCTTTTCTAGTCCCGTCACCCTTAAGAAACCCAACAGAAACAGGTGGTGCTGTAACCTCTCGCAGCCGGAGGTCTAGAGAGAGCTGATTGGCCGAGCTCTCTCAGAGGGGAGGGATGAGAGGTACTTAGTGCTCCCACATTAATCACGGCTCTACAGCCAATCAGGGTCGTCTGTGAGCTCGCGCAATGGAGGGAGTGGATAGCGCTGTCCTCCGAGTGTGTTACGCCGCCCCCAACGGTGCGCGAGCGAGCAGTTCGAAAAGATGCGGTCGGCTGGCGTCACGTGGTTCGGAGGAAACACGTGATAGTCCTCGGCCCTCCCGGCTGAGTGGTAGTAGTAGCCTTAATGTGGGAGCCCCCTAGTGACGGGGAGGAATTGGACACGACTAAATTAGGGAGAAAATCGGGGGGGGGGAACCCCAACAAAAATCCTTTATCTCTTGTCCACTTTCTTCTCTCTGTCTATTTATAATAATAATTATTATTTTACTTATAATTAATAATAATTTTCACGTGACTTTCATAATAACCAAAAAAGGAGAGGGGGGACAAAAACATGTGTGCTTCTGTGCGTGCCTGCTTAATTGCCTTATTCTTATTCACACCCATTAACTGTATTGTACAACAAAACTGTGTTTTTAAATTGCAGGTAATGGATATTTGCTGAGCAAATAAACACAATGCGATGAATTTTACACTGTAAAAAAACTTTTATTGAAATGTTGCACAGCTTTTTTTTTTTTTAAGTTTACTCAACTTTTAGAGAAATTGCTGACCAAATAACATTTTATATATTAGTTCTTCAAAGTTCTCTGTAAAGCCTTTATAATGGCTCTAATCTGAGGTGCTGTTTGTGATTTCTGAGGCTCTAAATGAACTTTTCCTATTAAGCAGAGGTAAGTTCTTGTCTTGCTTTCCTGGGAAGGTCTTCATTAGTGGTCTTCATGTTTCATCATGGTGCTTGATGGGTTTTGCAAAGGCACTTGACAATACTGCTCTTGTAAGAACTGTTTCAGAAACGTTGTCATGGCGACTGTCATTGTTGTTAGATAATTACCTAATTCCATGTGGTTTATTTCATATTTCAAACCTCCAAAAAATTTGGTAGAATGTAGATAATAAATCACTAAACAAAAACAAATGTAAAATGTAATATGTAATAATTGTGGTTTATCTGCCTTTTATTTTATGTAAGGCGACTTGTGAAACTGACTTATTGAAATACAGATCTGCAGTTTAGAAGGCAGTACCACTAAACACTAGACCACATGTACTGCTATGGCAATGATTTCTGGAATGAAACTTTTTACATACTGTATCGTTGTACTATTCTCAACATTAATTTTAAAGAGGGGGAAAAAAAAAATTGTCCCCAAAGCCCCTGTGGTCGTGATCGGGATAAAATACCTGCCAAAAATAAATGACTCAAAGATTTGATGAGAATGTGTGAAGAATTTCCCCTCAATACTGTAAACACAAGATTTAAAAAATAGATCATATGTTTTCTTTAGATTAAATATGTGAAATAACACAGTAAAGTCTCCAGTGTTAATTTAATACTTGCAGAGCTCCCATGAGTCTCACTGGATCTATATAAACACTGTAAGGTGTTATTTTAACACTGTGTGCTCATTCAACACTGAGGATTTTACTGTATATTGTGCACAATTTTGAACATTAAAAAAAAGCATTTGTTTTTTGTTTTCTAGGAGCATAATCCATTCCAGAAGATAAGATAAGACTTCAGGAATCAGATGTGTTTGTGCAAACCTTAGTGATATTTAAAGATGGACACTCCTGATCAGGACACGGATAATGTTTCCACGCCCTCAAACTGCAGGTAACCTACCGTGTCTCGGTGTATTAGTTATTAGTCATAAATTTTCTGAATTAAATTATTCATTGAGTATATACTGAATAGGAATCTAAGTGTATGAAACACTTAACTATCACCACTTGCCACTGGACATGTTCCTTTGTAGCAATTTGTAGTTGAGGCATGATTAAACTAAGTTAGTTGGTGTGTATATAAATCACTAAAGGATGTTCTGTAATGTTCTGCAGTGAACTTCAGAGAAGGAGATCAAAATCACCAGCACCCAGCTGTATCTCTATGAAGAGTGATGAGTCTATGGAACATCCACTGATGTTTAAACATGGAGACTCCTCACTTGTACACAGGTAACATCTACCTAATGCCAGTGTCACTGAAAGTCATGGTCTGGAAAAGTCATTTAAATAGATAAAGAGAATCTTCTAAATCCTAAAAACATCTCTTTAAAAAATTAAATAAAAAAGCAATTTTACATATATAGTAATGGGTTTGAGGGTTAAGAGGATGGAGGAAAGGAGAGGATGCACATGCAGGTCTGCGGGCTGTGCCCTGCTGGGATGCGGGCACAGGCTGGTGAATGATGGTGGCATGCAGAGTGGCAGGGTAGGCCCGCGTGGGAAGCAGCTCCCGTGAGCTTCCGTGACTGGCAATGCTCACGATTGGCCAAACCAGCTCCTCCCAGCTCTCTTTGGTGAGGGGGCAGGCAGGTATTTCCCGGACACTCCTCGTCTGGGCGGCTTTCCCGGCTGGGACCGGAAGGCTTGATGTGGAACACACAGCTGCCTTTACTTCTTCGGCAGCAGGGTCACAAAATCTGGATTTGTTTCAGAGATGTGACATGCTGCAGGAGCTCCAGCAGTGAGCTCGTGGCTGTCCTCAGGGTTGCAATCAATGGATCGCCATTGCATTCGCACCACTGAAGTCCTGGGCGCATACCAACCTGCCTTTTGCATGCCACTCATTGCGCTTTTCATGTCCAATGCGTGACTTAGCTCTTTGGTTCTCCATCGCTTTCCAGGTCCAAACAATCAGACCAACAGATGAACAGGCCAACAGACCTTTCAAAAGACCCTGAGCTGCACTCCTCACTGTGTTTTATAGCATGGGAAAAGGCCTGAGATACATTATCAAAGGTTAATCATCAGTCGGTATCCATACCCATGGCCCTGCCCCCTTCGTGCAAGGGGGAGGCTGCCTACCTTGAGTGAACAAGAAGCGATATGATATTTGGGTGCACTGCACAATATATATTGTTTATTTATTTCCCCTGGTGCTTGAAAGGTCTACTTGTTGTATCTATAAAATAAATGCCACTTACTTTGACATGTTATTTTGTAAATCACGCTACAAATTGTGGTTTAACATCGATAAAAATAAACTGCACATTAATAACTTGGTAAAATTATGTATAAAAATAAGTAAATCCAATAAAAATCGTAAGATGACTTATTTTTGTATTAAACTGAACTGAAAATGAGATTTACTAAATAGACATTTTACTATATATTTAAACTGAATTTAATATATAGTGCACTATTGGTATTCAGAATGAATGTTCCTTTTTTGTTTTTACTTTTTATTTCAGAAGTATTTGAATTCAGGTCAATATATCTAATGAAACCAAATCATAAACAAAGCAACAGTGCACACATTAGCATTTTAATTAAACATTTAGTTGTCCAATTTAACAAGCTATGAAGTCTAAACTCAGCCTGGGATACTTTGCAAATGACATACGTAACAGGGTCATGAAATCAGTGGGCTAAATTTAACTTAATAAATAAACAGTAATTAATTAATTAATTAATTAATTAATTAATTAATTAATTAATTAATTAATAATAAATAATAAACTCTCTCTCAAACAATAAATCTACTATTATACAGAGAGATTATATGTATAATACGCGGAAAGTAGTTTGTATATGTGGATCTAAATAAAGGTGAAACTCGAAAAATGTTAATATTGTGCAAAAGTTCATTTATTTCAGTAATGCAACTTAAAAGGTGAAACTAATAAATGAGATAGAACTGTGACCTTTCGCAGCCGGAGGTCTAAAGAGAGCTGATTGGCCGAGCTCTCTCAGAAGGGAGGGATGAGAGGTACTTAGTGCTCCCACATTAATCACGGCTCTACAGCCAAGCAGGAGCGTCTGTGAGCTCACACAAGCGGAAGGAGGGGATAGCGCTGTCCTCCGAGTGTGTTACGCCGCCCCCAACGTAGCCTGAGCGAGCAATTCGAAAAGATGCGGTCGGCTGGCGTCACGTGGTTTGGAGGAAACACGTGATAGTCTTCGGCCCTCCCGGCTGAGTGGTAGCAGTAGCCTTAATGTGGGAGCCCCCTAGTGACGGGGAGGAATTGGACACGACAAAATTAGGGAGAAAATCGTTGAAAAATCCCCAAAATAAAAAAATATATAATATATGAGATAGACTTAGTACATGCAAAGCAAGATAGTTCAAGCCGTGATTTGTCATAATTGAGACGGTTATGGTGTACAGCTCATGAAAACCCCAAATCCACAATCTCATAAAATTAGAATATTACATGCAATCAATAAAACAATTGTACATAGAACAATATTGGACCTCTAAAAAGGTATAAGTATGCATATGTACTCAGTACTTGGTTTGGGCCCCGTTTGTACCAATTACTGCCTCAATGCGACGTGGCATGGAAGCTATCAGCCTGTGACATTGCTTAGGTGTTATGGAAGACCAGGAAGATTCTCTATGGGGTTCAGGTAGGACGAGTTTGCTGGCTAATCAAGCACAGTAATCCCACGGTAACTGAACCAGATTTTGGTGCTTTTGACAGTGTGGGCAGGTGCCAAGTCCTGCTGGAAAATGAAGTCAGCATCCCCATAAAGCTTGTCTATGGAAGGAAGCATGAAGTACTTCCAAAATCTCCTGGTAGACGGCTGCGTTGACCCTAGACTTAATGAAGCACAGTGAATCAACACAAGCAGATGGCATGGCTCCCCAAATCAACATAGACTGTGGAAATTTCATACTGGATTTCAAGCATCTTGCAGTATGTGCCTCTCCATTCTTCCTCCAGACTAGACTCTTGGTCCTTGGTTTCCAAATGAGATACAAAAGTTACTCTCATCAGAAAATAGGACTTTGGACCACTGAGCAACAGACCATTATTTTTTCGTTTAGCCCAGGTAAGACGCTTCTGACGTTGTTTGTTGTTCAGGAGCGGCTTGACAAGAGCTATACGACATTTGAAGCCCATGTCCAGGATCCGTCTGTGTGTGGTTTCTCTTGATGCACTGACTCCAACCTCAGTCCACGTCTTCTGAAAGTCTCCAAAACTTTTTTAATCGCCTTTTCCTCTCCAGGCTGCGGTCATCCCTGCTGCTTGTGCATCTTTTTTTTTTTAAACACTTTTACTTTCTACATTACTTTTTATTAATGTGCTTTGATACATGGGACCATCCAACTTCTTTTGCAATTACATTTTAAGGCTTTCCCTCCTTATGGAGGATGTCAGTGATGGTTTTCTGTGCAAAAGTCAGATCAGGAGTCTTTCCCATGATCGTGCAGCTCTCACCAGTCTGAGAGACCATTTAAAGGCTCAGGAACCCTTTGCAGGTGTTTTGGCTTAATTAGTTGAGTAGAGTGGGACACTTTAAACCTAGAATATTGAACCTTTTCATATTCAAATTTTCTAAGATTGTGGATTTGGAGTTTTCATGAGCTGTACGCCATAATCATCTCAATTATGACAAATCACGGCTTGAACTATCATTCTTTACATGTAACGAGTCTTTCTCATATATTAGTTTCACCTTTTAAAATTCATCACTGAAATAAATTAACTTTTGCACGGTATTCAGTTTTTTTGAGTTTCACCTGTAAGTCATAACATTTACATCTGAAAGATTGAATACCTTCAAACTCTTCAGCTTCTTACAAACTTTGGGAAAAGGTGTGTGTAGGCTTCCCCAAGAGGAACAATGACATTCTAAATGAACACTCATGACCAAATGTACCAGGATTTATTCAATAATGCTTGAAAAGTGACCCTTTTGATGAACCAATGAATTTTGAAAATTCTTTTGAATGAAATCATTGAAGTGAAGACTTTAGAAGACTTCAAGCACAGTTTGGTGATAAGACTCCTAGTCATAATAAAACGTTTGAATGATAAAAATGGTTTTAAGAAGACTACTGTATGTGAATGATGATCCTGGTTGATGTAGCTCAGAGCCCACTCCAGTCTGCTGCACTGCTGTTGGGGGAAATTCAGCATTTCAGGCGTGAAGCGGTGAAGCATTCAGGTCATGGCTTTGCCGTAAAGAGAAAACTTTTGCTCCGCCACCATGCACAGACATCTTCAAGAAATAGACTACAAATTGTTGTATCCATAGGATCAAGCCACTCTTGAACCTAAGACACCTAATAACACCAATGTCATTACTGGGCTAAGGAGAAAAAGAACCAGACCATTTCTTACTGGATTTATGTAAAGCTTTTATTTTTTATTTTTATTGTGGAATCAAGCTCCAGGAGTCTGGAGGAAGTGTGGAGAGGCACAGAATCCAAGTTGCTTGAAGTCCAGTATGAAGTTTCCACATTTTATGATGAATTGGGGTCCCATGTCGTCTGTGTTGTCTAGTCATTTTGAAATGCCTTTACTGTACGTGTGGATGGATTATGTTTATCTACGCTATGTATGTCATGGTTGTAACATCCTGATGTTAGCAGAGTCTCAGCCACACTGACTACAATGCGTTGTGACGTCATTAGTGTCGCGAGACCATGGGTGTACGAGACTTGGTATCGTAATTCAACATGTCGGAGTAAAAAACACAATACAACGCACGCCGGTCTCCTGTGGTTATTATACACACACATCGCGCCATAGGGCAAACACAACAATGGTGACGTGGAAAGTGAGAATGGGTTGTGGATAATCTAGATTCTTGCGGATCATTTATCTGCATTTGATCAGGTGTGTCTTCCCTGCGCGCTCAACAGCTCGGTTCTGCGTGTGCAGGGTCTCCCCTTTTTTTTAATTTTTTTTTTATAATAGATTTGTTAACTGAAATAAATTAAACTAAATGACCATAAAATTCAAACATAAACATCAGTCAGTCAGCAGCGCTGGTGTTTTTGCATTCTTATGATAAGAATGAAATGCAATTATCGTTTTGATCATCATAATCTGCGTGCTCAACGTGTTTTCCGCGCGTGCACGCATCATCCTTCTGCTGTGCGCTCGACTCTGCCTGCACATGCGTACAACGTTTCTTTTCTTGCGCGCTTGACTGTGCGCAGCGCACGCTCACCTTTGTCCAGCGTTAGAAAACTGCCACTGAACTAGACAATGGCAGACTTCCAAAACACGGTGGAAAACAGGTTGAGTGGACAGGGGAGACATGGCACGAGCTTAGCTTCAGCTCACTGTGATGCGGACAAAAGTTCTAGGGAGGAAACTGATCAGTTTTCGTTATTTCACAAAATCTAAATATTTCCCGTAAATTCATGAATTACACTCAAAAGGTATCAAATCCAAATATGAAGTCTGATTGAACTGCTACCATAAACATTTTTTTATTTTATATATAATTGATGTTTTGCTGGCGAAATAAATTTTAGGCAGAAACGTCTTTATGCAGAGACGTCAGCTCATTCTTGTTAATTCGTTTTAAAAACCCCAATTCTGCCAATTCCCCCCATCAGCGAAACCGGTTTGATAGCTTCTATTAACTATAAATCTGCTCATATCTGCGCACGTGTTTATCAGCCGTTTGATCAAAGGTGCTCACTTTCACTTTGCAAAGGCAATGTTTATTGTTTACTGTATATTTAAAGCACATACTGTATGGCTAATTTGAGGTGTGGGGTGGGTCCACATTTAATTGTTGTTTGGTCAAAATCTGGACTGGATTCTGCACTTTTAGAAGCTTTGCCATAGAGAATCTATGTCAAGGGGAAGATGAGAAACACCTGACCCAACAATACAGGTGAGCAGAACGCTGCTATCAAAGACTGATCTCCCCCATGCTATTCCACAATGTGTGCTAAAGAACCTTCAAACTTCAATTTACAGAAAAAAAATAGCATAATAGTTCAGAAGGTCCGTATTGTAAATCACACTGTAAAATATGTAAATAAATCAATAAGGAACTGTGTATAATGTTTTGCAGAAAACTTCAGGGAAAGAGATCAGAATCAGCAGCACCCAGCTGTATCTCCATGAAGAGTGATGAGTCTATGGAACATCCTCTGATGTTTAAAAATGTAGACTCCCCACCTCTGCACAGGTAACATCTTCTCACTGCTAATAAAGACATGGTTATACAATTAACTAGGTAAATCTAATTCCTAAAACTCTCACATACTCACACGCTCACTCACTCACTCACTCATTGTCTACACCGCTTTATCCTGTAATCCTAAAACTATGAACTGAAATTAAACATCTATTAAGTGTCCAAATTTTATTTTAATAAGTCATTATTTATTTATTTGTTTGTTTATTGTTTTTTCTAGTGCTTGAAAAGTGTGCTTGTGGTGTCTTAAAAATAAATGCCACTTGATGTTATTTTGTAACACATGTTAAAACTGTGTTTTACTCAAGTTTTTTTGGTGAATCATTTTTACACTTCAAAATAGCAAGTAAAAAGTTTAAAATAATATAAATATACCTTATGAATTGAGTAAAAATCTGTGAAAAATTAAGTAGACCTTAATAACTACATGTAGTCCAATGATGCATAAGTTTGAGTAAATGTAAAAATTAAACAAACATGACATAAAATGGTTTAAAAAAATTGTATATCCATACTTACAAACGAGTTCCATTTCAGGAGCACGTTTGTAAGTCGAATTTGATCGTAAGTGAGTCTTATACACCTTTGGCTCAAATATACAATATAAAGCATACCAATTCACTTGACTAAACCTGTCCCCTTTCCCAATACTGCCATCATGTGGCCAACAACCATAACCGCAGCTAAGGAAATGAATCTCACAATGAAGTGTAATCACTGCCTCTCTGTATATTTTGACTAGTGGAATCCCGGACGCCATTTGTGTTCAGAGCAAATTTCCCCATAAGAAATAATGGAAACTCCAGTGGTTCATTTCACAACCCAAAAATATTAATATAAAAATATTTATAGAAAATTAAAAGAATTAATAAAACCAATTAACCCGTACACACGTGCACACTAGTGACGGGTCGTCCATGAATGATTCGTTCTTAATCTTTAAGGTGACTCAGAAGAACGAGTAGTCCCAGAGAGTAATTCACTCGTTTTCTATTGGGCGCGCATGCGCAAATCATCGCAAAACCTCTGTAGGTTATGTACAGGGAACAGAAACGAGTCGTTCTAGCCCAAATAATTCGTTTTTTTTTGTCATGTGAGTCCCATAAACGCTATGCAGTACAATAGATTCAAAAGAACGAATGATTTGGACTAAAAGATATGATGGCGAGCTGCTCATTCTGTTTATAATAATATGTCCTTAGCTGCATTGTAATATGTTAATTACTGCGCGGATGTTGACTTTATTTAGACTGCAAACTAAGTTTGCAAATGCCATTCTGTCAAAGTTTACTTCTTTACTTTCTTGGACTGTGAACTCTGTTTTGTGGAGGATTTTCCAAAATTAGGATTATCTACCATTGAGACAGCTTTACAGCACAGCCATTTTCTGTTATCGTGCTTCCAGACTGATTCATTGAAACCAGTGAGGCCGACTCATTTCTCCCGCACCCCCACATGCACACACACAATATACCAAATTTTAGCCATTTTATACATGGCTGTGTACTACATTTGTACAAACACGTGAGCTACTTCCGCGATTTGTTTGCATCTACGAATGTTACAGATGTTTCACAACCATATTTGCACTGCTACTGTTGTGGCACCCGGCAGCGGAATTAGGGATTTGCATTTGCCGGCTTTAAGTTGCTGAGTGGTGCTATAACCATAAACTGAGGCCTCATGTCTTAGTTCATTCTCTCAAGCATTAATGAGCTGCAGCTCATCAACAGCTGCACATGATACTGTAACATAAAAATTCAAGCCACACATTGTAAGTAAACGAACGCATAATCACCGTACTAAAATTACGGTACAAATTTAGAATTTTTATTAAATATAGTAATTTCTTATTTACATCGAATTTAATCGAAGTAAACACAGTGAAACTTTGAATTTTTTTATGTGCAATTTATGTCATTGTGTCCTTTGTGTGTGTTTTTTTTTTGTAGTAGATTTATTAACTGAAATAATTGAAACTTAAATAACCATAAAATTCAAACATTAACCTCTGGTGTTTTTGCATTCTTATGATAAGAATTAAATGCAATAGGCTGTTATCATCATCATCATTTTCTTGAATAAATAGTGAAAACATTTTTAAAATGCAAATTTTTACATTCGAGTAGCATGTATGTTTTGCATACAGTTTTAGTCAAAGCGCACACGCGCTGATTTGAACTTAATATACAGACATATAAAATAAACAGACAGGATCAGCCATTCATTTCCATAAACTTGTTTGTGGTGAAATTAATACATCGTCTTTCCAAAAAGTTTATTGCCAAATAAAAAACAGATGTATGTCAGATTCTCATCTCCTCACGAGCCTGAGCCCCACTCCATATGCGACTGGAACTTCCAGCAGACCTGATTTTCCTAATGTCTATAGAATTAATCTTACTGATCTTGATAATTTTGAAATGCAGGCAGAGTCTTTAGTGTACGTGTGGATGGACTGTATTTATCTATGCTATGTATGTCATGGTGATGTGGAAAGTGAGAATGAGTTGTGGATAATCTAGATTCTTGCAAATCATGCATCTGCATTTGATCTGTGTGTCTCCCCTGCGTGCTCAACAGCCCGGTTCTCAATGTGTTTTCCGCACATGCACACGACATCCTTTTGCTCTGGCACTCGACTCTGCCTGCACGCGCACTAGCTGATTAGAGAAGAAACAGGCAATCTGAAGTGATTGACAGTTTTTAACACTGTACAAAGGTGAACGCGCTTTTCAGTTAAAAATGAACTGAAACTCTGTGTATGCTTGCCTCACAGATGTGAAAAGTATACACTTATAGAAAGCAAAATGTCTGCTTTTACATAAACTAATGGAAAAGCAATTTCAGATTATGTAATTCGTATGAAACGTGAATATACAGAAGGCGCATCCTCTGCAGCTGAGATTTCCTTTTAGCAAAATGTTCCTTTGCACCACCTGGTGGTCAACGGTAAATCACATTCTGGTCTTCTACCTCCGAGGTCCATTCGTATATACCTGTACAATAGTACCTTAGCATACAAATTTAATCCATTCATAAGGCGAGTTCTTAAGTCGGAATTCCACATTGCAAAATGAATTTTCCAATAGGAAATAGTAAATGCAGGTAATCTGTTCGAGCCACCCAAAAATATCACCGAACTAAAATGTGTTAACTAGCTTTCCTTGGCTTTCCACTGATACAAATTAAATTGGAAAAGCTCGTGGACATACTTACTGTTTAAAAAATTTTTATTTACCCTTTATTATTTATGACTAATGAGTATTTTAGTCATTTAGGTCAATACACCTAATCAAAACAAATCACAAACAATGTAACACTGCACATTTGTGTATTTTGTCAAATAGAATTTTGTCAAAAATGTTACATCTTCAGATTCTTTACTTTCCTGCAAACTGGGGGACCTATACAAATGCGTGTGCAGGCATCCCCAGGTCTTAAATTAACAATAACATTTTAAATTAAGACAGGGCACTGAATATCCATGACCAAATGTACCATGACTCATTGGATGATGCATGGACTGGAGTCATATTATAAGTTATCAAGTCTTTGTTAACAACTGTATTTTTTTCCCAAAGAGTTCCACAGATGGCAACAGACAAAATAGAAAAGAACATCACAGATACAGGGTAAGATTAAACCAACACCATGACTGTGACCCTGACACAGTAGTGTTATAAAGCTCTCTCCTGTTATTAACTACAGAGTAATTAGATTATAAAGTGATTACAGGAGAATAAAGCAAACACATTGTAAGAACATCATATAAAACCTTCCTCTGGTAACAATTCAGAGAAAGGGAAAAAAAGATAAATTTAAATTGAACCCCATGTCACATCTTTTTTGCTTCACAATCTTACAGGCATGACCAAGAATCTGCTGCTGTGAATGAATTCCAGAAAAAGTTCAAATTAAAACTGTTAGTAAAGTTCCAGGGTTTGAATGAAGTGATAATAAACCTGGGAAACCAAACACTCCTGAATGAGATCTACACAGAGCTCTACATCACAGAGGGAGACAGTGGAGACGTCAATAATGAACATGAGGTGAGACAGATCGAGGCAGCATCCAGGAGAATAACAGAGGACACACTCATCAAGTGCAATGACATCTTTAAGCCCTTATCTGAACAAGACAAACCCATCAGAACTGTGCTGACAAAGGGAGTCGCTGGCATTGGAAAAACTGTCTCTGTGCAGAAGTTCATTGTGGACTGGGCTGAAGGGAAAGCAAATCAGGACGTCCACCTCATATTTCCACTTCCTTTCAGAGAGCTGAATTTGCTGAAGGACCAGAAACTGAGTCTGATGGAGCTCCTTCATGTCTTTTTCAAAGAAACAAAAGAAACAGAAATGTCCAGTTTGGAAAAGGTTCTGTTAATTTTTGATGGATTGGACGAGTGTCGTTTTCCTCTAGATTTCCAGAACACAGTGAGAGTGTGTGATGTAACTGAATCAGTATCAGTGCCTGTGCTGCTGATAAACCTGATCAAAGGGAATCTGCTTCCCTCTGCTCTCATCTGGATCACCTCCCGACCTGCAGCAGCTGATCAAATCCCCTCTGAGTGTGTCCATCGAGTCACAGAGGTACGAGGGTTCAATGACCCACAGAAGGAGGAGTACTTCAGGAAGAGGATCAGTGATCAGAGCCTGGCCGATAACATCATCACACACCTGAAGTCATTAAGAAGCCTCTACATCATGTGTCACATCCCAGTCTTCTGCTGGATTTCAGCCGCTGTTTTAGAGAGAATGTTGGGTGAAGCAGAGAGTGGAGAGATCCCCAAGACTCTGACTCAAATGTACACACACTTCCTCATCATTCAGATAAACATCATAAGAGAAAAGTACTCAAAAAAACAGGAGAGTGATGAAGAAATGCTTCTTAAACTGGGACAACTGGCTTTTGAGCAGCTGAAGAAAGGCAACCTGATCTTCTATGAGGAAGACCTGAGAGAGTGTGGCATTGATGTGAGAGAAGCAGCAGTGTACTCAGGTGTGTGTACGCAGATCTTCAGAGAGGAGAGTGGACTTCACCAGAATAAAATGTACTGCTTTGTTCATCTTAGCGTTCAGGAACACCTCGCAGCTCTGTATGTGCACCTGATGTTCAAAATAGAAGATATAAATGTTCTTAAAAAGAGTTATGCTTCAGAGCAGAAGAAGAAGATTACAGTTTTAGATTTGCACAAGTGTGCTGTAGATCAGGCTTTAGAAAGTCATACTGGACATCTGAATCTTTTCCTTCGCTTTCTTCTGGGTCTCTCATTGGAGTCCAATCAGAAACTCTTACAGGCCTTAGTAACACAGACAGGAAGTATCTCCCAGAGCACAGAGGAAACAGTTCAGTACATTAAGGTGAAGATAAATGACAATCTTCCTACAGAGAAATCCATCAATCTGTTTCACACTCTAAATGAACTGGGTGATAATTCTCTAGTGGAGGAAATCCAACGCTACCTGAAATCGGGAAAACAAAGTGGACTTTCTTCTTCACAGTTGTCTGCTCTGGTATTTGTGTTACTGACATCAGCACAGGAGCTTGAAGTATTTGAACTGACTAAATATTTTAACACAGATAAGGTAACGGATGATGTTCTTCTCAAGCTGATGCCTGTGATTTCAGCATCCAGGAAAGCAATGTAAGTAAGACTGTAACCAATGTAGCCAAACATTCTATTGTTATGATGGTAGAAAAGAAATCTAAATGAAATTTCTGGCAAATCTGTAATTTGGGATCTTTAGACATTAAGTTGGGATCCAATACAGAGTAGAGCCAATGCAAATATACAATTGAGGGAATACTAAAACAATGTTAAAAGGTCATGTGGTCTGGTAAATTCAGATTACCCCTATTCCAGAGTAATGGTTATGCCAGGGTAAGAAGGCAAGCACATTAAGCAATGTATACATACTGCCCATTGTACAAGCCTGTTATGATCTGGGCTCACCTCAGTTGGCCAGGTCTGGGCTTATGTAGAAACAAAATGAATTCAGCTAAAATTGTGATGTGCTATGGAAAATATTACTAAGTAGGTCTTGTATAAACAATATGAGATCTCATATTAATACACAAATTAATGTACTAAATGAATGCACTAAATGAATGCATGATTTTTTCAACAAAAATAATTCTTTGCAAATGTTCTCAGTTGCCACTGAACACTAGTCATCAGCAATGAATACTGTTTGGAATCTGTTTGGTGTAGGCTTGGGCGCTGTGCTGTGAAAAAATATTTTCCTGATTTCTTCTGCCTTCCAGATTGAATTCTTTTGCATATTTCTCACATTTAAATGATTTTAGATCATCACACACATTTTGCACAAAAATATTTCACAAAAATATTGCATGAAAATATTGCACAAAGATAACCCAAGTAACCATAAAAAGTGCAATTTTTCTCTAAACTTGTTAAAACATAATTAGTCGTAAACATAATGGAGCAACAACTGCAATCGATAACTGACAATGAATCTTTTATATCACTGTGGAGAATGTTTGGCTCACTCCTTCCCCAGGATGAACGACTTGCTTACGGTCATCTCAAATGTCAGGATTTTGACCAGGCCACTCCAAAACCTTTTATAATTTTTTTTCCCCAAACCTTTTTTTTAGCCATTCAGAGTTGGACTTGCCTGGTGTGTTTCGGATCTTTGCCCTGCTGCCTAACCCAAGTGCGCTTGAGGTCCTGAACAGGACTTTCTGGTAGAGCGCAAATTTGTCCAGGTCCTGAAGCTGCAAAGCAGCTGGGGTAGGAAGGAATTTCAAAGCACATCACCACTTTTTTCTGTGACCAAACTGGCAGTCCAACCAGTTAGTTAGAAGTTAGAAGTTCTGATCAGCAAGTAAAGTTTGTGTAATCTACTTGTGAAGTAGATTACACAGGGAGCAGAAAGGGCACACTTAAAAGTACACAGTGGAACAGACCACAGCAATCAGCAATGCATTGCTCTTTCTCTGATATCTCAGATGTGAACACCTGATTTTTGTTGACCTGAATTTTAATATCTGAATTTGGTTAACCTGAATTTGTGAGGTTGAAAACGACATAATAACAAGATGTTGTTAAACAAACTATTCTACATTCTGATAGGCTGTTGTTTCATAGTGCCCACATGGGTCACCTAAAAATGCGGTCATTCAGCTGTCACAAACCTTCAATTCAATTCAATTTTATTTATATAGCGCTTTTAACAATGGTCATTGTCTCAAAGCAGCTTCACAAAATGAAAAGAAAATTTATGGAAGTGTGTATGAGTGAGAAATATGTGTCTAGATAATAATGAGATTGTCCCTGAAGAGCAAGCCAAGGGTGATGGAAACAGTGGCAAGGAAAAACTCCCTCAGATAGCAATAGGAAGAACTCTTGAGAGGAACCAGACTCAACAGGAAACCCATCCTCATTTGTATGATAACGGATAGCAGGGATTATATAACATCATGTGTATTATGTAGCTGGAAGTTCAATATGACAGAAGTTATTTAAATTAACATGGAGCTCAGTTCAGCACAGAATTGAGACAGCAGGTGTAGAGGGCACAGAGGGGTCTGGATCACTGGGAGCTCAGGAGCAGTATGTGTAGTTCCAAACCATCATTCAGCAGAATCCAGCTGGAGCTGGTCCTTCTCTGGATGCCTCTGGGTCCTTGCAGGTTTGGCCTCTGTCTACTGGATCTGGCACAATCTCCAGATGCCTCAGGATGGGTAGAAAAATATAGAGCAGGTAGAAAGAATTAGTGTGGTTGCCCTTCAGGATAGATGTACCGGAGTACGAGGTTGTATGATGAATTACTGTACGTGTATGCCAGATTAAAGAGATGTGTCATAAGTCTACTTTTAAACTGGGAAACTGTGTCTAAGACCCGAACACTGTCAGGAAGGCTATTCCAAAGTTTAGGAGTTAAGTATGAAAACGCTCCGCCCCCTTTTGTAGATTTTGATATTCTGGGAACTACACTACTAAGTCCTGTGTTTTGTGATACTAAGGACCGTGGTGGATTGTAATGTGTCAGAAGACTGGCTAGGTATGAGGGAGCTAAATCATTTAGAGCCTTGTACGTAAGTAATGCTAGTTTGTAATTAATTCTAAACTGAATAGGTAGCCAGGGCAGGAATGATAGTATTGGGGTTATATGATCATATTTTCTGGATCTAGTGAGAACCCTGGCGGCTGCATTTTGGACTAACTGAAGCTTGTTTATAGAGGATGTAACAATCACCTAGTAATGCATTACAATAGTCCGGTCTGGAGGTCATGAATGCATGAACTAGCTATTCTGCATCAGATACAGATAAAATGTTCCTAACATTGTTGCCCCAACAATATTTCCAAGATGGAAGGAGGCTGTTTTTGTAATATAAGAAATATGATTTTCAAAGGACAAGTTACTGTCTAATATTACGCCCAGATCTTTCACTGTCGAGCTGGTAGTAATAGTACATTCTTCTAAACGCAAGCTGAATTGCGAGAGCTGATGTGTACTGGTTTTTGTGTACATGAAAACATGACAACATGAATCGTGTGATGAAAAATGTGATGAATTAGAAAAATCTACTTAAAATATATATATTTTTTATTGGCTCATGATCTTTCTTGGACCTGGGGCTTCAGCCCAGATAGGCCAATGCATTTGGTGGCCTAGCCTGTTCCTTGACAGCTTTCTTTATTTCCTATGGAATTTGTGTTGGAAAATTTTTTAAGAACATTGTGACTGGATCTTGGTAACCAGGGCCATGATGACACTGACATGCAAGCACACACAGTGCATGTTCATTTTCTTCCCCATTTCTCTTGAAACTGGTTTAATTTTATATTTTTAAATACAAACTAATCCCATATTATTTGTACTATTTATTTATCTAGATACTAGTTACCTTTGGTTAACTATACTAAATTTATTAATAGTATTATTAGTAGTATTATTATCATCATTATTGGTTCTGTGTCACTCATTCTATTCAAGCTTTGGACTGTAAAGCTTATAGGAAAAAAATTACCCTGTGGATATTTACAACAGATTCTATCTATTGTTACATTTTAGATTGGAGAAACTGATGTTTATACGTTTGACAATTATGAAAATAAGAAGGCACAATGAAAGTTTTGACAACTTGTTTGATTATTTGCACTAATATTATAGTTGAATATGATTTATTTTATTTTATTCAGTATCAGGTGTAACTTGCTTGGCTTTAAAAGTTGGTCAGCTATGGTCTCGACACTTAGCTCCAAAACCACTAGTCTGAAAGAATTGGAGCTGAGTGTGAAAACACTGGATCTGTCCTACCATAAACTAGGAGAATCAGGAGCGAAGTATCTCTCTGCTGTACTGGAGAATCCTCACTGTAAACTGGAGAACCTGAAGTAAGATTATCTCTCTAAAAGTCAGAATAACTCAATAAAAGGTGTTTTGTAATACAAACATCATATTTATAGCCATAGAACTGGCTAACAGTTCCCCTAATATATAATAGGGAGTTTAAATAATTTATATGACTTGATTTGCCTTGTAAAACAAAAGGTCCTTGTTTTATTCGTTATATCTATATAAGGTCTGACATCATAGCTTATTAAAAACAAATTTATTTATTTAAGCATATTTAAATAAAATGAGATAAAACATTAAAATTTCACATACATTTTTTACAGCATTTTGGATTGTTGTAGCAGGCACTAGAATATAATTTTAGGTGACTTTAAGGTCAGAAGTACTTGTAAATCAAGAGAGTCTTAACAGCAAGTAAACAAAGATACAAATCTGTTGATGAAGAGTGTGTTATTGTGTCTCTCCACAGGTTGTGTGATTGTGGTGTCTCAGATAAAGACTGTGATGCACTAGCTTCAGCTCTGAGATCAAACCCCTTATCCTTGAGAGAACTGAGTCTGTCCTTTAATAATCTAAGCGACTCGGGAGTGAAATGTCTCTCTGCTGTACTGGCGAATCCTCACTATAAACTGGAAAAACTGAGGTAAGCTCAACTTTCTGAGCGTGGCATCACCTGCTCCTTGGTAAGACTGAACAGACACTTCATCATCAACGTACTGAGGAGGAAGACTACGTAGTTTCAAAACACACTGATGAGTTTTCTTTCGGTCAGGTGTATGTGTGAGAAGCGAGGAGCCAAACATGACTTAATGTAAATGCAGTATGTCTGAAATTACTTTTTAGACACACTGCAAATATAGAATGACTCAATTTACTAAAACACTTGAATTAATCACACAAGCTGCAGCTGGAAAACAAACTAAATAAATGCAGTAAGAGTGAAATGCGTAGTGTACTTGCAGTATAATGTAATTGAAGTATAAAGAGAAAAAATGGAAATTTAAATAAATGAATACCATTTGTCTAAATGACATTTAAAAATTTGTCATTTAGATGACATTTATTACATTTGTCACATTTAGATCTTTGCATAAAAACCATAAGGAGCTGAAATGTGGTACAGTATATGGCAGCCCCACAGACAAACAGTATTACAACCATGTAGTTTTCCTCCATAGTAAAATATTAAAATTGTGTAATTTTTTCAAATTTGGTCATAAATATATAAGAAATAGTACATTTCTTAAGTATATCTTCTATCTAATATATCTAATATATCTAATATATATATATATATAAAATATATTTTTAAGGTAAATAATGGTTTCATTACTCGGTTTGCTAACTATGTTGCTAACAGAACTTCAGCCTGCAACTCATAAATTATTTGTCTAAATGCCAAGTGACCAGCATGAAATTATGATATTTTTAATGTAATACATTTTGATCACACTTGTGCTGAAGCATTTTCTCTGCTTCAGAGAGAAATTATACTCCTCACCTTGCAGGATCAGAATCCCACCGAGACCTGTATGTGTTATCTTGAACATACAGTATATGAACAAACAATTTCATTAAAATTCTAAAGAATCATAAACAATAAATAACATAACATAGTTGACAGGCACTTGATATACTCCATGACAATGAGCTATTATAGATAAAATATTTCCAAAATGATAGAAAACTTGCCACAGTATCTTTAAAATTTAGGCCAGAGTGAAAAATGAGATCGTGTGATGCAGGTTACTGGACATTGGGATAAAATTATTTTTGAGTTTCAGGATGGAGTTCTATTAGTAACTTTGTTGACAGATCTTTTACAGATATTAATTAATTAATTAATGCAAGTACATCATTTAAAACAGAAAACCTGATTATTAATAATTTTGAAATAATAATAATAATAATAAAAATCTTTTTATATTCATTGTTTTCAAACCAAGAAACCCTCAATTGCAAAACATGGAAAAAATGGTAAATTTGGCAACATTATGACAATTTTCAAGTAAAGTGAAGTGAAATGAAGTAAAGCAAAGTGAAGCATAGGGTGCAAATGACTTTTGTGTAATATTATAATTAGCTTTCCCTTAATAGGTCAAATATAATATTTTTAAGAAAATATTTAGAATAATTATACTCATCATCAACATGCAGTGGAACCTTGGATTGCGAGTAACGTGATTTGCGAGTGTTGCGGAAGACGAGCAAAGATTTGTAATACTTATAATTACTGATATAATCAACATCTGTGCACATGTGTACTGTTTACGATAACACTGTGACCAAGCATGTGCATGTAAAACATATATATTTTTTAGTTTGTATGCATATGTGTACTGTTTATTATAACACGTGTGCATGCGTGTAAAGCAAAAGCAAGTCTCATGAGATCATTTTCTGTGTATGTGTGTGTGTCAGCCGGCACTGCACTGCGCACACTAGTCATTGGACATCGTGCCTCTTCACACACACCTCCTCCTCTTGCCTTCACACACACACACTCTACACACTCTGCACAGAAACACTGCTCTGTTAATGTGCATGTTAATTTGTTTTATTTTTACTTTACAGCAGTGATTCCGTTAGTCTGCGCTCATTCAAGTGAATTACCTCTGATTATGTTTGTAATCCAAGGTTCCACTGTACATGGAATGTACCCCAAATTATAGAATGACTTGTGTATCAGTAATAAAACACATTCTAAACTTAATGCAAGTCACAATATTATACATTGTAATTCTGTATAAATCTAACATTCAAGCATATTGACATAAACACAATAAAATTTGTTGGTCTTGTTTGTACTGAATAAACCATTTTCATAGTTTACACGTCATATTTGCATTTAAAGTACATTTGATATGTATAATTTACCAGTTTAATCATGTACAAGGATCTAACAACTTCTCAAACACTGTAATTGTATGTCTCTTCAGATTGGAATGGTGTGATATCTCAGATGAAGGCTGTGCTTCTCTGACTTCAGCTCTAAGATCAAACCCCTCACACCTGAGAGTGCTGAATCTATCAGGAAATAAAATAGGAGACACACAAAAGAAGCTTCTCTCTGCTTTTAAGGATGATGAACATTACAAACTTGAGGAACTAAGGTGAGTAATGATCTTTTGTTAGTGTGTTATAAAACGACAAATCATTAGCATTAGTTTGTACATTTCCCTTTAGTGCCAATAAATATCAGATTAGTACAATATAAAATAAAATCAGTTTATTAAAAATATAAATATATATAAATAAAAATTTTAGGGTACAGTAAAATGCTTATATGACCACCTGTGACAAAAAAAAAAAAAAAACTATTCAAATAAAGAAATAAAATATGGAATAAGAGAGAGTTTTACATATATAGAAAACTTTAGTTGTAAAATTTTAAATATAATATTTTTTTAACAATTGGATTTAAGGCTCTTAAGCATGGCTGGATGAGAATAGTGATGTGATGAGTAAATATTTGTCTCTAGCCAAGTGCTATAGCAGAGATGCTACTAAAAGTTTTAATAATTAATTATAAACAGGAGATGATGATGTTTCTCATGGAGCAGAGATACTTACATGCTGTTAATCAGGACGTACTGTGATTCCAGTTTGTGATTATTAATTGACATGTTTTTTCTTTTAGCTTCGGGATATGATATAGAGTGTAATGGTCAAGCATTTTTTTGGAGGAACAGGTTCGTAGAATTCCCATCTAAAAGGATTGGCATCTGAGAAGTTTATCTGAAGATTTTATCCAGGAAAGGCTTTAGAAGCCACTAAAATTATAGTGTACAAAAAATGTTTATTTATTTCCATGATGCAATTCAAAAGTGAGGCTCATATAGATTCACTACATATATTTTTTTTTATGATATATAAAAAATATATTTTAAGTATATTTTAAGTGATCATGGTTTACAACTAAGAAAACCCAAAACTCAGTCTCTCAGAAAGTTTTAGAGATATTTACAATAATTTTAGAGTATTAGAGACTCATGATGTCACACTCTAATCATCTAGTTAATCCAAAACACCCGCAAAGATTTCTTGAGCCTTTAAATAGTCTTTCAGTCTGGTTCAGTGTTCAGTCAGGAGCCGCACACACGTATCCAGGACATGGGCTACAACTGTTGCATTCCTTCTGTCAAGCAACTCTTGAATCAGAGAAGTCCCATGTAAAGTTAGCAGGCAGTGGTGGTTTGGCGAGCCCTGTCATCTGCTGGTGTTGGTCCATTTTTTTTTATTATCAGGTCTAAGGTCAGCTCAGCCATCTACCAGGAAGTTTTAGAGCTCCTCATGTTTTCCTCTGCTGACCATCTTTATGGAGATGCTGATTTCATTAACAGCAGGACTTTCCACATGCACACACTACCAAAAGTACTAATAACTGGTTTAAGTATCATCGTGTCCCTGTGCTTGATGGACCGGCAAACTCACCCGACCTAAACCCCATAGAGAATCTTTTTGTTAGCTGTTAGCCATAAGCATCAAAATGAAAGGAAATAAACATTTGAAATATATCAGTCTTTGTCTAATTAATCTATATAACATGAGGTTCACATTTTAAATTGAATTACAGAAATAAACTTTATGATGATATCCTAATTTATTGAGATGCACCTGTTTTTACCCACTTAGAATATCTTGTGAAATTGTGCATACAAAATATATTTTAAAAAAATCAAATACATCAATATACTTTCATTGTTTTGTTGTTTTAATACTGTTTTTAACATGTCAACAAAAGTATATGTCGTGCAAAAGCATAATATAAATCTTCTGATTGTAGAGGGTCGTAGTATGAGGCAAATACAACCCCAGATGAACAACATACAACTTTTTCACTGTGCAATTATTCTAGAGGCAAACATCATTGTATTCTATTGGCAAATATGAGACCATCTTTCCAACAGCTAAAACTTGGTTGAAATTCAACAAGACAATGATCCAAAGCACACCAGTATGGCTAAAAAATAAAAGATTCAAGATTTTGGAATGACCTAGTCAAAGTCCAGACCTCAACACAATTGAAAAGCTGCAGGTGAATCTTAACAAAGCGGTGCATAAGCAAATTAACCTCAACGAACTAAAGCAATGCTGTAAAGAAGAATGAATCAAAATGATGATAGACAGATAAAGTAATTATTATTGCTGTTGTTATTGCTGATAAAAGTGGATCTACAAGCTATTAAATCTTAGTGTTGCCCACATGATTTTTTTAGCTTAATTTTTTTGTTAAATAAATAATGGCAATGAGGAAAAAAGTTACATTTACATATGTTGTTATATGTTAATGTTGTTGGCACTAACATTAACTTCTAAATTACTGTTACAAATGATATATAATTACTCAAAAAACTCCATTGATGTGATATGATGATTTTTATTCATGATTTTTGTAATGTATCAGTCTCTTTTTATGTTTCCCTCTCTATTGTTTTAGACAAATAAATTTGTATTATTTCCATTTTTTATGTGTACCATGTACTTTATGGTTTATTTTTTTTACTTGTGTTTGTTTGTTTGCTTGTTTGTTTGTTTGTTTATTCATTTATGTATTTAAAAATATTCAAATGTAATCAATTTTGGACTCAAATCAACTTAAATCAAATGGCTTGCGCCACCATAACTTTTTTCACTTTTTATATTATATTTTATATCATACATAATAGATGCTTATTGTGATATAATTATCTTTATATCCTATTGGACAATCCCCTCTAAAACAGTTCTCCTTTTCTGTATATCAACTTTTATCCATAGAAACATTTGAGTTTGCATAATGTAATGCAGTTTTTGGTAACTTTTGGATATACTAAAATATTCTTTCATTGGTGCAAGTTTTGGGTTTTACATATTCAAATTAGTATAGCCTGCATGTTTAGTTAATTTAGGAGGAAAATGGATGGAGTATTTTAAATATATAATTTCTACATTTCGCAACACTTTGAAAGCGAAAAGTAATTTAAGATTTATTCACATAGGAGGGATGTGAGAAAGTCATTGAACTGCAAATCCTGTTCATAGCTAAAAGCTGTGTGGTCATACTATGTGGGCTTTAGGTTAGTCAGGCCCTGAGGCCCTTAGGCAACAGAACAGAGTGGAGCAGGTTAATGTCACATCTGTGCCACCTCAGCCCTGGGGAGTAAGATCTGGCTCACCGGATTACTGAGCCGACGCTTTTGTCCCCCCCTAGTGTGTCTACGAGTGTACTTGTTTTCACTGTTTAACCAAATTAAGTTCACCTGTGTCGTCCCCGTGTGTCTCTCTATTTATTCCGGTCGAACCCGTACACACTTGTCTGTTCACCGTTGTGCACCTTTATGTTTCATGTTTGTATGTCGAGAAACACGTTTGTTTCATCTCTCCCCCAGGACTGAGGAGGCTCTGCACGGTGCGGCTGGTCATTGTCAAGGTCAAGGCTGAAGGAAGCTCAGTCTGCTGCCAGTTCTCGTTGGCTGTTTAAGTTGTTTCTTTTTTTTGTTGTTTTCTTTGTTGCAACGATTTCGACCAGCCCACCTCCAGACCCAGCCGGGGGAGATTGTCTGTGTTTAGTTTGTTTTCCTTGATTTTGTTTTCCTGGACCTTGCAGAAAGAAAAGCAGAAAATAAATAAAGACTAAAGTATCCGAATTAACCCTGCGTCTGCGTCCGCCTCTCGTCACACGAGTCATGACAGATGAACAGACCTACCAGGACGCAGCAGGGATTCCCCTGCCTGAAGACACCCCGATGCAAGAGTATCTACGGTGCCAGCAACGAGAGATTGACAACCTGGCGCGAGCCGTCAACGATCTCGCCTACAGCGTGAGCCAGCTCGCGACTGCTCGAGCACATTTACATTTACATTTACATTTAGGCATTTGGCAGACGCTCTTATCCAGAGCGACTTACAAAAAGTGCTTTAAAGTTTACATTACTGGATAGATACTTACACTGGGTTAACTAGGTCAATAACTAAGTGCGATTAGTCTAACACAACTGGGAAGAGTTTTTTTTTTTTTTTTTTGGGGGGGGGGTTAGTCCTGTAAGTACTGGAGAAATAGATAAGTTTTGAGTCGCCGTTTAAAGATAGTCAAAGTCTCTGCTGTACGGACATCTAGAGGAAGTTCGTTCCACCACCTAGGTGCCAGAACAGAAAAGAGTTTGGATGAATGCCGCCCTCGATCCCTGAGAGATGGTGGGACGAGGCGAGCAGTGCTGGAGGACCGGAGGGAACGCGGCGCAGTGCGTGGTGTGATTAGAGCAGAGAGGTAAGTGGGTGCTGGGCCATTTTTAGCTTTGTAGGCAAGCATCAGTGTTTTGAATTTGATGCGGGCAGGTACAGGAAGCCTGTGCAAGGAGCGGAGGAGTGGGGTGGTGTGGGAGAACTTGGGAAGGTTGAAAACGAGACGTGCTGCTGCATTCTGGATCAGTTGCAGAGGACGAGTTGTGGACAGAGGCAGGCCAGCCAGGAGTGAGTTGCAGTAGTCCAGTCTTGAAATAACAAGGGACTGAACAAGCACCTGAGTAGCCTGTGAAGAAAGAAATGGGCGGATTCTTCTGATATTGTAAAGAAGAAATCTACAAGAGCGAGTAAGGTTAGCGATGTGAGGGGAAAATGACAGATGATTGTCCATGGTTACCCCAAGATTGCGGGCAGTGGCTGAAGGAGTGATTTGAGTGTTGTCCAGGGATATCACAAGATCTTGACCTGGGGATGCGTCACCAGGAATGAACAACAGTTCGGTTTTACTCAGATTGAGTTTCAGCTGATGAGCTGCCATCCAGGATGAGATGTCTGCCAGACATGCTGAGATCCGCGTGGAAACCCGAGTGTCAGAGGGAGGAAAGGAGAAAACAAGTTGATTGTCATCTGCATAACAATGGTATGAAAATCCATGCGATAATATGACCTTACCAAGAGACCGGGTATAGAGGGAGAACAGAAGAGGACCAAGTACTGAGCCCTGCGGAACACCAGTAGAGAGTCTACATGGGGCAGATGTAGATCCCCTCCATGTCACCTCATATGACCTATCTTCTAGGTAAGAAGCAAACCATTGCCACGCTGTTCCACAAATACCAAGGCTTGTGAGAATAGATAATAGGATCTTGTGGTTCACTGTGTCAAATGCAGCTGACAGGTCCAGCAGCATGGAGCTTCTCAGTGACTGACAGAAGGGCAGTCTCTGTGGAATGTGCCACCTTGAATCCAGATTGGTTGGGATCATTAAGGTTGTTCTGTGAGAGATAAAGAGACACCCTCTCCTGATAAAGAGCACCCTCTCCTCCTCCGCGCCGGCGCTCCGCGCCGTCACCACCACGCGCGGCCCCCCCGGAGAGATATGCGGGAAATCCGGAGGGGTGCAAGCGGTTCCTCCTGGCCTGCGAGCTCTATCTGGCAGATTATCCAGATATGCTCGAGCAGAAGAAGATCAGCTTTATCACCCAACAGCTTACAGGGCCAGCGATGGACTGGGCGGCAGCGGTGTGGAGTGCCGGTGGACGCGTCACGTCCTGGTACGAGAGATTTCTCCAAGAATTCCGCGCGGTGTTCGATCACCCAGATCAGGGCAGGTCGGGGGAACAACAACTGCTGAGGCTGAGGCAAGGTACCAACACTGTGGCAGACTATGCGGTGAAGTAACGGATCCTAGCCGCGGAGAGCGGTTGGTGTGAGAGAAGCTTGCTAGCCAGGTTCCGGGATGGGCTACAATCAGAGATCCAGCTGGAGCTCTCGTGCCGCGACACGGGCATGAATCTCAACGAGTGCATCAATCTGGCTATCAAGCTGGACCAGCACCTCCGCGGTCAACGTCGTCACGCCCCTTCCAGAGGATCGGGGGGGAGATCCGAAACCAAGAGCCGCAACAGCCTCAGCCAACCCCTGCTCGAGCCGCGCGAAGGAACGGCGTTTGAGCCGATGGACGTGCGCTCATCCCGCCTTTCGGCCCAGGAGAGGCAGAGAAGAATGGCATCGGGGTTATGTTTGGTCTGTGGGGGGGAAAGACACCGAGTCAGCAACTGTCCAGTGCTTAAAGTAACGTCACACACACCACCTCGCACTCATCACCCTTTCTGTTTGCATGCCTCATTGTCATTTAATAACTGCACCGTGTCTGTTTTCCCCCTTATAGATTCGGGTTCGGCCGGAAATTTCATCTCTACTTCTGTAATTTCCTCGCTACAAGCCCCCGTGTCGAAGCTTCCATGTCCGATCGCAGTGAAAGCGCTGGATGGCAAACAATTAACACACTCGCCTCTTGAATTCATCTCCGTGCCCCTTCGGTTAACTTTCCCCGGTCACACCGAGGAGTAAAAATTTTTTGTGCTTCCTCGGATGGACCAGTCCGTCGTGCTGGGTCTGCCCTGGCTCAGTTTACACAATCCGAATTTTAATTGGGCAGAATCACGCATCACATCTTGGGCCCCGCGATGCGCTAAAGTATGTACACCATCAACACTGGTTGCCCAAACTACATCAATTGAGAGTCCGCATGCCCTCGTTTCGGTCCAAGTGCCATCTGAGTACGAAAGTTTCAGAGACGTATTTAGTGTTAGGGCAGCAGCACGACTTCCCCCTCATCGGTCTTGGGACTGCACGATTGAGCTCCTGCCGGGGAAAGCACCGCCTTGCGCGCGCGTTTATCCATTGTCTGTGGTGGAGACCCGGGCTATGGAGGAATACGTGAGCGAGGCTCTCCAGCAGGGGCTAATCAGCAGGTCCACGTCACCCGCTTCGGCAGGTTTCTTTTTTATCGAAAAAGAAAAGCGGGGGTTTACGTCCATGCATTGATTACCGTGGTCTCAATGCGGTTACAGTAAAGTATAAGCACCCACTGCCGCTGGTGCCGGCCGCAATCGACCAACTCCAAGGCGCCTCTATCTTTACAAAACTCGATCTCCGCAGCGCTTACAATCTCGTTCGTGTACGTAAAGGCGATGAATGGAAGACTGCATTTAGCACGACATTAGGTCATTACCAATACAATGTGATGGCGTATGGACTGATAAATGCACCTGCGGTGTTTCAGGGGTTCATGAATGACGTGTTCCGGGATATGTTAAACCGTTACGTTATAGTATACTTGGATGACATACTGGTGTACTCGCGGTCATATTCGGAACACGTCTCTCATGTGGCCGCCGTTCTTCGTCGTCTGCGTGTACACGGGCTCTATGCGAAGGCGGAGAAATGTGAATTCCACAAGAAGGAGATTTCGTTCCTCGGCTATCGCATAGGGCCATGGGGGGTCGAGATGGAGGTGGCCAAGGTCGCGGCGGTGCAACAATGGCCGGAACCCAGATCAGTCAAAGCGCTACAGAGTTTTCTCGGGTTCGCCAATTTCTATCGGCGGTTCATCCGGGGCTTTAGTATGATGGCAGCACCGCTCACAAATTTACTAAAAGGGAAACCGAAAGTGCTGCGCGCGTTCCCGTCGGAAGCGCGCACAGCGTTTCAACTTCTCAAGAAATCTTTTACTACTGCACCCATTCTAAAAATACCCGACTCAGAGAAACCTTTTGTAGTCAAGGTCGATGCGTCGGAAGTTGGCATCGGGCAGTGCTGTCGCAACGCCAAGGCCACCCAGAAAAACTCTATCCCTGTGCTTTCTTTTCGCGTAAACTAACACCTGCCGAGCATAATTATGATATCGGTAACCGCGAACTGCTAGCAATAAGAGCAGCGTTAGAGGAGTGGCGGCATTGGTTGGAGGGAGCTAAACACCAGTTCACGGTGCTAACTGACCATCGAAACCTGGAATACATCCAACAAGCTAAAAGGTTAAACCCTCGTCAAGCCCGCTGGGCGCTGTTCTTCACACGGTTCCATTTTAAAATCACTTATCGGCCCGGGTCGAAAAATAAGAAAGCGGATGCGTTATCACGCTGTTTTCCGACACCGGAGCAGAATTATGATCCTGACCCCATCCTGCCCTCGTCTCTCGTGGTGGCTCCGATCGCGTGGGATCTCGATTCGGAGATCGCTCTCGCAGCTCGGTCCAACCCCGTGCCGGGGAGCTGTCCTCCGAATCGAACCTACGTACCGGAGGCACTTCGAGAACGAGTGACGATTGAAGCACACTCAAGCTTGTCATCGGGACACCCGGGGGTAACTCACACGTTTAATCTCCTGGAACCCAAGTTCTGGTGGCCAAAAATGCGTGAAACCGTAAGAGCAGTTGTTTTATATTGTGCTATCTGTGCAACAACAAAAAGTCCTCATTGTTTGCCCGTTGGTAAACTAATGCCCCTGCCCACGCCTAACAGACCGTGGTCACACATCGCTGTGGATTTTGTAACGGATCTGCCGGTGTCGAAAGGGTACACGACGATCCTTGTGGTGGTAGATCGCTTTTCCACGGGATGTCGCTTTGTTCCGTTTAGCTCTCTCCCATCAGCCCTCCAGGTTGCAGAAACCCTATTCGAGACAGTGTTTCGCTGCTATGGTATCCCGGGGGACATTGTTTCAGATCGTGGTCCCCAATTTATCGCTAGGGTCTGGAAGGCTTTCTTTCAGAAGTTGGGGACCACTGTTAGTCTAACCTCAGGCTATCACCCCGAGTCTAATGGACAGGCAGAGCGGACTGTCCAGGAACTCGGAAAGTACCTCCGTGCATACTGTAGTAGTCGACAACATGAATGGGCAGACTGGTTAATCTGGGCGGAATATGCACAAAATTCACTACGTCACTCCGCTACCGGCCTGACGCCGTTTCAGTGTGTGCTCGGGCACCAGTCCCCGCTCTGCCCCTGGGATGCCACGCCCACCGATGTGCCCATGGTGGATCAGTGGTTTAAAAGAGCGGAAACAGTGTGGGAGAACGCACACACTAAAATCTCCAAAACAGTTCGTCGATTTAAAAAATTCACCGATAGACGACGAGGGGAAAGTCCTCCGCTCCAGGTAGGTGATCGGGTATGGCTCTCGACACGGGATCTTAACCTCAACCTCCCTTGCCGCAAACTCACCCCTCGATACATCGGTCCCTTCCCCATCCTTGCACAAGTAAACCCGGTTTCTTTTAAGTTACAGCTCCCCCGTCATCTCCGTATTAACCCTGTCTTTCATGTTTCCCTTCTCAGGCCAGTGATCCGGGGGCCGCTGGACGGAGGCGTCGCAGAGCTGGCGCTCCCCGGGGCTGTAGAAATAGAGGGCGCCCCCACGTTCAAAGTCAAGTAACTTCTGGACTCCCGGAGGAGAGGGGGGTCCCTCCAATATCTGGTGGATTGGGAGGGTTACGGCCCGGAGGAACGGAGGTGGGTCCCGGCCCGAGACATCCTCAATCGCGAGCTCATTTCCGAGTTTCACCAAGCTCGGCCGGATCGCCCAGCGCCGCGAGCACCGGGTCGACCCGCCCGCCGGCAATCCCGTCAGTCCGGTGGGTCCCTACTCCCTCCGGTAACGCGGAGAGAGCGCCCACACCGCCCTCGGGAAGCCGGTCCTGGGGGGGGCGGGTACTGTCACATCTGTGCCACCTCAGCCCTGGGGAGTAAGATCTGGCTCACCGGATTACTGAGCCGACACTTTTGTCCCCCCCTAGTGTGTCTACGAGTGTACTTGTTTTCACTGTTTAACCAAATTAAGTTCACCTGTGTCGTCCCCGTGTGTCTCTCTATTTATTCCGGTCGAACCCGTACACACTTGTCTGTTCACCGTTGTGCACCTTTATGTTTCATGTTTGTATGTCGAGAAACACGTTCGTTTCATCTCTCCCCCAGGACTGAGGAGGCTCTGCACGGTGCGGCTGGTCATTGTCAAGGTCAAGGCTGAAGGAAGCTCAGTCTGCTGCCAGTTCTCGTTGGCTGTTTAAGTTGTTTCTTTTTTTTGTTGTTTTCTTTGTTGCAACGATTGCGACCAGCCCACCTCCAGACCCAGCCGGGGGAGATTGTCTGTGTTTAGTTTGTTTTCCTTGATTTTGTTTTCCTGGACCTTGCCTGACTGAAAAGCAGAAAATAAATAAAGACCCGAGTAAAAGTACCCGAATTAACCCTGCGTCTGCGTCCGCCTCTCGTCACACGAGTCATGACAGTTAATCAATGCACAGAGTAGATGTTGAAAGCTGGCATATTCATCAGGGTGACACAGGAGGATGTGTGGGGAAAAATGGAAAGGAAAAAATACTTTTTAATGGTATTGTTTTGTCGAAAAACATAAATACTAAAACTGAAATTGGTAAGCTTGGATATGCTGTCATTTTTATAAATGTAAAATATAATCATGAATAATACAATTAATTTAAAACATCTGTTTGTTGTCAGACTGATCCTATTAGGTTTGTCACATTTGTGAGATCTGTGGGCTGTCAGACTGAGCCTGTTTAGTCAGTTTCTTCAGTTGGCATCCATACTATTCCGAGAACACTTGTAAAAGGGTACTATAAAGCTTTCTTTAGAGAAGATAACTAAAACCTCTATGTTCCATCTATTCTCTTTTTATCATCAGAGTTCTGTTGGCTAACTTTAGGTTTATATGTAATCAATCCCACATCTGCCCTTTCTCTTACACTGTTGTATTAAAAACTATTCCATTAAAACTCTCGTTACTTTTACTTAACTGTTTCTTGTGTTTGTTTTTTTATGTCCACACCCCCGTTTCCATTTATATTTCTATGGTTCACGTAACCACACTTTTGTTTACACATCCTATTTTCCAACCTCAACCCATTCTGTACAAGTAATAGCAGGATCATGAAAAATAAAAAGTTAACCATACGTTTTAACTAAAAATGTTAAGTCACACATATCTGTAATTCATTACTGCTGGAGTGTCCTAAATAGCAATAACACAGTGTAAACATACTTTTTTACTTTTTCTTAGCTTCAACATTCTCCAAAAAATAATTTAATGCATTTAGTTTGCTCACTGCAGATTATGTTTTGCACATCACTGCTCATATAACAGAAAAAATAAATGTGATTGGCTTGTCACAATGTATTGTCTTTTGTCCGAAAATGTGGCCACTACATGCACCTAGAAAGTCCAGGCTTCTAAAATTTGTTTATCCGCCAATAAGCCACAAGACCACATAACTTTGACATATTAAAGTTGATGATCAATAATAGATGAAGACATTTTAAATGGCCAGTTGGTCCATGACAGAAACCAGTCATGAACATATGAACCCATGTGATTCCCACATAGATGCAATGAATGTAGCCCCGTCTTGTTAGTGCCCACTGGTTGTAATACTGTATATTTCCACCAGGAGAGAGTAGCTGCTTCAGATAATTGCAGTGTTGGTCTGAGTAGCATCCATTTAATTATGCTTGAATAAAGAGATTGTGTGACTGGAAGTTACTGCATTATCTACATACAGTATTTTCATTGTTAAATAAAGAGTGTCATCTAGGGCACTTTGTGTTCTCAGGTTCTGTCGTTCGCGTATGCCTTAAAAAAAAAAACATAATTTTTCCTCACAAACACGCAGCATGACACACCATGGCCAATTTGGGAACACCAGTTAACCTAATCTACATGTCTTTGGACTGTGGGAGGCAAATGGACTACCTGGAGGAAACTCACCAAGCATGGGGAGGAGATGCAAACCCTCCCCCTACAGACTTAAGGTGGAAATTGTACCCACAGCCATGGAGGTGTGAGGCCACAATGCCAACCACAATGCCACTAGCAGACAATTCAGACCGCACACAAGTTGGGCACAGGTTTTATGCCAGGTGCCTTTTCTGACGCAACCCTCCCATTTTTTCTGGGCTTCGGACAAACACTTCATCCAGTTGATAGGAATCAAACCCGGGGCTTTTGCATGGCAGATGAAACAACTACCACTGAGCCACCAGTGCCCTATTGCCCTGGTGACGTCAGACACAAAATCACTAGTCTGAAAGATTTTAAGTTGGTGGAACTTTAAGGTGACAGTTACTGTTACTTAAGTACTTACTTTTTCAATTAGAACCAGAATCAGAATCAGGAGAGTTTTATTGCCAAGTACGCTTGCACGTACAAGGAATTTGTTTTAGTGACAGAGCTCCAGGACAAAACAAATATCAAGACAAAACAGCACGACACGAAACAGGAAAAAAAATTAAATAGAAAATTACAACAAATTGAGTAGGATGGATTTTTTTTTGGGTTAACATCAAATGGAGTAGGGTGTGAGATACTTGCACACAATATTGCACATATATTTAATGCACAGTGAGAAGAATGTTTTAGCTGTTCATGAGGTAAATTGCCTGGGGAAAAAAACTGTTCTTGTGCCTGACTGTCCTGGTGTTCGATGCTCTGTATCGTCGGCCAGACGGCAAAAGTTCAAAGAGAAGGTGGCTTGGGTGTGAGGGATCCAAAGTGATATTCCGAGCCCTTTTCTTCACCCTTTTCTTCATTCTTCGTGCACAGGACGGATTCAATGACGGCTGAGTAGAACTGTGTGAGCAGCTCCTGTGGGAGGTTGAACTTCTTCAGCTGGTCGAAGGAAATACAACCTCTGATGGGCCTTTTTAACAGTGGAGTCAATGTGAAGGGCCCACCTCAGGTCCTGAGAGATGGTTGTGCCCAGGAACCGGAATGTCTCCACTGCTGTCACAGTGCTGTTCATGATGTTGAGTGGGGGAAGTGCCGATGGGTTTCTCCTGAAGTCCACGATCATCTCCACTGTCTTGAGCGTGTTCAGCTCCAGGTTGTTGTGACTGCACCAGACAGCCAGCTGCTCGACTTCCCTTCTGTATGCAGACTCATCACCGTCCTGGATGAGGCCGATTATTGTAGTGTCATCTGCAAATTTCAGGAGCTTGACAGTGGGGTCTGTAGTGGAGTTACTTAAAATATCAAACTTGAAAAGTGTAATTTCTACAAACTCATAAATACCAAAAAGTTGTAAATACTCATCAAGGTCTATTAATTTGAATTAATTGTAATTAAAGTTAAAAGTACTCAATATGTTTAATTACTTTGAGCATTAGGGTTTACAGTGCACATGTCCTTATATTTTAGCGCATTTTAGGGGCCTAGACATTTTTGAAAGGCGGATAGTGGTGTAAATAATGATGCTTAGGTCTCAGGTTATCTCAAAACTACAGTATGGCTTCCTGAAATCTTAATATTCTTAAATGAGAGCATCCAGGTAACTTACCTACCTTTTATGTTCGAGTTATGATTATCTGTGCATAATGTTTGTGTAGTGTGTGGGGTAGAATAATCAGTGAGTGAGCTTCAGAGTGGCCTGATGTCTTATAAAGGTAGTCTTTAGTGGATCTTCCTCTTGAAAGTCTGCACTTAAATATAATTGTAGAACTAAATGACTCAGTAGTGTTGATTATTTAAAAAGCTCCAAAACCTGTGATTGGATAAGAGCAGTGATGTGATGAGTAAAAATCTGCTCTTGTTCCTGTTATAACACAGATGTTACTAAGAATAAAGAGTTGAATGATTAATTATAAACAGGAGATGTTGATGCTTCGCTTGAAGTAGAAATTGTTGCCTGTTGTTGATCATGAAGTACCACAGGTCAGCATATGGTTATTAATACACATTTTGCTTTTATATTCAGGCTGTGAAGAACATCTTTGTGTGATCAAGACTCAGTTTTTTTCCTAAATTTCCATGTTGGGGAATAGAGAACATGCTTATAAACACATCTTTTATTTAGCTTTAATAAATTAAACAGACAGAGAGACATGAGGAATGTGTGTTCATTGTGCACAAGGAATCACAGATAATTTTTATCATTAAATCTGCCAGTTCTGTTCTAAAATATATGAAAAATCACCATTCTTGGGGTTGCTGCTTGTTCCAACAATTTCATGAAAAAAAAAATGTATAATGCACCTTTGATGGGTTATGTCATTGTTATGTGTTTGTGATTAGCATTTTTGGTAACAAAGAATAAAAGAGGCATTATTTCCGGCAGTGTCTATAAATCATCATATCTGCATGACAGTATTCTATGCACCAATAATTCAAAACTGAAAGTGCGAAATTTTATGTTCTGTTAACTACACATGGGCCTTTGATCTATCATGCACTGCAGAATATTGCTTGAATCTTTTATGCCCTTGGAAAATAACTTCCAAAACATCCTGTAAAGTCTACTTATAGCAGAGATATTTATATTAAAATCAAGAAAATGTAAATGTATGTGAATGAAATATTCCTTTTTATAGCTAAACCCATTTTCCCCAAATAAAAGTTAAACATTGGTAAAAATTGAACAGTTTAACAATAGAGAATGGATACATTTTAAGCACCCTTAAAAATTAGTTGTAGATAAGTTTTTTTTTTTTTTTTGTGATTACCAATTAACATTAAACCCTTTTTGAGCCTACTAAAGCTACTGCACTGTAAAAAATAAAATCTTGACTTAACTCAAAATTTCAAGGCAACTTGCTGCGCAGCTTTTTTGAGTTAACTCCACTTTTAACTCAACTTGTTCACTTAACTCAAAAAAGCTGTGCACCAAGTTGCCTTGAAATTTTGTGTTAAGTCAACTTGTTGACTTAACAAAATTTACTGAGTAAGGTCGCCCAACTTATATTCTTTTGTTAAGTTAAAAGTGATTTGATAGTTTCAAAGACTTATTAATTTAATAAATGTGAACTTGTCACATGTTTTGGGTTCAAAATATGTGTTTAAATTTACTGAAGCAGGTTTTTTGTAATACAATATAATGAAAAAAGCTGTAACTGAATGCTTGAAAGTTTCTTCCAAATTTTATTTTAAACCAAAAGGAACACACTACAACCACATTCCATGACTTTCAAATAAAAGTACACAAAAAGAAACATGGCAAAATGCCTTTTACAGTCTAAACTTCACAAAACAAGGAAAAGAGTACAAAAAATATAATAATAATAATAATAATAATAATAATTTGAAGTCTGAAAACAGCTCACAAAAGCAAAGTCATAGGAGAAGTTAAGTCTTAAGGGATTGTACCCTTGCAGAGCAGTGAGTGCCCAATTCCATGAACACCTTCTCAATCACCTCAAAAGTGTACTTCCGATTTTTTGGTACTGAAATCCAAGGCAAACAGGTCAAAGGCCAAACTGTTCTGGAGCATCTTGCAAGACAAACCCTTCCTCCAACACAAGAGTAAAGTTTATGACACTGGTCAAAGTCATAGGGGAATCATCATCTTCAATCACAATAGGAACTCCCACTTTCATCTCTCTGGTCTGTCCGCCATCAGGAGTACTGTCCTAATGTAATAAAGAGTACAAAAAAAAAAAATCACTTTTGACATCCATCTTTTTTATGCTATTATATTTCTTTTTGTTCCATGAAAGTTTTGGATCCTACTAGATTAATGTAGACAAAATGTACAGAAAGAAACACCTCATAACTCCTTAAAATCAGTGAAGTAAAATAAGAGCCGGAGTTCAAATGAATAAGAATTTAAATATCTTAATAATGTCAACACAAATATTAAGTGCCTGCAGAGAATCAATGCAACATACTCACCAGACTAGAATAGTGTGTCAGGGATAACCCCTAGAGGGCGCCAAAGCGCCCTGTGTTTTGTTTGTAGTTCCGTTACTTTAAACTTCAGTTCCCAGGTAACAACTCGGTCAGGTGACCAGGGGGCGCTCACCTGAACCGAGTTGGTCATTAGTTTCTGTATAAATAGCTTGTTTTAGTTCTTCAGGGTTGTCTTGCAACTGTTAATTTATCTTAGTCATGATCTGCCTGTTTCATAGTGTCTTTTGTTTCTTCAATTCGTGTTTTAGTTTCAGTTTCATTTAAAGTCTATTTGTTCTGTTTAAGTTTCCCTGCCTTTTTTGTGTTAATAATAAAACATCGTTTCCTTTTAATATCTGGATCCTCCTGCGTTTATGCCTCGCACACCGGTTCGTGACAGATTGCAAGACCTAAAAAGAGGCATAGCAGAGGAGCCCTTCCCCGGGGAGATTCTTTTTTGGGGGGGGGCAACGATGTTTGGAGTTTGGGGAGCCGGCGTGGAAGGTAGCCGGAGAACCAAACGGCGTAGCGGCAAAAGAGCGGAGTGTGAGCGGGACGTGCAGCAGGGAGCAACCTCCCAGCTTGATTGGAGCAGCTTTCGGCAGTGCGCTAAAATAAATGAAGAGCGCATTCGTGACCTGCTGGAGCAGGTGGCCAAGCTCCAAGGGCAGGTAGCACAGCTGCACCGCGCCGCCGAGGACAGCGAGCTGCCGCCACTGCACTGCGGCGAAGAGGAGGGCGAGCAACCGTCGCTGCACAGTGCCTTCGAGGACGGCGAGCTTCCGTCGCTGCACAGTGCCTTCGAGGACGGCGAGCTTCCGTCGCTGCACAGTGCTGCCGAGGGCGACGAGCCGCCTCTTCCTCCGCCGCCTTCATGCGCCGTTGAGGACAGCGAGCTTCCTCTTCCTCCGCCGCCGCCTTCATGCGCCACCGAGGATCACGAGCTCCATCCTCTTCCTCCGCCGCCGCCTTCATGCGCCGCCGAGGATCACGAGCTCCATCCTCTTCCTCCGCCGCCGCCTTCATGCGCCGCCGAGGATCACAAGCTCCATCCTCTTCCTCCGGCGCCGCCTTCATGCGCCGCCGAGGATCACGAGCTCCATCCTCTTCCTCCGCCGCCGCCTTCATGCGCCGCTGAGGACTTCGAGCTTCCTCTTCCTCCGCCGCCGCCTTCATGCGCCGCTGAGGACTTCGAGCTTCCTCTCCCTCCGCCGCCGCCTTCATGCGCCGCTGAGGACTTCGAGCTTCCTCTCCCTCCGCCGCCGCCTTCATGCGCCGTTGAGGACAGCGAGCTTCCTCTTCCTCCGCCTTCATGCGCCGCCGAGGATCACGAGCTCCATCCTCTTCCTCCGCCGCCGCCTTCATGCGCCGTTGAGGACAGCGAGCTTCCTCTTCCTCCGCCGCCTTCATGCGCCGCCGAGGAGCACGAGCGCCATCCTCTTCCTCCGCCGCCGCCTTCATGCGCCGCCGAGGATCACAAGCTCCATCCTCTTCCTCCGCCGCCGCCTTCATGCGCCGCTGAGGACTTCGAGCTTCCTCTCCCTCCGCCGCCGCCTTCATGCGCCGCTGAGGACTTCGAGCTTCCTCTCCCTCCGCCGCCGCCTTCATGCGCCGCCGAGGATCACGAGCTCCATCCTCTTCCTCCGCCGCCGCCTTCATGCGCCGTTGAGGACAGCGAGCTTCCTCTTCCTCCGCCGCCGCCTTCATGCGCCGCCGAGGATCACGAGCTCCATCCTCTTCCTCCGCCGCCGCCTTCATGCGCCGTTGAGGACAGCGAGCTTCCTCTTCCTCCGCCGCCGCCTTCATGCGCCGCCGAGGATCACGAGCTCCATCCTCTTCCTCCGCCTTCATGCGCCGCCGAGGAGCACGAGCGCCATCCTCTTCCTCCGCCGCCGCCTTCATGCGCCGCCGAGGAGCACGAGCGCCATCCTCTTCCTCCGCCGCCGCCTTCATGCGCCGCCGAGGAGCACGAGCGCCATCCTCTTCCTCCGCCACCGCCTTCATGCGCCGCTGAGGACTTCGAGCTTCCTCTCCCTCCGCCGCCGCCTTCATGCGCCGTTGAGGACGGCGAACGTCTTCTACATCCGCCACCCTGCATCACGGAGGACGGCGAGCTCCCTCTACCACCGCCGCCTTGCATCAGTGAGGACGGCGAAATTCTTCTGCCTCCGCCGCCCTGCTTTAACAGGGACATCAGGCCACCTGGCCCACGGGACAAAGGTGCCAGCCTCTGGGTGAGAGGGGCGGACATTGGACCCTGGGGGGATGCCCTGGACCTCCTGTGGCGCCCCGGAGTTGCGCCCTTTGAGGGGGGGTTATGTTAGGGATAACCCCTAGAGGGCGCCAAAGCGCCCTGTGTTTTGTTTGTAGTTCCGTTACTTTAAACTTCAGTTCCCAGGTAACAACTCGGTCAGGTGACCAGGGGGCGCTCACCTGAACCGAGTTGGTCATTAGTTTCTGTATAAATAGCTTGTTTTAGTTCTTCAGGGTTGTCTTGCAACTGTTAATTTATCTTAGTCATGATCTGCCTGTTTCATAGTGTCTTTTGTTTCTTCAATTCGTGTTTTAGTTTCAGTTTCATTTAAAGTCTATTTGTTCTGCTTAAGTTTCCCTGCCTTTTTTGTGTTAATAATAAAACATCGTTTCCTTTTAATATCTGGATCCTCCTGCGTTTATGCCTCGCACACCGGTTCGTGACATAGTGCAGATGATCCATCACGGATAAACACATCGAGATCTTCCAGGACAGTTTTCATTCAGTGAGCCACAATATTTGAAGTCTGAAAAAAAGGGCGCTAATGTTATGAATTGTCACTTTTGAAAAAACTTTCAGGTATTCATAACATTTAACATTAGGGAGACTCTAATTATGAGAGAAAGATTTAGAAATATGCAATACTGTTTGCATGGAAAAAAAGATGTTCAGGTTTGTGCTCAAGTGTCTCAGCATCAAATTTTTCTGTGTCCTGTTCTCTCAATTCTACAGTCGTGGCCAAAAGTTTTGAGAATGACACAAATATTAGTTTTCACAAAGTTTGCTGCTAAACTGCTTTTAGATCTTTGTTTCAGTTGTTTCTGCAATTCGACTGGACATTCTCTCAATCAACTTCTGGACCAAATCCTGACTGATAGCAACCCATTCTTTCATTATCACTTCTTGGAGATTGTCAGAATTAGTGGGTTTTTGTTTGTCCACCTGTCTCTTGAGGATTGACCACAAGTTCTCAATGGGATTAAGATCTGGGGAGTTTCCAGGCCATGGACCCAAAATTTCAACGTTTTGGTCCCAGAACCACTTAGTTCTCACTTTTGCCTTATGGCACGGTGCTCCATCGTGCTGGAAAATGCATTGTTCTTCACCAAACTGTTGTTGGATTGTTGGAAGAAGTTGCTGTTGGGGGGTGTTTTGGTACCAGTCTTTATTCATGGCTGTGTTTTTGGGCAAAATTGTGAGAGAGCCCACTCCCTTGGATGAGAAGCAACCCCACACGTGAATGGTCTCAGGATGCTTTACTGTTGGCATGACACAGGACTGATGGCAGCGCTCACCTTTTCTTCTCCGGACAAGCCTTTTTCCAGATGCCCCAAACAATCGGAAAGAGGCTTCATCCGAGAATATGACTTTGCCCCAGTCCTCAGCAGTCCATTCGCCATACTTTTTGCAGAAGATCAATCTGTCGATGTTTTTTTTTGGAGAGAAGTGGCTTCTTTTCCAAAAGTCTTCATCTCCCTGTGTGTGCAGATGCGCTCACACCTGCCTGCTGCCATTCCTGAGCAAGCTCTGCACTGGTGGCACTCCGATCCCGCAGCTGAATCTTCTTTAGGAGACGATCCTGGCGCTTGCTGGACTTTCTTAGACGCCCTGAAGCCTTCTTAACAAGAATTGAACCTCTTTCCTTGAAGTTCTTGATGATCCTATAAATTGTTGATTTAGGTGCAATCTTAGTAGCCACAATATCCTTGCCTGTGAAGCCATTTTTATGCAACGCAATGATGGCTGCACGTGTTTCTTTGCAGGTCACCATGGTTAACAATGAAAGAACAATGATTTCAAGCATCACTCTCCTTTTAACATGTCAAGTCTGCCATTCTAACCCAATCAGTCTGACATAATAATCTCCAGCCTTGTGCTTGTCAACATTCTCATCTGAGTTAACAAGATGATTACTGAAATGATCTCAGCAGGTCCTTTAATGACAGCAATGAAATGCAGTGGACTATGCAATTCATCACTCTTCATAACATTCTGGAGTATATGCAAATTGCTATTACAAAAACTTAAGCAGCAACTTTTCCAATTTCCAATATTTATGTAATTCTCAAAACTTTTGGCCACGACTGTACTGTACATGTGAACAAGGTGAAGTCCCAGCTTCAGGTTCACTGTTCAGCTCAGGTTCTGTTTCTTTCAAGATTTTCTCTGATTCCTTATGCATTAATCTGAAATCTTTGATGGCTGCTAAAGCTTAAGGTTACATTTATTTGATCAGAAATACAGTAAAACAGGCATAATGTGAAATATAGCAGCTTTTTCCATTGGAATGTATTTAAATTGTTTTATTTATTGCTGTGATGTAAAGCTGTATTTTCTGCATCACTACTCCAGTCTTCAGTGTCACATGATCCGCAGAAATCACTATTTCTTTAATTCATTCATATGATCAAGAAACATTTATTGAGTTCTGTGGAAACAATACACCCCCCCAGGACTAAATGACAGTATTAGACATTTTTATAGGCTAACATTCTTGTTATTATTAAAATTGGCAAAAAAAACTATAACTCTCTATACAAAAATATCAAGAAATTTTCCCATGATCAGATCCTCATATTAGAGGGATTTCTGAAGACCATGTGACACTAAAGACTTGAGTAATGATGCAGAACATTCAGCTTAATGTCACAGCAATAAATTACAGTTTTAAGTACAGTACATTCCAGTAGACAACAGAAAATTTGAAGTCTAACATTATTTCACCTTATTCCAGTTTTACTATATCAAATAAATGTAGTATTTTATATTGATCAAATAAATGTAGCATTGATTAACATAAAACTCTTTTAAAAACAAAAAATAATACAGATCTAAAACTTTTAAACGTTAGTGCAGAACTAATCTGACAAATTATATTGACCAAAATATTCAATAGTCTTTTTACTTTTTTTTCGTTATATTTAATGAAATGGGGTATGAATAGTCTTACATAAAAAAGTAAACTAGTAAGGTATAACAAGATTTATTTTTTGCCCTAACTTCACACTTCGTTCTTCAAATCATTAAAAACACTGCATTGTAAATGTTTACTTACATGAAATGGCAAAGTTTGAGGTCTTGTGATGAAGTCTGGAAATGTGTTTATCCAGGAGGATATTGAGAGAATGTGTTCTGAAATGTTAAATGCAAAGATTACAAATACTGTGGTGCAAATACTGCATATTTTAAATACCAAGTGTAGAAGAGTTATTATGAATTTAACCAGACTTTCTAGACTTGTCTTACTCTTCTCCAGTCTCTTTGGCTGCGGGTAATAAACGGCTACAGTTAAGTTTGCAACACGTTATTTTATTAAGCCAAACGGCAAGACAAACTGCTCTCACGTGCTTCTCTCACACCGTGTCACACTCTCACCTGTCCCATGGGAAACCCCAGGCAGGTAACTTGTTAGTTCCTCTTAACATAAGCAACATAACCAGTAAATCAAATATCACACATGCAGGAATATAGAGAAAATAATAATGTGCTGTGAATAATAATTAAATAATATTCAATTCTAAATTTAAAATATATTGTTTGTAGGAACTCAGGTTACAGGATGACTTGCATCTTTCTCACTGCCTCACGTTAAATAAACAATTGCACCAAGCTCTATGTACTTCGTAAAGAGCGCCATATAATAACGCTCATTTATGTTAAGACAATTTCTACAAAGGACTTCGATATAAATATGTGCACTTACCAAAGTTTAAAAGAAGTTGTCCGTTGTGAGGTGGAGAAACGGGATACTAATCCAGATGATGTTCAAAATACCCGCTGCACCCAACACGCATGCGCCAACTTCAGAACCGTATCAGCGCGCATGCGCCAACTTTAGAAACTTCCGAACCAACTTCTGTGCGTGTTAACTTGCAGTAGAACGTCTGTTCAGTAATTAAACCTTAGTTGACCCAGCGAGTTTTTAATGAACTTGTTTTCACTAGTTCAGTCAGTTTTTTTCATGTCTTCTTGTCCAGATTACTAATAAATACTCATTATGCCAACATTTTGCTAGTTGGATTTTTTACAGTGTGAAGACAGAGATATGAGTTGACACAGAGTTGACTCATTCCTGAGTGACTCATCAATTATAAAGGATCCTCCCTTCTAAAGTGTGTTTCTCCCTCAGCTGCAACTCCATGTTGTGGATATGTCACAAAATAAGTACAACTGACTAAAGGTCAAGGTGAGTGACTTCTTTATCATAAATGACTCCATATATATATATATATAATGGATGTATTGTAAATAAAACTTGTGTGTACTTTGCGGAAGGGAATCTTTTGAGCATGAGGTACAGGAACAACCTTGCCTGTAAAACAGGTTTTAATTGGGTACATACTGTACACACCACAAACCCTTTTTAAATTGTCATGAATTCAGAACATTTAGAATGTTTGTTAAATACAGTTATGCTTCATTATGAAACATAGTGTTTAAAATACTTTACATTAGCCATGGCTTATCTATAGACTGTAAACAGGTGCTGTATGCTGTATGTAAAACCTACTCATGAATATGTCATGCTTGAGGGGGGGGGGGGGCATGAAAATCCAAACTGTCCAGCAGTTTAAACTTGAAATTAACACACCGTTGAGAGAACTTCTGGGTTACTCAAACAAAGTTAACGAGCCAGACTTTAACAGAACTCAGTCGTGGCCGATCACACCTGTAATCTCATGGAGGCGGGTCTTCACTTATTACTCATATTTCATGGTGAAGCACTGTGTCAGTCAGAGGAGCAGTGTGGTGGTGTTTTTTTCTTGCTATAAATGTTATTAAATGCCAGTATAAAAGCATCTAACTTGCTGTTATTATAGATAAATATGTTCTTTGATTTTTAGCAGACATGCTTTTTAGCAGCAATCTTTAAGAACACCATGCTTTAAGAAACATGTTTCCTCCATAAGCCCTATTTTTCTATTTATGAGGTCTTGCATTTAACGTGAGATTGCATATCACATTATAAGATAAAAACAGTTATTCGATGTTATACAGTATATGACCTAATTGCAGAAAACCTAATTTATGCATAAACTACAGTAAGATTCACTAACAGGGCAAAGAAAAGGGTGTATAACATTCTACATAAAATATTATACTAGCTGTTTTAGATGTCATTTTCTTAAATACATTAAATTTTACCCACTCACTCACTCATCATCTATACCACTTAATCCTATAAATACAGGGTTGTGGGGGGTTGTGGGGGGTTGTGGGGGGGGGGAGCCTATCCCAGGAGACATGGGGCACGAGGTGGGGTACACCCTGGACAGGAAGGCAATCCATTGCAGGGCACACACACACACACACGCACACACACACTCATTCGCACACTACGGGCAATTTAGGTATGACAATAAGCCTAATCTGCATGTCGTTGGACTGTCGGAGGAAACCCGAGTACCTGAAGAAAACCCACCAAGCATGGGAAAAAAATGTTAACTCCACACTCGCAAAGGCAGGAATCAAATCCAAACCCTGGAGGTGCAAAGCGACAGTGCTAATCACTAAGGAATTAAATATCATTAACAGATAAATCTGATTAAATAAAAAACATTTTTTGTGACACACGCAGTCATACACAGTATAATATAAAGTGAAATGCTTATGCAACCGCTGATGACTGAACTGAACTGATAATGAAAATTCTAATGAAATTGAAATGGGATATAGAAACCATATGCAGTCAAGAACATGACAATGTGGAGAATTATGTGCAAAATCAAAGTTCAAAGTTCCATGGTGTGCAAAATGTGCAAATGTTCATTAATATCTATTGTGTAATATGCACTGTGATGAGTAGTGAGACTGTTTTGTGTTCGAAAACAGATCAGAATGTTAAGTCCTAGAGTATGTGGTGTTGTCCATTGCAGTCCGTTGTTAGAGTGGCTGACGTCCTTCACAATCTTCCTGGTCTTGGTCCAGCACCGGTTACTGTAGATTGAGTGCAGGTCAGGGCGCTTCATACAGATGATGCGCTCAGCTGAATGCACCACCCTCTATAGAGCTCATCTGGACATGGTGGTGGTCCCGTACCAGGTTACACTGTTTCCCATCATGCTCTCTACTCTAGCAGGAGTAAAAGCTCCTAAGCACCTTAGAGGGCAATCTAAAGTCTTTTTTTTGCATCTAAGGTGGTAGATATGCTGCTTGGCCATTTCTACCACAGTGTTTATGTGACAGGACATGACAGGTCCCGCGTGATGTGAACACAGAGGTATCTGAAGCTGTCCACTCTCTACACTGGGCTTTTGTTGATCACAGGGGCCTGGTAGTTTCTCTCCTGTTTTGTAACATAGTCCACTATCAGCTTCTTTGTCTTGCAGACGTTCAGGAGGAGGTTGTTCCTCTGTCACCAGTTCTCCAGATTTCTAATCTCCTTCAGGTAGGCCATCGTGTCATTGTCAGAGATCTCAGCCGACAACTGTGTCATCAGCAAACTTGATGATGGTGGTAAAGTGGTGACACAGTCATAGGTTTATAGTGAGTACAGCAGGGGTCTCAGAAAACAACCGTGAGGGTGAGGGAGGCAGAGACATGCCTACCCATACGTACTACCTGTGGTCTGCCATTTAGGAAATTGGAGATCCACTGACACTGGCACAGGGAGTCCCAGGTGCTCTACTGTAGCTTGGTGGTGAGTGTGGAGGGAATTATAGTGTTAAATCCTGAGTTGTAGTCGACAAAGAAAATTTTAACATAATTCACTCTCCTAGTGTCCAGGTGGGTAAGTGATGTGTGAAGGTGTGAAATGGCATCATCTGATGAGCAGTTCGGAAAATATGTAAACTGCAATGGATCTAGTGTGTTGGGTAGTGAAGAGATGGTGACTTCATCACTACTTTGGTCAGGGCTACAGGGTGGTAGTCGTTGAGTTGAATAAGTAATACATGCACTTTTTTCTTGGAAGAAAATTTAAGACCAATTACAGAAATTACTGCCACTTTGCACTGTATGTGATTAAATGTACAGTGGAACCTCGGATTGCAAGTAACTCGGTTTACGAGTGATCCGCAAGACGAGCAAAGATTTTTAATAGATTTTGACTTGAAAAACGAGCGTGTCTTGGTTTACGAGTGCCGAGATTTCTTTTTACCTGTTAAAACAGTGTTTCCGTTGTGTGTGTTTGTAGTGAAACTTAAAAAGCAAGGTGGGGGGAGGGAGGAGGAGTTAAGGGAAGGGGCTAATTCCACATACACACATACACACACAAATACACGGCGCCTGCGCACACAAACGGAAACACTTATCTGTTGGGATTTATTTAAACTTTTTTTAAAGGTAAAGTGCAGGTTAATTTGTTTTATTTTTACTTTATATATTGTATGAATTATTTTTCTGTATTAATTTTTTTGGGCTGTGGAACGAATTATTTGATTTTTCATTATTTCTTATGGGAAGATTTGATTTGGTTTACGAGTGATTTGTAATATGAGCCTCCTTCCAGAACGAATTATGCTCGTAATCCAAGGTTCCACTGTATTAGAAAACCATGAAGATCTACAATTATATATTTTTGGAAGATTGCAAGATGCTATTTTTGTGAAGTTAAAAAGTGCTATTTCTGTAAAAGGACTGTTGACTAAAGGTAGATATTGTTAAAATTATTATTTTATTAATTTTATATATGTAAGAGGGAGTTGTTATATTGTAAAATTATATGTAGGAAATGTTTAGTGTCGGATGTACAACAATACCTGTAAAACAGTTTTTTGTTTGTACTATGTACAGAAGGCCTTTCAAAATCTTTTCTTCTATTTATTAGGAATGATCTTTTCAGATTTTTAAAAGGGAAAATTAATCAGTGTGAAAGAAACATAATGGATTTGTAAAAAGTTAAAATAAAATTATTGTTAGATTCCAAGATATACTAAATGTACTTTGTAAACTTGGGTTGTTGGATAGACTTATGTTTGTTTGTTTTTAATTGTTAATCTTTTATTTGTATATTTACTTTTGAATCTTAAACAGTGGTTGATTCTTTGCATAAACTCCCACTCACTATTTATCTGATTTAAAGCGTTGTCACATTTCACTTACCACTGTTTCCGGCAGTCCTTGCCTATATTGCCCAAATTTGGCTGGTCCATGCTGGTACAGCTACTGTATAAATATTTAACCATTTACATCGCACAGATTAACCATGCCATAGATTTTCATCAGTAAAGCACAACTGCACAAAGACACAAGGGAACAAACCTAAGTGTGCCACTTTACCAGTATTCACCCTACATGTGAATATACAGTACGGTGACCAGGCCAGCCTTTTAGAAAATTATGGATGGAGGCCCCTCATCCACACCCACTCTAGCACCAACAACACACACACGCACACGCACACACACACCCTTCACTCTAATACCAACATGGGCAAATTTTAATACCTTTTTTCCATCATCCTTGGTGTGACACACTGATGAAGTGTGAAGATCAAACATTTACAAGTTTATTACAGTATATGAATTGTTTTGCATAACTATACTCAATTTGATTATAAACCACAAAGATAAGTCAGCTATTTTAAATTAATTGTTTAATCTAGACTAGTCTGACATTTATACACTGCCTAGAACTAGACAGAACCATAGATGTGATAATCAGGTCATTCAGTACATTCAGGTAATCAACTGAATTAATTTAGTTTCTGAGTCTTGAGCAAATGAAGCAACCTCAGATCATAACACTGCCTCCAGAGGCTTGTACAGTGGACACTATGCATGATGGTTCTATTGGTTTTCTGTGTCTAACACTGTTGACTGTTTTGCAACATTTTACATGATTCTAATTATAATAGCACACCCGCTATTAAGACTAACTGGATGTAAATTGCACTAATTCAGATTAGATTTTTTTGTTCTATACAGACAAACATGGGGAGGAGAACTATGCAAAATTATTTTTTTTCTTTTGGCTTAATTTTCTGTATAAGCCAAAAACAAAACCATAGAAATTTGTACTGTAGATTGTTTTCTTTGTATATTATTAATGAATTGTTTATTGACAACGTGCTGTGTCAGGTCAATTTTTATTCAAATTTGGGCCACCCTTAAACAACAGGTAATCTACAATAAAATCTTCAAAATATTTAGTGACTTCATGTGGAGGAATAAATTTAACCAAACATTTTACCACTAATTATTATAACACTAATAATCACCGCTCAGCAGGATTTTTTTTTATAAATAGATATAAATAACATCAAGTGAATTAAATTAGTTAAAAAATGTAACTGTCTGTGGACTGTCTATAATTTGTTGCAGTGAACTGAGGGAACAAGAATCACCGGTGCCCAGCTGTATCTCCATTAAGAGTGATCAGTCTTGTAATGTTTAAAGATGGAGACTCCTTTAAACAGGTAACAGCTCATGTTAATTTACTGTATAAAGTCACAGGTAAAGGGAAATTTAACTAGATAAACAGTTTAAAAAAACGAAGTATTGAAAGGTTGTAAGTATAATCTTTAATTCATCTTTAGTGAATAATTTTACGTGTCCAAAGGTAGACTCATTAAAAGAATCTTAAATGCTTCTCATTATGGAGTTGCATAATTAGATAAATAACATGGGATAGTGGTGATTTACATACCTACCCTGTCATTTTATATTCTCATCGTCTTTCCACATTGTTGTGACTGACTTTATAAAATCAGGAGTGCGTACTCATTGTAAGGCAAATAGTAGTAGTTAACCTTGCCATATTAACAGCATTGCCGTAAAATAGCTTTGTGACAGTTTCACTGAGTTGATGAAAATATTGTTAATAACAGGAATTCATTATGCCTTACATAATAGATGCAAATGTAGTTTTCTTCGTACTGCAGGAAACCTCGAACAGGCCACATCACTGACTTTCACCTTGATATAAAAGTTGTTCTCTGTCTAGTGACATTCATACAGAAATGCCAAAAAGAATGATTAAAGTTGGTTATTAATGTTGTCTGTCAAGCAAAAAAAGGTGCTTTGCGACATTGTCAATTGTTACAAGTGCTATACAAATCAAATTGAATTGAATTGAATTGAATTAAAACATTTGCCAGAGTATTCAAGATTTAAAGTATTAAATATATATTATGGAAAATCAATCCTTTGGATTGCAATTTTTCAAAAGAGACACTTTAAATCAGACTAGTTTACTAGCTAGTTTGTTACATTGCTCATTCGCATACTGCAACACTTTTGCAATGTTGTAAAGTGCTAGTAATTTAAAGGTTTTCCATAGTCTACAGTTCTATAGGAAAGTGCAATACAGGTTTTAACTGATTCACATCCAAACATCAAATACAGCAAAGCACTTCCTACAAACATATTTGGTTTTTACTTATAAGTAGCAACAAAAATTACAGCATAAAACAGACTTTTTAAAACTGACACAATGGGTTTTGTGCATATATGTATTATGAGATATACGTAGGAGAATCTCAAATGTGCATAAAGACATTTTTACTGCAGTTCCACTTTCACTACATTTGCTAAAATGCATTTTTAGAGTTCACACTGAGACACGTAACTAGATGTTGTGCTCTGGACTCTCTAACTGACAGACCACAGTATATGCTACAACATGGGCAACAGAGGTGTGTAGAGTAGCCAAAAAATGTAAAAAAAAGTATGAGTAGCTGTACTTCAAAATAATATTACTCAAGTAGGAGTAAAAAGGTATTCAGTGAAAAGACTACTCAAGTACTGAGTAACTGTTTCAATCATAATGTCAGACTATTACAAAAAATTTTTTTAGGAATTATAATTATATGTTAGTGTTCTGCAAAATTAGAGAAAGATGCAGAAACTTTTGTTTGCGCATGCGCAGTGAGCATATGTACTGTATGACAGACAATTGTTAAAAGCACTATACAAATAAAATTGAATTGAATGTAGGACAAATTCACAGGTAGGATGAATTTATAGAACACCGGCTGAAGACCTGATTGGTCAAACAGAGTCATGTGATTACTGTTGCTTCTGATTGGAGAAACAGTCAGGTGTTAGATCCACCGGCTGCATGTGTACAGTAGAATAAATGGTTAGAAAAGTAATGAGTCACATGTAGCTGAATGTAGCGGAGTGAGAGTAGCCTTTCTTCATCACAAATCTACTCAAGCAAAAGTAAGTAAGTATGTATATATATAAGTATGGTGCAGTAAAACTACTCATAGAAGTAATTTTTTATTTTTTTTTTAAGTTACTCAAGTAAATGTAACGGAGTAAATGTAACTCGTTACTACCCACCTCGGATGGACAATGACCTTTGTTTTCATTTTAGATACATACAGTCTTATACAAAAGTTTAGGCATCCCTTGACAAATAACAGATTTTGGTGATTTTTTTAATTGAAAAGATGTTAACACAGTCTCTCTTGGAAATGGAAAAAATGCACAATATTTTCAGCAAACATTGATGCATAGTTACTTCTTATGCCATAAATTTAACAAAAATAAAAATAATAAAAACATTATTATGACACTGTGCAAAAGTTTGGGCATCCTGAGAGTCTCAGATTCATTTTACGGTTTCAGACCTTAATGAGCTCGTTAGATCTGATGCATGGCAACAGCTGCCATTAGTAAATGCCAATTTCAAAGATTTACAAATACTTTGACTCTTTTACAAATTTACAAACCTTGTGCACACACCTGCGGACACTCAACAACCATGGGTTCCTCTAAGCAGCTGTGTAAGACACTGAAAATGATAGTTATGATGCTCACAATGCAGGAGAAGGCTACAAGAAGATAGCAAAGCGTTGTCAGCTTTCAGTTTCCATAGTGAGAAATGTAATTAAGTGATGGCAGTTCATGCGAACTGTGGAGGTCAAGATAAAATCAGGAAGACCAAGAAAACTCTCGGAGAGAACTGCGCATATGCTGGTCCATTTGACTGGAAAAAACCTGCAGGAAGATTTAGCATACTCAGGAGTGGTGGTGCTCCGTTCCACTGTGCAGCGATGCTTGCACAGACAAGACCTTCATGGAAGAGTCAGCAGAAGAAAACTTTACCTGTATCCCCATCATAAAATCCAACGTCAGAAGTATGCAACAGAACATCTAAAGAACCCTGATGCATTTTGGAACAAAAGCTGTGGACTGAGGTTAAAATAGAACTCTTTGGCCACAATCAGCAACGGCATGTTTGGAGAAAAAAAGGAGCAGCATTTCATGAAAAGAACACCTTGCCAACTATTCAGCATGGGGTGGATCTATCATGCTTTGGGGTTTTGTTGCAGACAGTGGCACAGGAAACATTGCAGTCGAGGGAAGAATGGATTCCACTAAATTCCAGCAAGTTCTGGAAGCAAACATCACGCCATTTGTAAAAAAGCTGAAGCTGAAAAGAGGATGGCTTCTACAACAAGACAATGATCCTAAACATACCTCTCTTGGAATACCACAAGAGACGCAAGCCGAACATTTTGGAACGGCCATCACAGTCCCCTGATTTAAACATCATTGAAAATTTGTGGGTAGATCTTAAAAGAGCTGTGCATGCAAGACGACCAATGTATATTACAGAACTAGAGGCCTTTTGCAAGGAAGAATGGGAGAAATTCCCAAGTACAAGAATTGAAAGTCTTTTAACTGGCCATAAAAAGCGTTTGAAAGCTGTGATATCTGCCAAAGGAGGTGTTACTAAGTACTGATTATGTAGGGTGCCCAAACTTTTGCACAGTGCCACAATAATGTTTCCATTTTTTATCTTTGTTCAATTTATGAGATAAAAAGTAACTATGCATCAATGTTTACTGAAAATATTGTGCATTTTTTCCATTTCCAATGTGGTAACATCTTTTCAATTAAAAAATCAACAAAATCCGTTATTTATCAAGGGGTGTCTAAACTGTAGTTTAAAGGTATCACAGGGGGCAAGCAAGAAACATACACGTGGTGACACCTCGGTAGGAAAAGTGAGTTTTTATTTATAGAAAAGGAGAAGGGTGGGCAGATGAAAAGAGTGGAGGTCTTGAGGAAGGTAAGTGAAGAGGGCAGGCCATGCAGTCCTTGGGCCTTAAGCCTTGTTGATGACAGCAAGAGGACATGGCACTCGAAGTCAGCCAAAGCTGAACAGATGGATGTTGAGGGGGTGGTTATGAATAGGTAAAGGCAATCAGCAACAAAATGTAGTTTAGCCTCTAACAAAAGTGCAAATATTGGTATATTTACATCAGTGCAAATATTGACATTGTGCAACTTATACGGTGCTAGTTAAATGAGTACATTTATATATACAGTAATTTTTAACAAGGCTATGGGCAGTGATTATGTACAGTAGCTATAGACTAGATAATGCTATGAAATTGAAAATCACATGTAACAGAACAATAAAGTTTTCAATGTCAACGGAGACAGATATAAAAATGATTAAGACAAATGTAAATTAAATGAAGCAAGCACAGTGAGAACATAACAAAAGTGCTATATGTGGTAACCAGTCAGAAAAATAAAGGTTAGAAAAGTCTAATAATTGGACTCACCACATTTTTCTGCTTCACCATCTCATAGGCATGACTCAGAATCTGCTGCCAAGAAGGAAATCCTGAAAAAGTTCAAATTAAATCTGATGAAGAGGTTTCAGTGTTTGCATCAAGGGATAATAAACATGGGACACCAAATACTCCTAAATGACATATATACAGAGCTCTACATCACAGAGGGAGACAGTGGAGACGTCAATAAAGAACATGAGGCAAGACAGATTGAGGCAGCATCCAGAAGAACAAGAACAAATGAAACACCAATCAAATGCAATGACATCTTTAAGCTCTTATCTGAACAAGACAAACCCATCAGAACTGTGCTGACAAAGGGAGTCGCTGGCATCGGAAAAACAGTCTCTGTGCAGAAGTTCACTGTGGACTGGG